>VWZF01000440.1:399338-917535 GCA_013396755.1 Sclerurus mexicanus
GAGGTGAAGCGACACAGCTCGGCCTCCTTCGAGAACGTGTGGCTGCGGCCCGGCGCGGGGGACGCGGCCGCCCGCAGGGAGCCGGGGGCGCCGCCCACCCTGGAGAACGGGCTCAACTACATCGACCTGGACTTGGTGCGGGACTGCGGCCACCGCCGCCACCTCCACCCGCACGGCCCCGCCGAGGCGAAGCAGCCGCCGCCGCCGAAGCCGCCCGGGCAGCCGCGCGGGAGCGGCCACTGCGGCGAGGACCTGAGCGCGTACGCCAGCATCAGCTTCCAGAAGCGGGAGGAGATGTAGGAGCCGGGCGCCCGCCGGGGAAGGTGAGCCGGGCGAGCCGCGGCTCCGCTCGGGGAGGGGCCGGGGCAGGGGCGGCGGCGGGCGGCATCCTTCCCACCCGGGGAGAGCGTGGTTTGGTTTCGTTGTGCCTTTTGGCCTCGCTGTAACACGTTTTAGTGGCAGAAGCGGCCAGGAGCCCAGCATCCCTGCACGGGCCGGGCGGTGCTCCCGAAGCACTTTCGGATGCTCCTGCTCAGCCGGGAGTACAATACTGTGCTTACCGTGTTGTTACGTTTCTTTGCTTTTCAGGATTAGGCGTGCTTCAAAAGTGTCTGTGTGTGTGGGTGTGAAAAGCGAGTTGCCTCTAGCTGTGGTCTAGAAACAGGAAACTCCCGTTGTAATCCTAGTTTGGTCAGTAATCACGCTTGTGGCCAAGGGTAAAGCAGTGAACTGTACCAGCACGTGTTCTCTCGCCTAACAGCGTCTACCTCTCTGGGCTGTGACCACTGTTAATTCAGCCTTGTTGGAAGGTGCTTTGAACTTGAAAACAGACTTGGAGGCCTTCAGGGCATTGTATCTGTCACTTCTGTTTCAGGTGATACTAAGTGTGGCTGTCCCACACTTGCCACAGTGGTACAAACAGCATAAGAAATGGGCCCTGTGAACTGTGTCCTCGGCATTGACTGATGTGTTCTGTTTCTTCCTGTAGCTCTTAATTTTTAATTCAGGAAAAAACTTCTGCCAGGCTGTTGCACGTTGATTACAGATGTGTAAGACGAGTAGAAGCATTGTTGGAAGCAGTGTGATGTTTCTCTCGGGTGGAAACTTTATGCAGCACATAACAAATGTATCTTGTTTAGAGCTCACAAAGTACAGTGCACCTGTGTGAGTCCTTTTGTGAAAGGTGAAGAGTGTTTTCACCTTCAGCAGGCCAGTGCTAGCGGATTGTTGTCTAGTTAGTCTCATCACTCGATTTTAGCAGTTTCCTACATACTTGAGCAGCAGCAATCACAGTAGCTTAAGTAGTTACTATGAATATATGCAATGACATTAGGGGATGAATCTCTTGCCACTGTTTATATCGCAAGTTTAATAACATTACTATTTGTATTGCTTATTCCCTGCTCAAGGGAACACTGCGGGCTGGTGTTGGTATGATGCCTGGGGTATGTTCACCATTTTTAAACGTTTTCCTTGTAAATGTTTCTTGTAACCCGAACAAAAGCAAAGCAGTCTCTTCAGGTTTGTTATTTAGCACTTACTGCTGTTGTACATTAGAGCAGTGCAATATTAGGTGTTAGTCTTATGTGACCTATGATTACCGGGTCATTTTCAAAGTTCAAGGTAAAGTTTAAGATCAGTGCAAATATTGATGGTCTGGTTCAAATGGTAACTGGTAGGAAATGATAATTTTTGTGGCTGACAGGAGTGTGCTGACTGTCATCATACATTGTTTGTGACCAAGTGTACACAAATCTGCACAGTCACCCCTTTTCTCTGTTCTGGGATGTGCTTGCAAGAACCCATCTAGACTGTTTTTGTGCTGCCTCTTGTTAACCTGGGAATCCAGATCTGCTTAGGACAGTGTTGGTGTTAGGAACTCTTCAGGAGGGAATTTGCCAGAGGATGCAGCATGTTGTGCAGTAAGTCACTTTGCTGGGAGCATCACTGTTCCCCTCCTCCTGTGCTGTGCTAAGACTGGGGGGCAAGTGTGAGAGAAAATCCTCTGTCAGCATATGGATAAATAATGAGTGTTTGCAAGGGTGTGAGAAGGCAGGTCTGGAGGGGACCCGTGTCATAACTGTCTGCTTACACAGGTTTGTTTTTTTCCAATTGCACTGCTTTCCTCTTGCTACAGACAACTTATTTAATTGAGCTGTGTGTCATCTTTAACATAAAAGCTGTGGCAATGCTCTCCATGGTGGTTGTAGGTAGATGCTTACTGTGATTATGCTGTTCAGTGATAGATTAGGATGTGGAAAACCTCACATAAGAATTGGCTGAAAAATACTTTGCAGATGTTTTTCAGGGCAGCATTGTAAAAAGTAGGGTTTAACAGAGTAATTGGTGTTTGAAGTTGGTTCTTATTTCCCAAAATTAGGATTGGACTAAGCAAGCACAGCTTCTCCTGGGAGGCAGGGGAAGAATCAGGTTGTAATTATATGGGGAGTTTGTAGCCATGGCTGTTCCCTTTCCCTTCCCACTATAAAGCTGTGTTAGTTGCTTATAGCTTTCTCAGACATTAACCCTTTGGGCTCATTTCCCAGGCTAAATTTCTTGCCATGAACTGGAACTTTTTTTGCAAAATTCAGCCCCACTAGTTTGTCTGATGAGAACGTTAAGAAAAGAAGCCAAATGATGTTTTGTCCACGTTAAACTGTTTTCATAGCTATTTTTTGACGTGTCCTTGCACATTTTTGCTTTGGAGGTGAAACCTAGATTTGCCAGGGGAATTGGCCCATGTTTGTTATGCCTTATACCATTCTTGAGAAAATCTGCCTGGAGGTGAGTGATTTACAGGATTGCATGCTCTCTGTTTGCACATGCCTGAGAAATTGCTGAGCACCTTCAGCCAAACTGTTCCCCTGAAAACTCCATGTGCAGTAGGGGTGCCCCAGTTCCCCAAAGTTTTGCCTGCCCTTCCCAAGGACCAACTGAGCGGTCTGTCCAGCCTGGATCAACTTCCCTGTGTGCTGCCTCTGACAGGTGAGGTTGTTCTGCTGAGAGCATGGAGGCTGTGATTGTTTCTTCTCCCTTTGGTGTCTGAGCAATGTGAAAAAGAAGGAAAAGCTACCTGGTATGGTGCAGGTACAGCTGAAACTTGAAAACATCTGGAGCTGGGAAGGGAAGGTGAAGCTGCAGGGATGAGAACAAGGGATAGGGAAGGCTCCACTAAGTACCCTTTCTTTACTCTGCATCTCTTTCATGGGTTTTTATTTACGCTTGTAATGTCAGAAGTGGCAAAAGGACTGCACATGCTTTTTTTTCCTGTTTCTCCTCTCTGTAGAGCAGCCTTCCGTTCCACCCCAAAGCCAAAACTATCTTTGTTTTATCCACTGTAAATTTTTTCTAGTTTTGTGGTCTGCAAGATGAGGACCCCAAATGTTGGCCATTCATCTAAAGGGTAAAATGATTGTTGCTGCTTTACGGCAAGCTAGGTAACTCCTTTCCTGCTTCCTTGTCCTTCCCTGCCAGCTGCCTCAAAGTTCTTCAGGCATTAGATTCTGAAGTATTTTTAACTTCCTTCAAGTGTAGTTATTCCTCCTAACTTTAAGGATACTTGCTGAAATAACCATGTTTCCCAAATTTAATTGAAAACCATTTCTCTTGCACCCACAGCATTCCTCTGCACTCTCCAATCCCATTGCCTTCCCTGTCATAAATTCTTGGCTGTTTCCAGACAGCTGGCCCTGCCCTAGCTCTCTTCTCTCATCCTGTTAAAAGTGCAGTAGTTTCCATGCAGTTCTGCATACTCTCCTGCCCAAACACTTTTACTTCAGACAGCTGGGTACTCTCATGTGTGTCTGTCCTAGCTGGTGACTCTGGTGCTTGGGTCCTCTGATGAGTGGACTTCTGTGCTGTAGCTGAAAGGCCACATTGCTGCAGTTGCCAGGTCATAATGGGAAACGCCAGCCAATGAGATGGAGAATGGGAGAGCAGAGAGCAGTGTAGCCCTAAGGCATTTTTCTCCTGCTTAGAGTTTTGCATGCACAGATGTGGGATGACCCTGGCTGGACACCAGGTGCTCACCAAAGCCACTCTATCACTCTCCTCAGCTGGGTGGGGAAGAGAAAATACAACAGAAGGCTCATGAGTTGAGATAAGGGCACGGAGAGATCACTCACCACTTACTGTCATAGGCAAAACACTCGTCTTGGGGAAATTAGTTTTATTACCAATCCAATCAGGGTGGGATAATAGGAAATAAAAACTAAATCTTAGAACACCTTACCACCACCCCTCCCTTCTTCTTTGGCTGAACTTTATTCCCCATTTCTCTACCTCCTCCCCCCAGCAGCACAGTGGTATGGGAATGGGGCTTTTGGTCAGTTATTACATGTTAGCTCTGCTGCTCCTTCCTCCTTAGTGGGAGGACTCCTCACACTCTTTCTATGCTCCAGTGTGGGGTGTCCTATGGGAGATGGTCCTCCAAAAACTTTGCCAATGTCAGTCTTTCCCATGAGCTGCAGTTTTTCACAAACTGCTCCAGCATGGGTCCCCCATGGGGTCACAAGTCCTTCCAGGAAACCTGCTTCAGTGTGAGCACCTCTCTCCACAGGATCATTGGTCCTGCCAGGAGCCTGCTCCACTGTGTTCTTCCCACAGAGCTGCAGCCTCCTTAGGGTATCCTCTTGTTCCAGCATGGAGTCCTTCATAGGCTGCAGGTTTATCTCTTCTCCACCATGGACCTCCACGGGTTGCACCATGGGCTGCAGGGGAATCTCTGCTCCAGTGCCTGGAGCACCTCCTCTCGCTTCTGCACTGACCTTGGGGTCTGCAGAGTGGCTTCATATATCTACAGTGATCTCACGTGTCTTCACACATCCTCTCTCGGTCTGCATTTGTGCAGTCTTTTGTTCCCCTTCCTAAATACGATAACCCTGAGGAGCTGCCGCTGTCGGTGGTGGGCTTGGCCTTGGCCTTGTTCAGCAGCAGGTCCCTCTTGGAGCTGTCTGGCATTGGCTCTGTCAGACATGGGGGAAGCTTCTAGCAATTTCTCAGAGAAGCCATCCCACTATCAAAACCCTGCCATGGAAGCCCAGTACTACAAGTGTGGATCTGCTGTGGATCCTACTTTTGGGATTGCTGTAAGAGGGCTCCTCAAATGAGCAAGAGTTTTGACAATGAACCACTGATAGCTTGTATTCTGAGTATATAGTAAAAAAATATTCCAAAGAGGAAACCATTAGATGTTGGCTCTGGAGAAACAGGAAAGGCTGTAGCAGGATCGTACTGTGAATCCAGGTATGTTGCTTTGATCTCCAAAGCTTCAAAGCCTCATTTCCATTTTGTTGATGAGTCTGAGAACTCTGAAAGTTAAGTGCTAATAACAGTGAATAGAATATGTGCAGTGTAAGCAACTGGCAACTTGTCTCACTTGCAGCTTTGATGATGCCTGTTTTACCCAGTGCATGGGTGGTTTGGGGTTTTTTGGTGATGTAAGAGAATGGAATACAGTACAATGGGAATGCAGCACACTGGCATCTATACGGTTCTTAGGCATTTGTCTGTATCCAGTTAAAGCAAAACACTACAAAGGGAAAAACTAACATCTCTGTAGTTCTCAGGAAAATACACATGATGGTAAACAGAAAATTTCTCATGTAGTTTTTGTAGTATGTACCTGGGTTTTATTTTTGTTGGGACACTGCTTACTTTATTTTATTTCTTCAGTGGTTTTCAATAGTTGGGTTCTTTTTCTCAAGTTAAAAACATTAAGTGGAACAAAAGAACCACAGCAAATCATGGAATCCTGGAATATCCTGAGTTGGAAGGGAACCACAAAGGTGCCAAAACAAGACTTCTACAATTAAATTAAGCTTCTAGCAGGAGGTTGTTTCCAGAACTGAAGGACAGAAGTTTCTGTAGTTTTGGGTCAGCACCAAGGTAAATACCAGTATGTTATGAAAGTTTTCCATACTTTATGAGTGTTACTGTAGACAAAACAGTGTACTTCTTACTGTATGTGCACACCACTTTTCCCCATAGCTAATTCTTTGCCAAAATTCAGCCTTTGTCTCCACATACTTGCATATTTGCAGTTCTTCTGTTTAACAAGACCACAAGCTTATAATTAATGGGTTTAGGTGTTTCTCTTTTGTTTTCCTGGCTTAAAAACTGAAACTGGATGATTTGTAAACAAATTCAGACAATTATGAAGTACTGTCTGGACTTCTTTAGCACATAGGTTTCACATTTAATTAATGTTTAAACTGGTTTCTGAATGTGGTTTAAATTTGAAACAGGACATTGCAGGGTGAGGATGATGCTCATTTTTAAGTAGCAACTGTAGGGAGATCATATGTTTCCTTAGATAACACTCGTAAATAGAGAATTACAACTCAAATAAAATGCAGCAAGCAGATGTGAAGTGGGAATATTATTTGACCTATATCTTCAGTATGTTGCGTTTTTTTCAGGAATGCTTTGTAGTAGCTGATATTTTTATATTTATTAGAACTGTACAGTTTTCATGACTATAAATACATGAGTGCAAGTACTGAAAGTAAATGTACTTGAACATTCTTTTGAATAAGTTGCAGTAACTGTATAATAGCTTGTTTGTGAAGAAGGTGGGGTGTGTTTTCCTGTTCAGAACCGATTATTGTGTAAATAAAGTCACATAAGCTGTAAAAAAGTAGTTTTGGTGTCCATTGATATGGAAGACAGATGCTATTTTCCAAAACTAATTTGATTTTAGGTTTAACCTCTGTGACAAGTTCAATGAAAACTAATAATTGTGTTGATTGACAGAGTTACACAGTGCAGTGCTGGTATGAGAGGAAAAAGGAGGGGAAAGCTGCTCGTGGGACTGTGCTGTGGCTAGAGGGGAGACTGGGGGGTGCTGCCGTTATTCGGTGGGAAAGTCGAGGAACAGCCCAGGGAGCACCTGTAGGAACTGGGATGGGAAGGAGATGGAAATGAGAGAGAGAAGTTACTTGGGGGACGCGGGAACTATGGTATGATGATGTGGATGGAGAGAATTGCAAGGTGTTTGTGGTCTGAAGGGAATTGGGATGGTGACATTTGAAAGTCTGAGGGTGAATATAGAGAAATGTGGAGAGCCTGGATATATCTAGAGTTAGAGGCGCTCCTTTTGTGTGGTACTGCAGTTTTCTGAGGGTGTTTTTACTTCTGTGTTTTTCTTTTGCTCTTTATTACTAGGATAGACACTCTGTTGAGGAGGCACATGTGTTCCTTACTTGTGATTAGATTTTAATTTTTTTTAGTATTTGGATATTCTGCTGACCTTAACAGGATGGTGTGCTTAAGTAAGGTAAGCAGAATTAGCCTCCAGCTCTTCTTCCCTGAACTCTTTGTGTTGTAGCATCCCTGTCATGACCACAACAGTCAGCCACAGGTACGAGCCTGAATTAAGTACAAGATACATCAGGATGAGTGAATTTTAACATTAAATCCCCTTGATTTTGTAAAATACATAAGATAAAAAGCAAACTATATTCACACAGGTTTTTTAACTGCAGTATTTTCTTTGCACTCTACTACTTGGACAGTTATAAATTTGATTAAAAATGGAGTTTATTGGTTTAATAATTTGTCTTATGGATTAGTAAGTATAGGTTCCCTTATATTTTTTCAACTTAAAGAATATATTGTAAAAGAAAATTTCAGGTGACAAAGCTATTTTGGCTTGTTAGAGCAGATCTTGTGTTTTTCATGTCATGATAAGAGCTGCAACACAAATACATTAATACTAAAGAACATGTCTGAATTCTCAGTTTGCCGTAGAGTGCTAAAAACTGGCTTTTGGTCATCTGTACATGATCTGATATGCCATAGTACCTATTCATAGAAGTGAATGGCATTAAGCTATTTTTAGATAATTCTGGAATTTTGATAAATAGTGCTTGTGATGATTATTATTTTGACTACATGAGATAAAGGAAAAACATTGGTAACTTAAAAAGTTCTCAAGTTTAACACCTTTACTCTCCTCTTACAGAAATCATGGGAAATTTAACAAAAGCCAAGGTGTGAACAGATAAAGGAGATTTAAATAAGCCTGGCACTCTTAACTAACTAAAAGATGTCTTGATATATATCTCTCTGATCATGTTTGACATATCTAGGTCATGTTCTCTGAAGACTATTATTAGAGATTTAACCTTGGGTAATTGCAAAGTGTATTTTCTTCAGAGTAGTTTTTGATCAGGTAGGTGAGACAGTGAAAGTTTGTGTGTGTTCAACTACTTGTAACAATTTAGGTGTCTGGTTAGAAGATCTGGTGTCAACCACCTGGGCTGGAAGGTGAAACACACCGTTCCCGTGGTGCATCACAGGAGATTTGCCTTGTGTACATTTTGTCAACTGTTGTAAAATTCTATTTTTTTGGAAGCTGGGGATGTGGAAGAAATGACCTGTTAAATTTTCAAATACGATGCGCTTCAGGAAGAATGGAATTAGGTTTTACATTTTACAGCCAGTAGAGCTGTTGAAGTGCACCTGCCCATTTGAACTCTGTGATGATACGTGTTATATAAAGGAGCAAGGCAGGGGCTGGGAACATCTACAGCTTTAATCGACTGTGTTTCTTCTCTCCCCTCACCCCACCCCTTCCAGCCTGTGTAGGTTAGACATTCTTAACTCACTAGGGCACCTGAGGACTGGACATGTTTTCTGTGTGAATAGAAAAAATGAGAATTACCTATCAGCCTTGGTTCCTGTCCAGTTTCAGTGGCTTGGCTTTCAGTGTAGTGCACAAATATTTGTTAAGAGGTATGGGGCAGGAACCCCATCAGCTGGATTTGCCAGTGAATGAAATACTTAACTAGTTTGTGCACAGGAGCTTTCCTTCAGTGGCACATCTCCCTGAAGGAGTGACTGTGACTGTATCTGTTCCTTCTGCCTGCCCTTCACTGAACTGTGGACTTGAAAACCAAAACAAAACCACATCCCTCTTCATTGTCCTCACAATATGCTGCATGTCTGCACATCACTAGTGACATTCCTGTGTAAAAGACTTGTGTTTTGATGGTGGGAGTAAAAGAACCTCAGGAAGTGTAGATGAGAGGTAGAAGATTGTTTCTCCTCTTACAGTTTTGTTTTGTTTTTTTTACAGTCTTGCTGTTTATCAGTTTGTAAGTGGCTGCAGAGGAGTGGAAGGAAGGCAGGGAACTCAAAATGCTGTGGCTGGAGCTGTGACTGGTTTCAGGTCTGATTTGAGCTTCCCGTGCCCTGTGCTGTGTGTGGGAGATGCAAAGACACCTGGAGTGACAACTGATGTGTGTCAGTGAGGGATCTTTTAGATTAAAACACTGGATGGTAATTAATCTTCAGCGAGTTGGCCTTCATTTTGAAGAGAAGCTTGCTGTGTTAGAAAAGATTTTAACCCCTTGAGAACAGGAAATGAGTGACAGAGGAGACGTTGGCTTCAGAGACCGGCTTGGAGCTCGGGAAGCCTTTGGTATGTGGTGCAGGGAAGTGCTGGTGTCCAGGTGTAAGTAATGCTCAGTCACTTCACTGAACTGCCTTGAGAATTCCAGAGCAAGGACACTGTGGTCTTCCAGCAACTTCCCAGTTTTGTTTGATAGTTCCTGTGCAAGTGATTGATAGGGTGTTTGGGAGTCACTGTCAGCAGGGGTGGGTGTGGTGTGCGAGAGTCTTCCTGCTCATATTAACATAGGAGAAATATAAAAGGTCTCTTTGCCGAGGAAAGTGCGGGTGTAGCAGAAAGTCGTTTGCTGTGCCTGCTGTGTCCTGGGGCTGGTAAAGGCTGCTGCCTCCCCTGGCACGGTGCAGTGTGCTTTTCCATGGTTCTCCTTCTCTAAGGGTGATACCCAGAGAAATAAAGATTGGGCTTTTGAAATGGTGGTGGCTGTTCCATTTCTGACTCCGGCAGGCATTGTAGGTAAATGATGGTGATGTTGGTTGAGTGGTCTCTGAAAGATGGCACTAATATTAATTTCCTCAGAAAATTTGTTCTGTCATAATTACTGATTCCTTTCCTGTAATGCCTGATTGCAAATTCTGCATTACTTGTTACTCCAAACTGGCAAAACACAGCATTCATGGAGCAAAGTGCTGTGGAATAACAAGAACATAAACTAACAAGCTGAGGCTAAGACAATGTTATCTTACTTTTTTTTCTATTTTGGAATTTATCCACAAGGATTTTCCTTTCATAGTACAGTTGTGTTTCATGGAAATGACCAACAGCAGGTAAGCCAGCTGCACAGTCCTTGAAAGAGGTAGGACAGCTCAGCTTGCCAGAGGATTTGAAATGTCTCTTAGATGTCAGTAAGGTGATGTATTCCTAGTTTTGGTGGGAATTAAGATCTGTACCGTGGCTACATGAAGGGAAAAATGAGCAATACTCACCTTTTTGCAGTGACAGTAGATTCAAACTGAACCATTTTCATCTTGGGAATATGAAGGCAACTAATTGAAATCCTTGGGAGGACAAAAATGTTTTTAAGTCAGGTGGGAACTACTTTGTTAAAATTGAAAAAATTTTCTTTCTTTAACCTGCTACATTTACCCTGCTTCTCTTTTTGACGTCATTGCTTGCAGAGCACAGGCACACTCTACCATCCCCTCATGCTTTGCTGTGTGATGATATTTTTAGCATTTGGTCCACTTTTCTGTGTTGCATATCACAGATGATTCTTTTTTTTTAAGTGTCAACTAAACTGCAGAGTAAAAAGTATTGGTTGCCCTTTAAAAACAAAGAGAGTACTAGTTAATTGCTTGATTGTGTACATAAAATGAAATGCAGGTAAGGAAACCTTAGCATTTAAAACTTGGGTGTGCTGAAAACCATTGCAAAGAAAGGAAACTTCTTATCTACTGTGCCTTGTTCAGGAATCTCACAAAGGGGGCTGGCTGGCCTGCCTGGGGTGGGGTCCTGCAGGGTGTGTGGGCGCAGTTAACCAGCTTGCCTTGCTGCAAAGGGGGGTCTCACCTGGGCTGCCTTCACTGTTTCTGTGTGCTGGTTCCTTACCAGTGAATGGCAGCTGCAGGTAGGCTGACATATTATTAACTGTTTATGTTTCCTTATTTTACACATAATGACATTCAGATTTCTGAGAAACAGCAAAATAAAATGTATAAAGAGGAATTTTGTTTAGGAAGCTGTATGTTGAAAATTGTAAATATTTTTTCTTGTCGAAAGTTAATATTTGTTCTAATGTCAGTATTTTGGAAATAATCTTTTGTTGATTTTATCAGCATCTGGTGAACATGATGCAGAATGGTCTTGAATTCCTTGGATATCTTGATATGGGTCAATAGATAGCCATGTGTGATTTACATCTAACTTACCAGTTTCAGATGAAAACACAGGCAGATGAAACTAAATAGAAGAGCAGTGATGGAAGCCAAACAGCTTCAAATCATCCTTCGTCCTTGTCCAGCTGCTGTGCACACTCCCTCCTCCCACAGCTGCTTCTTGGTGAGGCAGTTCAAGAACTGGTGAACTGTGAATGAACATTGTACTTTAAACTTGTAAATGGTGAAGCTTTTATTCTTAAATGGATTAATGTAGCTGATCAGTTCATATGCAAGACAGTCTTGAACCCTCGACACAACTTAAGGGATCTTAAAAATGAAACAAAACTCTCAAATACATTTATTTCTTTTGTGTGTGAAACTTCTCTCTCTAGCAGGCTCTGATAGAAGGGAAAAGCCCTTCTGAAGGTGTGCAGGCATGTAGCTAGGGCATGTTTTTTCAGGCCTTTGAACTAGGTTAGGAATGTGTCTCAAGATGGAAGAATGAATAGTTACTTGGTGCTTTTAGCCTCGGGGCTTGAAACTCGCAAGAGGAATGTTATTGTGTCTTCGAAGCCTGTTTCACACAAGCCTTTGTTGAGCAGGAACTTGGAGAGTCTTTGTATTATCATGCACACAACAAAAACAGCCAGCAACCCAATTTGATCTAATTGGGCAGCAGTGGTGAGATGTTTCTTCTGTAGGGAGGCCCTGGAAAACGGGGTGCATGTTTTTAATTAGGGAATACCCTTTTAGAGGGAAGGGATTACCTACACAGACATTTACCAGCTTGCTAAAACTCTTCAGTGATACTGATGCAATTCCCCATATGCACATCCCCTCTTTTTCCCTCCTCTCTGCATAGTGCTTTCCCAGGAAGAGAGCAAATATTTACATTTCTTTAAAATTCTGTTTTGACCCCGAGGTGGTGGTAGCACATCCCTGGAGAAGGCAAGCTGAGGTTGAGAAAGTGGAGTGGTTCAGGTTGAAGTAATTGTTGTCTTGCTTTCTCAAAAATAAACCTGTATTCAGGACTAAATATGCTCTAATATACTAATACTGTCTAAGTCAAGACAGGCTGTCCAATCAATTTAACTACCAGGTGTTAGAGGAAACAAACCCATTGCTCTAGTGAACTTGATTGGGGTTGGAAGTGCTAAAACCTAATTTTTGAGAACAGCTGCTTCAGTAGATACACAGAGAAATTTATTCTCATTTTAGTATATTACTTACCTAATGCTTATTCAAAACCAAATGAGATCAACTCAACAAGTGTGAAAAGATAGGAGAACAGATTTTTTAAGTTTTTGAGTTAAAAAAACCTCAAGAACTTAGTCTGAAATTTTGAATTCTTTAGTAGCTAACCCCACTCAATTTCACCTGCTAAATGGAGATGAAGCTTAAAAAAAAAATCTTTAAATGCAACATTTATTTTGTTAAGTAACCTCCTTACATGTTCAGGGATTTCATTAGTTTTTATCCTGATTTTCATTCAAACACAGCTTGAAAAATCATAATATAAAATTTAACTGGCTACAAAATAGTGACCTGTATTGGTCATTAATTTCCTGTCAAGAACGTGCATAAGTATACACTAACAGTATTGTCTAACTAGAGACTATACTAAATGCTAAGTTAAAAGGTTATATTGCAGATCAGCGTAATTTAGTGGTTATCAGTGTTTCAGAATGACCATTACGAACATAACAAAATAAGTTTCCTCATTTGCTAATCTAAATTTGATTATTTTAATCACTTTAATTTGAATTAATTCACCGTGAAGCCAAGTGTCAGTATGTACATGATAATTAAACGTATTTGAATGGATATAATCATACAGAGTTGAAGTGTCGGCGCAGATGAGACCTGGTTCCAGGATGTCACCGGATCCAGAGGAGCAGGAGTAGACAATACATGACTGGAGGTTGGGAGTGGGAGAGGAGGAAACCACAAGTATGGAATACCGATGGTGAAAGGTACTGAAGGATAAGAGTGACAGACGGGTTGTGTAAATTGGCAAGTTTGTGGGTCTTCTGTAAGAGACCTTTCTCAAGGTTAGAGAAGGGAGAGTTGCGTAGGAAGGGGTGCAGGGGCTGAGTGAGAAGAGAGAGGAATTGGAATAGTGCTGGGAAGCTCAGATTTCAGTTGATGTAATTGGGCTTTGATGGCTTGAATGATTCATAATGTTTTAGCTTGATAGGCTGTTATAGAATTTTAAACGTAGGCATGAATGAAGTTACTCGTGCTGATAACATTGTGGGATTGCAGCAGTGGAAAGCATTGATGTGCCAAGAATTGTTAGACGGAAAAAAAGGTGTATAAAGTGTTCATAATTTTTGTGTAGCCATATTTTGGGGGAAGGTTTGAATGATCCTTCTGTGTGAATGTGCTATGAAGTATTTTTCACCTTGGTGGGCAAGGGGAGGGATCACCAGTTGATGAAAATTGCTGTACCTACTTGAAGTTGGTGGGAGTAGGGCAGCATGGCTCAATTTAGAATGCGTCCCTTTAATGTTTTTTCTTTCTTTTTCTGTAAGCTGTTACTACACTGTTCTTTTTGAATTAATAGCAAGTCCCCATTTAATTAGCTATAGTAATGAGTTAGCTCTAAAGTGCTTCTAAATGATCTGTAATTCAATGTCTAATTTATCTCCTACCTTGGTTATTTTGTCTTTTCCAAAAATTCTTCTGAAGATTGATGAGATGTTTGATCTGTCTTGATTCAAGCTTGTTTGCTTCTGTGTTTGTTAAAGTAGCTCATCAGCTTTTATTCCTGTATCAAATAACTCCTGTGATGTTAATCGTGGATTTGGGTCACATTTCAGTATTTGCATTTGGGTGAAGGAACAGGTAAAAGCAGCAGACTGTTAGCAGGACTGCTTTGTGCTCAGAGTGAGCAGGGCTAAGAACATGTAGTGGTAGCCTTTGAGTTGCAGGACTCCTGTTATCTGTAGAACTTTGCAACCTGTTTGTGTTTGTAACTGATGCACTCTTACAGTACCTTCTTACTGTTCTTCACTGTAACTTTTTGAAGGTTTTCAGTTCGGTTTTGTGAAGTCAAGAGAGATACAAATCACTGTCTGGAATCTGTTTTGACATCTCTGGCTTTATCTCTTGTAGTTCTTTAGGTTCAGTTCATGCAAGTAGGTGTGACAGGAGTAAGGCCACGAAGAGCTCTGATAAGTATGGGCAATCATTCCACTTCAGAAACTGAATGCAGGACAAAGGTTTGCCATCAGCCTAAAGTAATGGAAGGCCACTGTGTTATTTCTGTCTCCTTGACCACCTGTTCCTCTGGAGATTTGATTTTGACATCACTCGGGGGGCACTTGGAATTGTATTTAGGAGGGAATGTAGAACCACTTCTCTACACGACATCCTGCTCCTAGTTTGGTTAAAACCAACTGTGAAACCTCATCTGCAATGTTCTTTCAGGCACCAGATCTTCAATAAAGCATCTTACATGATTAGTGCCTTACACTGCCCTTGAAACCACAGCTGTCTTGACCTGTACTGCTGCTGCTTCTGGGCTGGGTTCTCCTTTTGCCAACTGCAGACCCTGTGTTTGAGGTTGCCTACAGGGTTGCAGTGGAGCTGTGCCCTCAGTGATGTTGATCCTGGTGGGCTGTAGCACCAGTCCCTCAGCCCCAGGAGCCTTTGCAGGTGTGCTGGGTTAGAACCCCGGGAGTTTATCAAAACATCTTTGCTTCTTCACTCACCCTGGAGGTGCTACTTTGAAGTGTGAGTGCAGTGTAAGTGTATTTATGCTGTTGAAAAAAACCCCACTTCTCAATTATGGCTTGTTTTGGTTCAGGGGAAAGAATAGTAAGCTGTATCTGAGAAAAGCCATCTTTTACTGGCAAACTTGCACCTGCCGCTTTATCATTCATACTAGTTTAGCTGTCTGTTTTAGTTATCTTCTCAAAGAAACCTTTTCTGCCAAAACCAAAATCCACTCTGACAAATTAGCCTTTCTAGTTTAGATACGGTCATATATATATATATATGTGGAAAACATTTTCAGGTGAAAATGAAGAATATATGTAATGGCTTCAGACAGCCGTCTTCCAGACCTTGTATAGTAAGTCAAGATGTCATATGAGAAACAGGCAGGGTTGCCACCTTTCTACTTTGCAATTCTCAGTCAATTTTAGTGATTATAGGAGGATTCAATAAGTAACTGACTCTGATAGAAGGAAACATGTTTCCCTGAAACATTTCCTCCTGATCTCATAGCAACTGAGATGAGTCCATGGAAGAAGATTTTTGTTCTTTTATTAAAAAATCTTTTGCATGCTTGTCCCCAGTGGCGTATTACAAAACACAGTGTCTGTTGCCTGGCAGATGCGTGATTGTAAAAACAAAACTTGCTTTTAACTATTTGTTAAACTTCTGACATTATGATCTACATTAGGAAGTAACCTCTTAAAGATAGCTCTGCCTTTCTGCTGCTCCATGCAATTTTTCCACATGTATTTGAGTACAGTTGGAGGACTAAAATGCTCAAGAGCTGCTACAGTCATCTGTAGCTTGGCTCTTTTTCTTTCCTTTCCTTCAGTTTTCTGTAGCTTTCTCTTTTAAGCCTTATTTATTAAGAAGTGTTACTGCATTCTGCTTATTTTTTCAAACTACTGTGTCATTTATTTGGCAGGAAAGGAGGAAGGTTAAAGTTCCTCCTTACCTCCTCCCCCTCTCTCCAGTGAAATTTTTGATTGTTCTGCTCAATGAGTCATTTTCTCTACAGCTGAAGTTAATTTAATGGCTCATCCAAACAATGAGTATTTTCTGAGGGAGGAAGTGAGAGAATTTTATTGCTTTCCCCTCTTTTCTAATATAAAGGTGTGTCTTCGGTGTTTAAAAAAAAACAACATGGAAGAGAACATAGACACAGGTTTCTTAAATCTTTTGGAAAAAGAACCTTAAATCTTGTGTTGCATGATCTTGACTTGTGTTGAGGCTACGTTCCTCCTCTTCACTGATTCATGGAAATCCACTGATCTAGATGAATGAGTAGTTTTCTTCCACCTTAAGCACTCTGGTGGTGTAAATATCCTCTTATAGTGGATGTGTTTGTCTGTCAGTGACAGGATTTCCCCAAGTTCATGCTGCTCCAGCAGCTGAAGGGTACACTACACTGCTCAGTCACCATCTGGCAGTTTAATGTTAGCAAGGGTATGGAAACCAGAGGTAAGAAAAGCTGGACCAAAATATTCAATGTACTGTTTCAGGTGCACAGTGTAAGCTCAGTTCACCTGCACTGTGTGGTGTCATCTCCTTCCCAAGTCCCATCAGCCCAGCCATTTAGCAGTGTCACCTTCTGCTTGAGACACGTCTCCCCAGGGTTTCTTTCTTGTGTCCACAGTTGCCTTTGGATCTGTTTGCAGTTTGAATTGCAGTGCCTTAGAAAACAGGCTTAGTTTAGACTTCTCTGTGCCACGGTCAGATTTATAAGCCTGGCAGTCCTTTGTACTGTTATCCTGCAGGCAGCAGGAAGAAATGACTTTGCTAATGTGTTTGCACACTGTTGGAGGTATTTTATCATTTAACAATTGGTAACAAAACATCCTTTGACTTCACTAGAGTGAGTTTCCTCAGTAGTATATACAGAGTGGAGGGGAGTAGGTGGGGTTTGCAGTGCTGTAGTGCTGCTGTGTGTTCAGAAATACTCTTTTCCAAGGGTTCTTTATCAGTATCTAAAAGCTGATAGTGAATGCCATTGAACTCTTACCTGCTCTAATTCTTTCTTCCTGTGGAAGTGTATGTGTGCATTAGAGTGAGTTGAGTGCTGTGTACTGTTGAAGCCAATCTGATCAAGAGCATTGTTTTCCAGAGAAAAAGGGTAATCAAAAATTTAAAATGAAAATCAGTTGTGGAATATTTCTGACGTGTATGTCATAGATTTGTAAAATCTGTTTTATACTTCTGTTTGCTGAACATAGGGTGTTCTGATTTGGCTGAATAGTACCAAGTTACTGTGCGTCCGTGTCCTCTCACACAAGGCTTTGATTAAGCAAGAAAAAAGTGCTACTATATTGAAGGCCGTCCTACATACAAGCTTGCATAGAGAAACAAAAAGTATGAATTAAGAAAGTTAGCGTTTTAATACAAATGTTTCAATACCACACATAGTAGTGACTGGTGTAGGCAAAAGAAAGCGATGGCATAAAGTGAAAGATCCATTTAGACCTTTGGGAAAGACACAGAGACATTTCATACCAGATCAGGGTTGTTTTGGTTGTTTTTACAACTGGGTATAGTTTTAACCAGTGTAAGTTCATTGACTTTGTTGACTCACGTGGACCGCAGGTATGCACAGCTATTCAAGGGTCAGTCTTCAGCTCAAGTGCCATTACACTAAAGCATATGTCTCTCCTTGGCTTGAGCCCCTGACTGTTCTGGTAGCAGTGTATGACAGTGTATTCCTCTGTGGAATCAGGCTGCTGAGCTGAACTTGCTGTCTGACTTTGGCTTCCTCTACCCAGGAAGAAGAAAGGGTTACTGGGGCAGGTGTGGTTATAGCCCTGTCGCTGAATAGCCTCTGCGCAAGGGAGAAGTTTGTGCCCTGTCAGTTCGGAGCATGAATGGGACTTGTACACAAATAGCTGCGTCAGGGAGGCTTCGGGCACGCTTGGACACCATCCTTTCACTGCTGCTTTTTCGAGTGTCATTTTGAAGAAGTGTTCCTACTTCTGCTTCTGTGCTGCCACCTCCTTACAGGCATTCCTGTAGCTGAGCCAGGCAGCTACCTCAGGGACCTAACCCAGGCTAAAAGTAACCTGGCTTAGGGAGGGGAGAAATCAGTTTTCAGGTATAATTCTTTATATTGCTGCAGTCCCTGGTGTCTGGCCAAAGGAAGGGATGATGTATATGGTGTGGCTGTGCAAAATTGGTGGGAACACTTAAGGCAACAGCAGGACAGGCTTGTGCTGGCATCAGGTAGACACGAAACAGTGATCATCATTTCCTTGCAACATTTTAATTCATTTTCCAGAGTGCTTATTTCATTGGGCCAGGACAATAATGACGGTGTAAAACAGAAGGGGCTTCTTTTTTTCCTGTGTTAGGATCATAAAAACTTTGAGTCTAATGGCTGGAAGTGAGCCTTATGCACAAAGGTTCTTTTGTTTTGTTTTTGTATAAACCCATTTGATGTTAAGCAGCCAAATCTCATCCTTTATGGATAGTCTAATGCATTTTTTAGAAGTTCCTGGGCATCTTGTTTAGCTTTCAGCCCCTGCTCCAGAAGTCTGCATCTCCTTACATAGTCCTGTCTCACACCTGCTAGGTCAGGGATACCAAACTGGCACTGGACACTTCTGGTTAGAAACCTTAATTTCTGCTTAAGAGTTAATTACTGAATGATGTTTCTGTTTTTCAGCTGGAGAGTTTTGTGTTTGGGTTTTTTTTAAGATTTATAGTTATTCATAGAAATGGGAGTGATTGTGCTTGAATTGCGCTGTGAGGTGAGTGGTTTGTTGTTGTTTTGGTTTGTTTACTCTTGAACAGCTTTCCTGAAAGACTTTCTGTCTGCTCTCTCTGTGCTTTTGGAGGCATACAAGCTTTTGCTTCTTGGGAAATGTGTCACCATGGACTCTCTGTAATGGAGAGCTAGTAGAACAAAGAGTGTTGGAGGCTTATTCTGTCCAGCCTGTCAGTACCAACAGCGGGTGAACTGGTAGTTTACCTTACCCAACATGTGACTTTGGCATACAGGGCATAGATCAGTGATTTTCTTGGCTCTTCGGTGCTAGGACACCCTTTTCTATGCCACAAGGTAGATTCTAGGTTTTGTTCCTCGGATCTGCAAGCAAGTGTTTTGACTTGGACTTTTCACCATCTTACTGCTTATTTGACAGTTAGGAACAGATGTGGGCTTAATGATTAATGATTAAAAGGATTAAATGATTAAAACTTCAAGCTTTTTTTCAAAGAGAAATAAAGATTTTTTTTTTTTTCCCTCATGTTTCAGGACTGGAATGATAGAGAAAGGGGAAAATAATGAAGTTCAAAGAAAAACTTTCTGGATCTTTTCATGAAACGCCAAATTAAAAGCAGATCCCAAAGATGAAAATTAGTTATTGAAATTTTTACTTAAAAAGGAGAAGCCTAAAAATTCATGTGTGAAATACCTGATGAGTGACCTTTGCTGTGGGCTCAGTGGGTGGAATTTGGAAGCAATAAACATGTCATCTAAGGCCTCTGGCCATGAAGGAATTAATAGGAGCCATGCCGCTGTATCCTGTTGCTCGTATTCTGACCATCCAAATCCTGATCCAGTGTGCCATAATAGTAGGGATCTATTCCTAAAACTTCAGATGAAGAGAGGGACTGAAAACACCTGAGTGCAACTCCAAACACTCTCTCTTTTAATGCTATGTCCTGCCCTAGTCTGCTAAAAGTAAAATGGAAGTTCTCAGGTGTGGGTGTAGGAAGGGTGTTGAGTAGTTGTGCAATTGCAGCCATGTGTTCATTAATTAATTAATGAGAAATAGCCCATCTGTGGCCTTGGGGGAGTACATGTCTCACAACATGTTGAGAAACATTATGATGCTATTTCTCTTGCCCTGGTGTATGTACTTGTCTTTTTTGTCTTTCCCTGTGGGTCTGCTGGGGCAGGGACTGTCCCTTATGGTGTGTGTTTAGCAGTCAGTGCAGCGAGGTCTGGAGCTGTGACTGAGGCTCCCACTGTCCCAGTGCACACAGTACCCATGGTTATTGTCCCTGGTTATCACTCCAGCTCTGTGCAGCGCTGGCTGGGCCTCGTCCAAATGTGTAACATTCTGCTGCTGTCGACATTCAGAGTCTTCATAAACTGCAAGTCAATCAGCCTCACCTTGTTCACAACACTGGAGGTGTTAAAGCTTTCTCCCCTTCCTCCATCCTGGGAGCTCTTTCTGATGAGACTGTTCCAGAAGTGCAGTGGGATTTTTTTCAAGCTTGCATCATTATGGTTGTAAGCATATGATACAAATATGATTTGTACCCCAGCTTCCTTTCTTCTGTGTTGGAGTTCTGTGTGTGATTGGTTTCACTGCCCTCTGTCATCTGTCTTGCTCTTTACTTGCTGATTGGTATGTAAAGAATAATGGCGATCTTGTTAAAAGGCATATCTTCCATTATTAAATAAGAATTGGATCCTTTTTAGCATCAAGTGATACTTTATTACACAACAAATGACAGCTGATGTGTCTCCTTCCCTCCCCTCAGTGGGTACCCAGTTCCTGTGGCAGGCTCTGTGTACCTTGTGCCCAGTGCAGCGGAGGTGAGACAGGACAGACACAGTCACTAACCCTAACCTGGAACTGTAGCACTTTGGAAAGGAGAGAAACAACTTCTTTCTTTTTATGACCACAGTAATCTAAATTTAAATCTTCAGTGATTTCAGGGATGATGAAACCAGATAGCTTGGGAGGTTCCTGCTTTGGGGGCACATGAGAGAGAGCACCAGCCAGACAACTGGTACAGACAAGCAAGAGGCATCAAAACACACAGCATGATCACTGGAGCTGTGCAGGAGGGAGAGCTATATTTAACAGATACAAGTGCTAATAATGAGACTTCAAAGAGAGCACACCCCTTTCTTCCACAGCTGTGCTCTGCCACGCAGAAGAGACAGGGTAGTTTTCCAGTGGAAGTTTGCTGCGTGTCTTTGCCTTGGGGAAGAAGTTCAGAGAGTTCTGAAATTAGCTTAGAATATCAGAAAGGAATGGATCTGCCAGCAAAACTCATTATAATTTACCTGAGAGACGCTCTTAGAATATTGACGGAGTGGTGTAGTTTGGTCTTGCTGGAAATTCTTGGATGAAACTTTTAAGGTTACTCGTCTATACCATGTCCATTACCTTATAGTCAAGCATGATGAATTTAAACAGGCTGTAGGATAACAAGTGATCACTGGAGATGCACTATACTGCCATCATCATGTGCTTAGTCTCCCTTGATAACTTGATATCTTACAAGATGAAAGTCCCAGTCCAGGGAAGCTCAATGATAATTGGCTCAAAGGGAATAGAAGGAGTATAAGTGTAAACACATAAACACTGCTAGTCAGCTGAGGGTAAATACATCTTCCATTCTGATGTCTGGTCTGTGATTTGAGACTAGACTGACCACTGGGAAGTAATCTCTGAAAATGGGCAGGATGGACAGTGTTCAGCTCAAATGTTACTGGGGCAGCCTTTTAAATACTTTAAAAAGCCTGAATGTTTCTTTCCCATTGAGGACAGAGGTATAAAACAAGAAATGTCAAAGTTATAAGTGCAGCTTTAAGGCAGTATCTTAATTTCATTTGTCAGCTCTTCAGTTTTCTCTTATTAAATTCTGTGTGTTTTAGAGCCAGTTTAAAAACATATGTTTTTTTTAAGGCAGATGCAGATTAGAGAAACAAATATGTTTGATCTAATGAATAGAGCTGAGGATTGGAAAGAGGAGAAAGATGACCTGTAATGTTTGACACACACAGCCTTTCCCTGTCTTAAACAGATTATAAATTACATTATTTATTGCCTCTGAGTTATGTGGGTTGGATTGCTTTATAGGGGAGGACTAGATACACATGCCAAGGTAAACGTGATAGCAGTAGTCTTTCTGCTTTACTAAGTTAAACTCATGATGTGCAGGGTAAAGAACCAAATGCCTGAGTTAGCGTGTGCTGGTATAGCAAATGTGTGTATACTGGCAACTCACAAGTTGTTGTTGTATATACAGATCTCAGTGTGTTTTGGAAATACATTCTCCATACAAAAGTTGTAAGGAAAATAAAACTTGAAGAACAGAAATAGAATCTGTGTTAAGGTTTTGAAGTAAGAGACTTGTCTCTTAAGACATAATCTGTTCTTAAGGAAAAGGCAGCAGACATAATGTGAGGTTAGCAGTGAAATTGTGGTATTTTCTGCAGTTTATGAAAGTGTGTCTAAGGATTTCTGATCCTTCGTGTGATTGAAGTGCACTGAACATCTAGAGTTGGACAAGGTAGGAAAGACTTTGTAGGATAAAAGGAACAGCATTTGAGAACAGCTTCATCTTAGTGACCTGTTTGAACCTTTTGTTTGAAAATGAAAACAGACTTATTCTGAGTGCAAAGCTTACATAAACTGTATAGGAAGTGGAAGATATAAATTTATATAGGTAGGAATGCTTGTGGGGTTTCCCAAGCAAACTATCCTTTAATAATGTTAAAAAATTGTTTTTACTGAAATGTTGAGACAAACACCATTGCCTGTTTAGAATTGGAAAATAAAAACGCATTAAGGGAAGAAATAGTGGTGCAGCTGAATTCCTCTTTCCTGATACTCACCTGAGGAATGGGGAGCTGCTGCTTCTCTGGGCAAGATGGAGAGGCTGCAGTGGGTAGCACCATGCAGCTTAATGCTTCAAGCTATTCTCCCTTAAATGGGCACTGCAATAGCATTAAAATCTACAAAAATACTTCCTTTTTTTTTTTCTTCCCTATTTTTTCAAACTTACTAATGCTTTCCATGTTCAATAGCCTTTAATTTGCTCGTGTTCTGAGTTCTCCCAGTCCACAGGCTGGTTTGCCTCTTTCATCTGCTTGGGAAACTGAAAGGCAGCCCTGATCCCTTCAGAAAAACCGCCTGGCCACTGATGGTGGTGGAGAAAGAGAAGAGAAGCTGAAATGTAACTCCCACTTCAGCCTTCAGGCCAGAAAGCATCAGAAACAGATTTCTTTCTCGCTTTCTTGAAGTAGGTTCCTAATAGCAAAGTCACTTAATGTTTTTCTTTGCATTTAAGACTGGAACATTTTTTGATTTTGTTTCTCTTTCCAGAAGTGTTCTTTATCATCCAGCTGTTTGGTGACATATGGGTGGAGAGTATGCCAGTGGTTTATTTCGGCAGAGCAGCAGGTGCCTCGTTGGGAAGAGCTGAGGAGTGACATCTCTGCTGTGTATGTGTCACAGCTCTTTGCTGGACAGGCTGGGGCAGGGAGGGCTCGCTGTGGTCACTGGTTATCGGGGTCAGAAACTTCTCCGTATTTAGGGTGACCTTGCCATACCACTTACTGAGCATGTTCTGTCACTACTGACAGGCAGACTTGTAGGAAAAGAAAGCCAAAGAACTTCTACTTAGGGGACAGCGCACAGAAGTTCACAAGGTTTTTCATTTAAGAACCAAAAGTAGGTTTTCTTCTCTCATGGATTTTCTAGTTTTATTATTTTCATACTGGGGAAAAATAGAGTTAATGTGCTGGAAGCTGCTGTAGAGAACAAATGGCAGACCAGGCTTCAGCACCCTCCATGGAAGTGCAGTGCTTTCAGTTGCAGAAAATAACACTCCCTTGGCACCAGGTACTCCAGAAGGGTACTCTGGGCTGCTCTCAGGTATCCCAACAATCAGAATAGCAGGAAAAGGAAGTTGGTACCTATCCATCACGAGATCCCAAATGGGAGATTGTTACAGAACAGGGATTTCTGAAAAGAGAGATGCTGAGCAAACACTTAGAAAATCCCAACACGCGCATTAGGGGGAAGGCAGAGAAAGCAGCTTTCAAATCTGTTGTAATCAGAAATGAGTTTTCGCTCTGGAATCTGGAAGTTAGTGAGGTTCTTTGGTTTTGGGCCATGAATTATTTCAGTGAGTGTTACATATGCCAATTGTTACATGCAATGTGTGAGCATCTTTGAGGATGAAATATACAAAATGAGTATGGTATTTATATTTTTTAGGGAGCAGTCTGTGGTCACAAACCTCCCAGGTGTACTAGGTATGGCTAAAAAAATTAGCTTTCTCTTGTACAATACCTGTCTAGACAACAGAATCTGATAAAACTGATTTTTAAAATTGGGGATTTTTTTGTCTGAAATTGTTTGATACACAAGAAGCAGCCATGAAATTCTTTCATTCTTTTGTCTGACAAAAAGGGAATAGAGTTTTGATAGTTAATTTAAATTAGCGTTTGAATTTGAATAAAGGTATTGTGGTTTTGGTTTTTTCTTTTTGTTCAACAGAGCAAACTGCAGTCATATCCAGAAATGGAAATTACCAGGATTTATTTTTTTTTTTTAACTTTAGATCTTCTGCTTTTACTGCATGAAGTTTCTGTAGTATATTTTAGGGGACAGCCCCTGGCAATGCTGCACATGATAAATGATGATTCCTGTGGTGATTGAACAGTTCTCAGGATGCAGCTGAGCCAAAATACTTTACTTTCTTAAGATCTTACATTAATCACAGAAGTTCTTAAGACTTGTTTACAGTTACTGGTTAATTTTTCTTGCATGACAAGCTGTTGTAGCCCTCTAATTTGGGTAAGTTTTTGTATACTTTCTGTTGGTATTGTGGTGATTCAACTTGCCCAAATAGAGAATTCTTTAGCAGAGGTATCCTGCTTCAATCTCCAGTATGATTTTTAAATAGAATTATTTTCCTCCAGTGTTAGTTGGATTTTTATATTAACTCTTTAAAAGGTGGTTTTGAAGATTCTTGACAGTCCTTTTTTCATTGTAAGGTGAAAGTGAGGACTGACAGCTGACAGATACAATGGCATTAGGAAGCCTGGTGTCTGTCTGCCATGCTAGGGTATCACAGTTGGGATTACAGGACCTAATTTCCTTCATAATAGTGGTCAAGTAGCTACATCCATGCACAGTCTACAATTCTATGGGCAATCCATGGCAGGTTTTGTACTGTTTGCCATCATCAGTCATGGAGGTGTGATGTGTGGGGTTTTTTTTTAGTTTCGTTTTGTTATTTTGCACCTTATTGCTGTCGTGTTTCATAAATCTCCTGTATCTGGTAATTTTCCCAAAATGATAAAACCAGCTCTGGTGGTCTTGATTGATCTCAGTTGCCTTCCCTGTGGCTTCTAGACATCACTCAAACCAAAGACTCCATTTGTTAACTCGCCCCAGCCTCAGAATAATTCCAGATCTGATGAAAAATGGTAGTACTGTTACTTTTGGGTAGCTAGATGCTGTGTCAGTGCTGAGGAATTCCAGAAGGCCCTCACGTAGCTTAAGTGGGCAAAAACGTGGTAGACTAATGTCAGCATAGGTAAACATAAGTTTCTAAACATCATTTTTTTCCACTAAGGAAAAAATTATCCTAAACCATGCTTATGTGATGCTGAACTCAGAACTGACGGCTGCAACTTGGAAAAAAGCCTTTGTGGTTGTCATTGACAGTTCTCCAGGATCATTGTCTGCAATGTGGAGCAGCAGCAGCCAAAAAAAGCCAGAAAAACATGGGCAGTGTGTGCCTTTTGCATCATCGGGGAAAGGTACTGAGGACGAGAAAATACCTTTTGTTGGTATTTAAAACACTGGTTTAAAACACTTTGAGCACGGGGTCTGGTTTTTGTGCCCACATCTTAAGCTCCAGCTAGTGCCCTTATTTTGGGGAAGGTGCAGAGAGGGGCAGACCCCCATGCAGGGGGATGGTGTGGCTGCCTCGTGTGCAGCTGTGTCATTGAAAAGGTTTGGTTTAGAAGGTGGGCGGCTGAGAGGGGCAATGTGATCAAGGGTTTCAAAACGCTGGGGTGGTGGGTAAGGTGAATGCCAAGCTCGTGTTGACAGAAAGCCTGCAGTACCAGAATTACAGGGCACTTGATGGAACTGGTTGGGAATCAGTTTAAGACAGATGAAAGAAAGTATTTGTTTACATAGCAGGTAGTGAATTTATGCAACTTGCAGCCAGAAGATGTTTTGAAAACAGGCCGTGTAGGCAGGTTCAAAACAGGCTTAGTAGAGTTCATGGTCAGCAGGGAGAGTGTGAGGGGAGTGGACAACAGAACATGCTCTGTTGGTTCTCTCTAAACGGCACCTTTTCTGCCCTGTTGGAGATGAATTCTGAACTCGATGAACCATCGTCTGACACAGCTGGATGTTTCTGATATTCCTGAGCTCTCGGGCATAGTGTGATGTTTTTGTCATTCACTTTAAATTATATTCTTATTCGTGGCTGGGTTGGATGGAAGGCATGAATCCTCTATTTTTTTTTTTTTCTTTTTTGTTATGTTCAGTAAGCTGCACTTCCAAGGGAGACTCTTAGATCTACTTGCTTAAATTCATCAGTGCCACAAGCTGAGGTGGCTATTGCTTCCTAATAAGCTGGAAAAAGTTTCCTTTTCTCTAGCCAGGAAAAAAATACTGGGAAGTCCATCTGGGAATGTGATTCATCTGGGCCACACTCATAATTTTCCTTTCAGATTCCAAAGAGAGGTTTGGGGTCGTGCACAGATACTAGTGATAAGATTTTATTTGGACTTGGCTGCTTTCAGTTGTAGTGGTAAGCAGGGGCACTGTTGTTTATGCAGCAAGACTCCAAACACACTTTTTATCACTGACCAGTGGGACATACTCCCTGGCATTTGGTCACATCCCAGTGTGCTTTGAGAATTGTTACTCAGCCCCTCATCTCCCAGTTACCAACACTGCACATTGGTGCAAATTAGTGGGTGGACCTTGCTCAGGAGTGAGAGTAAACCCACAGCCTGAAGTCATTGAATGTGAGCAATTCTTTTGCTAGTCTGGGATAGAATATTACAATATTTTCCAATAAATGCATTTTTTTTTAAAGCCTCGCAAAGTTAACTTCAGTATAGCAGTGGCATGTAGGGTGCTAACCACTGGTAGCTGGAAGACAGTGAGCCTAGTGCTGTTAGTGGTTTTATGTTATATTTTTAGAATTAATTGTGGGTGGATATAATGTAAATGAGAGGTTAATAAAGACAACTTGGAGGTTTTTGCATAATGTTATGGCTGAAAAATAGTGAGGGCATTCTTTTCAAAAGTGCTGGAGTTTTATTTCACTTTTAGCTTCAGTGTCTTAAAACAGGGAAATAAACGTCTCATTTTTAATGTAATGTTCTGCAATGTATTTTATCCTGCAGGAAAACTTAATAAATGGGAAGAGCTAGGTTATGTCTAAATCTAGACATTGTTGAGCTTCATCATAGTCTAGTGTCAAGCTGCTCTGAATCTATCACTATGAAGGCTGTGCTAGCAAGAGTTATTAGTCATGTATATACATCTGAATTTTTCTTGCTGGGGCATGGTTGTCTTGGAACAGCACTGGGTATGAGCCCTTTGAGGGCTCGTCCTGGTTCCTTCCTTCCTTCCTTCCTTCCCGGGCCCACTTTCCCTTGCCACAACCCTGCAGTAAAATTTGATAGCTCAAAGTGTAAATGAATCCTGAGTTATATAAGTCCTTCCTTGAAAGAGACTGTAAATCTCAGCAATACACTTCTTAGAACACAGGAAAGGAGCTTCTGTTTATGGAAGGAAGGGGAGATTGGCTTAATTTTATTTTTTTTAAATAAATACCGAATAGAAGCACAGAAAGTAAAGCTTCCTCAATAGCTTCAGAACCAACCAACCCCCCCACAGCTTTTCTTTGACCAAGAGTTACTTTCTTACTAAGTTATGAAATAAACCAAATATGTCAATATTTACTATTCTGTGAACAGTCTTTTAATATTTACTGTTTGAGCCAGCTCTGCACCTTTTTTTCATTCATTTTTGAGAGTGTCTAGTGTTTCTACCCGGGGCACTGGAAATACTCTTAAATGTTAATACTGTATTTACTGATGAAAATAATCCTCTAATTGGCATTAAGCAAGTTTGGTGAGGTGATCTAAAAGCCATTCTTGGTGAGTGGACAAAAAGCACTAGAAGAATACAGACAGAGTGGTTGGTTACATGACGAGCACTGACACTGCAGACCTGGGCGTACAAGTATTAGGATTTTGGTTGCTTTGGGTCCAGTCACAGCATGCACCAGGGAAAAACAAATATATTGAGAAAACCTCATTTGCTTTTTGTCCCTTTCTAGGATGTTCCTGTCTGAGTGGCAGTGTCTCTGTTTCTGTGGAAGTTGGTTGTTTCCCCAGCTCTACTGTAGAGCAGAAACTGAAATTCAATCCAACTTTCTAATATATATGTATTCCTATTGGCAGCTGGATTTGAAGCTTTCCTTGGCTGTTTAGCTTTGAGAGATTAACAAAAGGTGTTTGAAATACTCTTCTCCCATAATGAGGTAACTGACCATGTCATAGCATGTCGGGAAGGCTTCTGGGGCAGCTAGAGGGTTAGGAGAAGCAGTGGAAAACATGCAGGTCCAGATCAGCCAGAAAGAGGGGACAGCTGCAGTGTGTTACCACGAACAGAAAAGATGCAGTCTGGTTATATCAAATGTAAGAGGAGCCCCTTAGGAAGGGAGAAGCCTGTTAGGAAGGGACAGGCCATATGATAAATATGTCAAATAAGCCATGTTCTGAGTTCTGGGGAGGGTTATTTTACTATCTTTTTAGATGAAGTTCTGAAGGCTACAAGTCTCTGTCTGCAGCCTGGATCTCTGTTCTCTCCCTGTTGCAGAAAGTCAAACATTGTGGTATTCCCATGACAGCCTCACTAATCCAGCTGCTGTTAGGAGTCACCGTAACCCGGTCACATGTAGAGATTACTGAAGCTACAATCTGAAGTGTTGCTGTTGATATTTTGCATAGTCAAGTTCTCATCCCTGAAGTTCTGTGAGCAGAAAATTCCTTCTGTAACTCTTGAAGAAATATGTGAAGTATCCGCGTAATCTCCTCAGCCTCCCTGTTCCCACAAATCACAGGGTGCTTTAACAGACATGGTTGCCATATTCATTATGAGAGGGCTGAAGTCTTGTTGCATAGTCTCAAAGTTAACTTTAACACCTTCTTGGAAGTTATCTCAAACTGTGAGATTTGTGGGTTTTTATATTTAGCTCATTATCTGCTATAATTGGCATTGAGACTGGTTATAGAAGGGTAGCTGACTCCTCAGGAAACACACTTGCATTTCGTGTTACTTAAAAACACACATCTGTCTTTTTGTCATCTCAAAATGGGCACTGCAGGGTAAGATTTGTTGGCATAACTTTTGTTTACTTTCTTTATTTCCTTACTTCAATAAGGAGGATATGAGGCTCCCTCTGCATCTTCTCACTTGGCCACACACTTGTCTTGACACCCCCCCCTGCCACCCCCGATGGTGCTCAGCTTGGCTTCTAACTTTAGTTTCACACAGCAGCCAGCAGTGGAAGCTGGAGGTGTTGGCTTTCAGGGCAGCTCTGCTGAGAGAGCCCCACACAGCTGTGCTGCACAGCACCCTGGGGCTGCATGCTGCCCTGGTTCCAGTCTGGTGTCGTCTGCTCCCCAGTCCATTGGAGCTTCTAATGATAGAAGATGATGGAATTACATAGTTGCTCGACTTTGACTTTTTAAGAAAAATGAAAATATCTGTATGGCTGTGATGTTTTATATTGATAGTTGTTCTCAATGCCTTGTTAGGACCTTTGGTGATATGGAATGAAGGATTATGTTGAATTCCTTCAGATTATTCTGTGATTGGTGTGAAAACAAAATACAGCACAAGCGAGAAGTTTTTGTCTTCCCCTCCCCCCAATAAATGTTTTTTATTAACTTGCAGTTCAGTTGCATTCTCTCGAGGTTAGTTGTAGTTGTTGCAAAATTACAAAAACAGATCCCTCTAGAATGATGGTTCCCGACTGATGTGCAGGGACATGCAGAAGAGCCAGCAGGCAGTTAGATATGCTTTGAAATGTGGAGTAATTACGGCTGTCTCTCTGAAGTGTTGCATTCAGGTTGTAAGCACACCTGTGCAAGGACTTTGGCAAATGCACGTAGGTACATCATGGAACAGTTAATGCATGGAGGAAAATGCTGGGAAGAAGAGCTGCTCAGGAGAGGTAAGCTATACGGGTGTCAGGTACTTATCTGGTGTGAATCTTATTTGACGATTTGTTTCCTGGGGGGGCCAAATACAGCTTGTTATCATAGACTTTCATTTCAGCATTGTGTATACAGGGCCTCAAGTTTTATTTCTCTGATAGACCTTAAAATCACTGAAAGTGACGTTTATCAGTGGCACATACTGTAGACATTTGAAAGAAATGCTGAAATAAATTTTACTTTATGCTAGCCTTTATGAACAAAGCAATAATGCTTGGATATGTTGTGTGCATATGTGTATGAACTTAAATATATCAGTCTGTATGTATGTGTACCTCTGTTTGTATAGAGGGAGGGAGAGGTAAAACAGTTTTGTGGCAAATGAAGGCAAAAAGTAGGATAGGTCAGATGAAAACACATGTATAAATGATTGCAATATTAAGGTGATCAGCAGTAGAGTGAAGTGTGCCTTGCTCTCCCTGCCACCTGACAGCAGGAACCTCTGCGGTGCCCTGTCTACTCAGGCTGCAGTTTAGTTTGCATAATGCTACAGGAAATGCAGTGTTTTAAAACTATTGTAGTTGTTTGTCCTTCATTCAGCCGCAACATGTTTTGATTTGTATGGAGAGTATTTTAAAGACTGGATGCTTTGGCAATGTAAACAATTGGAAAAGGAAATTGCAGCTGTTTTCTGTTACCATCTAATATTATGCTCATCTGTGGCCTTTAAGTAATGGGCACTTGTTTACATATTACAGAATATGGATTATAATTTTATAAACACAGTTTGGAGTTGCATATTGGTTTCCTAAATAAAAGAAAGAAAAGCAGTAGTGGCTTACAGAAATGCTTGCACTGAGACAGTGGTGGAAGTCCAAAGCAGCAGCTGGTGTTGGAGGGTGGGAGCAGGAGTCCCCTGCTTTATGCACTGCCCTTCAATAGCTCAGGTATTGACTCTTCATGCTCAAATCTGTTTGTTACTACTAATGACTTCTCCTTACTAAATTTGGGATTTGTTGTAAATGAAGATTACAGCATTGTCTTCCTGTAACTGAATCTGATTTGTACACCGTTAAGTGGAGGAGAAAGTCGTCTTTAAATATTTTAAAACCAAGTGTCAGTAAACATCTGTGTTCTTCCCTGGTTTATCGCTACATCTAAATTGCAACTGTGGGATGTTTCCAAACCCCTGTTTTCCTTTCTTATATTTCCATTAATTTTCAATGAAGCATGGCTTTGTTTAGTAAAGTGGGTTAATATTTTCTGTATTTTAAATAGATCATATAATTGTAAAGGCCAGTTCAACATTTAAAATAGACAGCTTGGAAATCTTACACATCTGAATATGTGACTTTTTGTCATTATAAGATTGCCCTGACTGAAAGAACAATGCAGAAAATTTTGGTTATTTACTCCTCTCTTGAATGTTTAAGCTGAGAAATAACATACCAGCAGCAAGATGTCTTCAGAGCACAGCAAAGGAAGTAAGAGTGTAGAAGAGTATATGAGGACATATTCTTAAGCCCATCTGGAAGACACTTGAAAGATTAAAATAGTAGCAGAAGAGGAGGTTTTGTAGGACATTTTATTAAAAAATCTTGTGTTTACAGTTATGCAAAAATTGTGCCAGCAAAATTCTGATGCTCTAAGATGAGTTAACTTCAAAATAGTTCTTATGTTGCGCCCTACAGGAAAGTTCAGGGTATTTTATTTAGCTAAGTTGTTTGTTCTTCTGAAGATGTATATTACAAGAAGATTTTCACTTTAAAATTCACGTGAAGGTCTGTTTTCTCTATATTTTGCATGGTAAAATGGCAGAACATCTAATTTGCTCCTATTTTTGACAAGTTTCCGTGCTTAAGGATGAAACTCCCCATGCCTGTTACCAGTTCCCTCCAGCTGAAATTCACTGGAAAGCTTTAGCTAAAAGAATTTAACCATCCTCAGTGAGATGAGAACACCGTTCCTTTTCATCCCTTCCAACCAATACTTCAGACAGTACTGATGTTTTGCAGATTTTGAAGTGACCTTGAAGTTTGAAAGGAAGCAGTTGCTCCATTTTGGGGAGTGTATTTTCCTGAAAGCTGTGCTTTGTTATGTCAATACTCTGAGAACAGCCAAGTTGTATTTACAGTAGAACTTGCTACACCTTCAGTTCTTATTTCTAAAGGCTGTGGCTCCCGCTGTTTGGGTTCCACAGACCCTGATGCATCTTTTTTCTTGCAGTTACGATGCTGTAATACCAGGACTTCGACTTATAGAAAGAAAAGGTTCTTTTGTTTGTATTTCATCATACTGTCTCTGTAGAACAGGGTACCTACAGACGCTGCAGAAACTCTTGACTTCTAATTGTCACGATTCTTAATTAAAATTAAACATTGCATTAAGCGTTATGCATTGTTGGCAACTAGTGAGAGATGAATATGCAATTACTGAGACTGGAGAAAACATAATAGAAAAACAATCATTACCAATACAGAATACATTTATCTGCAGAAAAATAATTGTTCTTTGTTTTTCCCTTCTCCTTCCACAATGATTCTTGTTTCTAACAGTCCTCAGAATCTGAACTGGGAATCAGAAATTTTGTCTGACGATATGGAGGTTTGGGGGTGGATTTTTGTTTTTGAGGCAGGGAGCTGTCCTGGTGTGTTTTTTTACAGTGATGCGATGAACTACTTTTTTCATGCTACTATAACCTACTTTAGCTCCTTTTTATATATATACATACTTAAAGACAGTGGTGCTACACTTACCTTTTGTACAATGCATGTGATAAGTAAAAAACTCATGGTAGCAGAAAGTATGATAAGTAATATACCTTCTGATGGAATTCTGAACTGCAAAATACATATTTTCAGTATGACAACATATTTGCAGTTTTCTTTTGTTCCTTAAGTGACTTGAAATGATGAAATGTATATTAAAAACCTTTTTAATAATATGAAAAACCTGCTGTTATTGGAAAACAGCTGGGCAAAATAACATAGGCTGAGTTCTCTTTTGTTGTTGTGATGTGTACTTTTTTTTTCTCCCAAAAGACCATGAAAATTGAAATTTTCTGACAAAAATGGTAGTTATATCATAATTCAAGAGAATTGGACCTAAAGTCAGAGTATTTTTGTCTCTGTCATGAAGTCACAGATGGAAAGTAGAAGTTGGGATACTTCCTGCAATTCTTAGTGTGTTCTTTACTGTAGCAAGGACATTCAGAGCCCCTACCACTGGAGCTGCAGGGAGTTTCCAAACGTACACAACAACTTAAAAACAAATGCAATATTCTGTTGGATAAGGGAAGAATAGAGGAAGAGTTCATAGCTGGCTTCTGAAATCAGAAAGTGTTTTAAAAGGGACTGAGCTGCAAAACTTTTTACTGTGGAATTGGCTTTGGAAGTCACTTAGCACTGGGTGCCATCAATGGCATGGCAGTGCTGTGGTTTGGGTTCCCTTTTTAACAAAGACCAGAGTGATGGGAATTTTCTTGAAAACTGCACTGCTGCTTGTCACAATCACTGATTATTTTTTAAATTATCTTTTTAATTTTATTTTATTATTTCCCTCTACTTTGCAGGCTGCCTTCTTCCATCTCAGACATATGTTTGATCCGCACTTGCTCCTTGAAGTATAATGCAGGCTTCTGTTTTTTAAGTTACATCCATAATGCTGAATGGAACATTACCCTCCTTGTTTGACCTCCCACGTGCGATACACAATCCATTAAATCTCATGTAATATTTAAGAATTTAATACATTCTTTGCATAACATAACAGTAATAATACTGACAAAGCACTGCTCCGAGCAAAACTGCTTATACAAACAGCTGATCTGTGAGCAGTGGAACTAATGAAGCTGTGTTTCCTACAGAGTTGTCTCATGCATTAACTGCCCTTTCCCCCTCTGCCGCTTTCGGCAGTGTCTGATTGGCAGTGCTGGGGCTCATGAGGGGCTGAGGGTGGGTGCTGACCACCCTGCTCTGCACCTTATTTTGGGGAGAGGTTTAAGTGCATCATCAGGGACTTGTAATCACCGAGACTATCAGCAGGCCAAGTTAGTTACAAATTCCTGGGAGACTGGATGGCCAGTGGTACAAGTTTGTGTGGTAGGTTATGAGAACAGAGAACTTTCCGTTTTGTGAGATTATATAGTGCAGGGATACAGTGTGATAAGGCTGAATTTTTATATATTTTGCCAAGGTTAATGTTTAGTGGATGTTTTCAGTCATTGATTAACCAAGACATCTTAATGAGATGAGATACCATATACAATTTCTTCAGTGTGTATGCTAAGCCTTTAATCTCTATTACTATATGCTTTTAATTTTCAATTGGCTTATACTGATAGCTTCTAAAGGGTTATCCTTAATACTGGATTTGACAACTGGCATAAGATTTATGTGGTACAATAATACAGTGTCTTATCACGTAGTGAGATTCTTGCTGATACTGTTGTGAACAGCTTTCATGATGTGGAAAGAATTTCATGCAGCATGTTTTTTTAAAGAGTTTAAAGATTAGTGAATTAAGATATCTGAAAATTCTGAGTTGAGAAAAACTTTACCTACCTTGACTTTTGCTTGTGTAACTACACAGCTTCATAATGCTCAATTAGTGTTAAAATTAAATAATGTGAGTGTTGGTTAGTTTCCCATTCAAATCATGGCAGTTGAGCAAGTGGAGGTTAGTCCATTTAGGCTGTTATAACTTTAAAATCTAACATTGGCAGTCATTCAGGCTTTTGGGATTTTGCTGAATGAAACTCTAAGGAAACAGCAGTAAAAGACTTGGTTTGTCTGATTGGTCTTTATAATTTGGATTTAATCCACAGCTGTATCCAAATAGGACTCCCCCCTCCCCAAGTGCCTGCCAGGTGCTGTTTCCTCTGCCCCTGTACTTCAAACTTGAGACAGCTCCATTGTTTGGAATGAGAATTGTATTTCCTTTGTGCCCTTTATCACCCTATATTTACTATTTTCTTGTTACTATGGTTTCTGGAAGTAAATTGGATGACAGTTGTTTTGAAAACCTAATCTATATACAAACAAGTTTTTCAGTGTTTAAATGGTGCAATGAATAGTTTAGCCATGAACTACCTCAGAGCTCATTAAAGTGCTCAGCATTGTTACTGAGGTTAATCCCATTGCAGTCCGGGGTATGTATGCTAATTCAGTGGGAGGGGAAGGGTAGAGTTCTTGCTTTACCAGTAAAGGCTTATTTTCTGATGCTGGATGGAATTTTGTTGTCTTTTTTTTTTTTTTTCCTAGCTAAAAGTTCTACTTGCCTGTAGAGTTTACTTACTTTTATAAATCTGTTTTAATGCGGAATAATGCTTGGCCATATGTACAGTCACACTCGAATGTTATTTATTTTTGTAAGCATTGATACTTTTGCCCTGACCCTCGTGCATATGCATTCTTGTTTAAGACCATGTAGCAAGAAACTTGTATTTCCCACATACAACATATCTTTCAGTTGTAGGCAGTGATCCGAACGAAACATTTTTTTCAGTTCTTTTTATTCTCAGCAGTGTCTGGCTGGCCCCATGTTTTATTTATAGCACCTTGTCCAGATGCTGCACTGCGTCTGTCGTCATGTGGGCGCTGTCAAGACAATTCCCACCCTGCTGGCTGGCCCCTGGCACAGTCTGAACTCATCTGTCAGGTAGCAGTTCACAGCTCACAGGCAGAGCATTGAGACATGGGAAGATTAAGGCAGAAAAGTAATTCCCTTGATGTTCTAGTGACTCTGCATGTTTGAGACACCATGACTTCCTCCTCCTCCTCATAAGAAAATTTTATGTAGAAAATAGATGGGGTAGATGTTTTCCATGAGACCAAGGTAAAGTAACTTGAGTAGAATTACATGTCAAGTCAAACCAAAAGCAGAATTAGATTTTGGGTCTTTCTGCGTTCAGCTGTGTGTTGTCCACCTGCCTCCAGGTTGTCTGTCCCAGCCACTGCACTTATTGTTGACAGCTTTGGGGTATGGCTGATGCTTTGGATCTCAGTTGTCAGGTTTGAAGTGCTAGGAAGAGGAAAATGCCATGTGACTCCTAGAGAATTTATGGCAGAGATAGAAGGTAAAAAGGTCAAGTCAAATGAGTACAAATTACTAGAAACTAGAAATAAATTGTGAATTTATGTGGATGTACATGAACATATGTTCTTACTGAAACAAATGTCAGATGTCATAGTCTTGTAAGATTTGTTATCTTGGTCTACAGAGCAGAAAGCAATGGGTCAAAGTGGTTAATATAATTCATTTGGTATCACACTGATGGTGGTGTCTTGGTGAAAAGCTAAATCTATGTTTAAACTATTGTTTTCTAGTCCACCTTCAAGGTGGAATAAACTTTACTATTGCTTTTTGCATTTTACCAAAGGCCTTCTCCTTTGACTTTGTTAAAGTACAACCTTTAATTTGTTTTCAAATGTTATTTCTGCTGTATGGTAGTTTTTGTATTAAGGTGTAGCAGACAGTGTCACAATAATGGATGCGTTGCTTCTGCCTTGGCTTTTGAAACTTCTCGGTACGATTTTGTTAACTTTATGATATTTTGTTTGTTCTTATCCTCTCCTCTCTCTGTTTTCTTGGCATTTTTCACAATGTGTTTTCCAGTACCTCCTTATTAACCTTTTTTTTGATATTTAATGCCCTGTTGTTGTGAATTGAGGAAGTGTTTCATCCAAAATCACTGCAGAACTTCCTTCCCACGCTGCTGCCAGACGTGCTGCAGACTAGCTACTTAATTTGCACTGGCAAAATTTCAAAGTGAAGGTCAGCTGGCCAGGTTATCCCCCTGCAGGGCTTCTGTATCCCTTCCTTTAAAATGCCATTTTTCTTCTGTCTGTTCTATGTTTTTCCCTTATTTGTCCATTGGGAGGGAAATGGATCCAGCAAAGCTGAATGGTGTGAATCGTTGCTTGCTTGAAGTTGTAACTCTCACCATTTAGCGTGTATCATGAGAACAGTTTCAAGCAGTTGAGACTATTTATGTAGGGTTTTTAACATGTTGTCAGAGAAAAGTAAATCTGGCAGAAAATGAGCATTATAAAGTCGGGTCAGAAAAGCGCAGGAGAAAGTGGCTATGGAATTGGGCAACTGGAATGGGGAACCAGACCACAGTGCCAGAAAGGCATGTGAAATACAGATTCACAGAAGAATAATGAAAATGAATGTGCAGTGACTGAAATTTGTTTTGCTTATATTACACTTATATGCTTATATGTAACATGTTGCTGAGGTCCACTGTTGATGTCATTTAGTTGATATAATAAGAGCACAGTTTCAGTGTACTCAAGTTTGGTGAAATTAGATTGTGTATTTAAATTGCTAACAAGCTGGGGGTGTGAGTGCATCTAAAGGCACCCAAGTCATCTGCTTCCCTATAGACAGAGCACGTGTAATGATTCCCAACAACAATGGGTTTGATTGAATTCCAAACTGCCATAAAAGTAATTCCAAAAAAAAGTTCTAAGAAAGCTCTTTTGAAAAACAAATTGCATAATGCAGTTGGTTCTGGATCCCCTCATTAATGTAGTTCATTTATGGTTATATGTTCGATAAATACTGAGCAGTGTTTTCCTCTTTGAAAGGTACAGTCATACAAAGTGCACTTACATTGCTTTCTTGAACTGAATGCAGGTTATTGAGTCGTCAGGGGAAGTGTGAATGTCCCAAATTCTTCAGGGTTAGGCTGAAAACTTGATGAACTGAACAGTGCATATCCCAAAACAATGAATGACCCCAGTTGTTGAATTTGCAAATTTCTTTGAATCTTACAACCAGAAGCAATGTTGTCCTTGGGGCTGAAGCTATTAACGAGGTGATGCACTTTTAGGGTTTGATATCCCTTCTCGTTATATCCCTGCAGTCTGGGCAGGGGAGAAGACCCTGGACCAGTGGTGGGTTTGTCTCAGGGATATCAAACACAAACAGTGCTGCCAGGAGTATTAGAGGAGCATTGTGAGAAGATTTGCATGAACTTGGAGTCCTGATCTCATGAGATCCCTGGACTCATAGTAACATCATTATTTTCAGTCCTGAAACAAAGGGAGTTTCTCTTCATTTTAAGCTGGTCTCAGCCTTTAGTTGATTACTCAGCTGGACTATTAGTAATGGAAGGGGAAAGATCCAGCTCTTCAGTCTTTACAAAACTGGAAGAAACAAACATGAGTATCCCATTTATGATGTCACACCTTTTACCGAGATGCACTTCCCATATTTTGCATTTTGTGAAGAAACAATCAACCAAAAATCTACAGGCTGTATCTTGGGTTTTTGTACCTTTTGCAACTGTTGGACAGTTGTTTTATCACTTGCTTAGCTGTATCACTGCAAGAAAAGTTGTAGAGTTGCTTTACTAAATATTCTATTGAGTTTAAGCTCTTTCTTTCTAGGTTTAGTCATATCTTGTTTCTTTTAGTCTTAAAAAAAAAAAAACCTCTTTTTTTTTTCCAAAATTGAAAAGATGAAATATTTAATCAGAAACTCATTATTTGGGTCATCAGTCCTGTTCAAACCCCTGAGTGCTGCTGATTTTGACTAATAGAACAGGAGATCCCTTTGATGTTTTTTCTATGTAGAAACCTTGTGAATTCCTTTTTCAGTATCTTTTTCAACCAGTGCAGGGACCTGGCTTGTGTCCTCCTCTTTATAGGTGGAACCAGGCAAATCCAACCTGCAGCAGGTTCCCTGTCCCTTGCCACGTGCTCGAGGCAGCAGTCTTTGGCTCCGTGTCGGTGGCAGCAGCCCTTCTTGCTGACCCCAGTGGTGGGGTTAGTTTTCTCTTGAGTGAGTTTAAATCAGGTTGACATGCTGCGAAGCTGAAATCAAACATACGAATTCTTTGCTGGGCAGATGCTCATCCAAAGAATGTGTGTGGTTTAGTTTGTGCTTTCCCACTGTACTTACATCCCAGGAAATGGGTTCTTAAATGTAAAAATCTGGTCTTCTGCTCATTTTTAAAGTCTCAGAGTTGGGTTTTTTTGTCACACCTTCTCTTTCTGGGGTGAAAATGTTTTGTTGTGTTTTTTCCCCCGGTGCAATACATTAATTTTGTCTGAACTAATAGCAGAAAGACTGTATCATCTGTACCTTTCCTTAGGTTCCTACAGCAGTGAATGATTAAATACATGAGGAAGAAAACGGGGTGGAAACACCAAATCCAGCTGTCCTGCCTGACAGGAAAGGACTTGGTGAAACCCAATCGTCAGTAATTCCTCACTTAGGACATTCACAGGAAAGCTGAAATAGGCATTTTGGGGTACAAGGAAGAAAAGCTTTATTAAATGTAGATTACAGCCTGTCAAGTTAAATAGCAATGTGGTAATTACTTTGTTTGGTTCTGTTTGGAGTTCCTTTTGTTAGGCTCGGGCTGCAATTAACGCACTGGAGCAGCCATTGTTCTCGCCCGCATTCCTTCGCTCTTTGGGCGCCCGTGCGAGTGGGGAAATGGCTTATTTGCATCTCTTTGAAAAGAAGTTATTTGAGCTAGCTTAAATTTTGGTCGCTGTTTTTAATTTATCCAAACGAGATACTTCCTGTATCTGTCCGCGCGTTCGTAATGCCAAGGACAGTGTAGGCAGGCACTGTGCTCCTCGGTGCGGTGCTCACGGAGAGGGGACGGACCGATTCCCTACAATTGTGATGGCTCGTGCACATGTCACCATGGCAGGAGCTGCAGGTGAGTTTCTCAGGGCGTCGTAATGTGTTTACTTCGGGTCGGATTGCTAAAGACCCTCGGTTGTACCTGCCCAGGCGAGGGGTGCCCAGGCTGGCGGAATTCTGCACGAGTCCTCCGCGGTATGTTCGTAATGGCTCTCCTTTTGTTCTGAGCTTCTGTTCCCGAGGTTTTTATTTTTTATGAGGTAGATCTGTTCAGTATGTGGTAAATCACTCACAGAATAAGATACTCTCTATGATCCTAAAATAAACAACAATTGCATTTACTTCTGAAACCTTTTATTTGTGGCTAGTAATTATGACAAGGAGTCTTCAGCCAGCTCTTTGTCATGCTCTCAAATGAGGTGCTGGTGGGATAGGTACCGTTCTGGAGAATACTTTTGGATTAGCAAAATTGATGGCAGAGTCGCAAAATTATCCTCCTTCAGTAGATTTGGAAAAAATCTGCATTTTCTTCAGTCGATAATCATCTTTGCGTTGACCTGACTCTTGTCACCTGTAGAGTTGTTTCCTAAACAGATGCCAGCTGACACTGGAAAGATGTTGCAATGTCCCGAGCAAGTCTCATGTCTGGGAGCTGTATTTTGCCCTGGTGTGTTTATCAGTGACAAAGTAGTTGCATTTATTTGCTGAAATGGTGGTGGAACTTCAACAGCACCTTCATGTTATTTGACTTGTTTTGAAATTAAATGACCCTTTGGAAGGGCATTTCTATTGGTGTTTTAGGAACAAGACACATTATTGGCTCTTAATAGTGAACAGAAGTTTAAATTGGCTACTGGACAGTCTTTTGCTTGAATGTTGCTTGAGATTTCTCTTTTGTTTTTTCCTTCTTGGTTACTGTCAAAGAAAATGGATTGTAAGGAAGGAGTCAGAATTACACTCTTAAGTGTATTTTAGCAACACATCTGTGTTATGTATGAAAATTCTGTTAAGGATTTATTGTCCAGGAAAGATATATTAAATTGTCTAGACGCTCTGCTCTTAGTTCAAATTTTAGGTTCTCTTCTCCAACTCCCCAATAATGGAAATAAAATGAAATATCAACTTATTTTTAGTTACTGGATTTAAGAATGAGATTTCAGCTATAATAGGAACTGCAGCTAGTTGTGGTGTATCCATCCTGGACTAAGAGATTTGAGAAGGAGGCTTTGCCAGCTGGAACGTGCATCGGTGTTATCTGCATGTGTGTTGTAACAGATGTTGAGCAGAGACTACTTGTCAAAGGTACCTTGTAGTAACTTTTAAAGATGCTTGTTTGCTTCAGTACATTTTCCTTGCATCACTAATTTTTTCCATAAAGTCAACCACAAACTGCATTATTGGGGATTCCAGCTGAAACTTGTGGTGAATAGGAAATAGATTAAACACAGGTTTTCCCTTTTCTCTGGTTGCCAACAGTGATGTCAGTAGTTTTAATGATCCTTACCTCAGCTTGCTGCCGTCCTAGCACTCTCTATTAAAATGCTTGTCTCTGCACTGTTTTGTGTGTTGTTAAGGAAATGCTGATGGCTGTAGGTATCCAACCCATTATTTCATTTCCAAATAAGGCTCTTCCGCCTTGAACTGTACTGTAATAGTTCATTGGGGACAGAGGAAGTTCAGATTGTTTTATCAGAAATTTAAGAAATCCTCTTTTTAGGTCCAGCAAAGAGCATTTGTGTCCCGAAACTGAGGAGACACTTTTGGCTATGCATTAGGTGCAAATAAGTATTCCCTGGATCCAAGACCTATTTCCAGTGACCTTGGAGGAGCAGCTTTGCTCTCAGAATAGCTGTTTTCTACACATCTTTGTGTGTTCAGACAGAACAGGCACTGCTGTACTGTAATTGTCATTCTCAGTTACATAATTCACATTTTATGGAAGGAGTTTGGTGAGAGGAATTGGGTATGAAAACAAATAATTGCAATCAGTTATTTTTATCGTTCACAAAATTAGAAGAAAACAGAAGCTACTGACACATTTTTAGGGAAGGGTGACAGACACATTTCTGTGTTGTACTACTGAAGATCCTGGGTGTGGAAGTACAAGGCTGAAACTGCTCTGTGCCCCTGTGTCCTGTCATACCTTCAGCTGACGTTTGTATGAAATGCAGCCTGTACCAGGTCATGTCCTACATGAGTCTGGCTCCTCATCCTGTCTCAAACTCTCAGCCTGGGTATTTCAGCCTGCTGTTTTTTCACTCTCTTTACACATGTGCAGAACTTGAATATACGAGCACTTGGGTTCCTGTAACTGTGGGTTTCTGCAGTATTATTTTCTTAGCAAATTCCTCTAGGAAGTGTTTTGATTTTCCACTAGACTTGTTACTCTCTTTCTTCCTTTGCTCTTCTGACTTCAGAATCCAGGAATGAATGCCTGCTAGTAGCGGTTGTGACAACTCCTTGGGCATATTGGTAGAATTGGTGAGGAATTGGGTAGGACAGGCCATTTTGTTCAATATATGATGCATTTGAGTTTAGATGCCCTGCATACTAATGAAGAGGTGTAGTACTTGGCCCTGATACTACAAATTATGTATTATTGATGTACTTAAAATCTCTTAGCAGAATAAAGTCTAGTGATGTAGGAAAGCTCTTACTTGCTCTCCTTTAACTTGCCCTGTGAGTGCAGGGCAAGTCGTACTGTGGGGCCCTCGTGGTGGGCACCCAGCTGTTCCTCTGGCGCTGCCAGATGGGAGCTGGCTGTGGAACACCCACCTCGGATATGCAGCACGCAAATCACGCTCCTCTGTTTAAATGAAGCCATTTTTCCTTTGTTGCTTGTCTTTATTAATAAAGTATGGTGTTACTGGCTAATTTTAGGTCAAACGTAGTTGAAAGCTGTAAAGCTATGTGAAGCTGTATATAGATATTTGGGTAGGAACATTCCAGTAGATCGCAATGTGAGTGCAGAAGAAAGTTGAAAGTAAATAAGAGATCTGTGAGATAATTCTCCAGGGAGTTTTCACAGCATACCACACATCATTTGCAGGGATAGGCTTTCCTTTCACTTGAAGGACCACACAAAGTAAATTCTGTTTCTTGTGCAATTAAAGAATATAGGACAGGAGGTCTTTTCAGTTTTTTTACTTCAACGTGTCTATGGGAAGCCTTTATTTGTACTGAGGAAAATGCAGTGTTTACCATCTTTTCAGGAGCATAGTTAATATCAAATATAGAAATAGACGCACTTTTATGTAAAATCTAAGTCTTGCTTCAGCAGCTTTTAGATGAAACTCCTGAAGTGTAAATGATGGTAGTCCTCTAAACCCAGTTAGAACAAAAATGGTATTAATTTCACTGGTGTTCTGTTCAGTCCCCAGTGGGTCTGGCTGCGTGTGACTGGTGTGGAGAGGAGGCTGGGGCCGTGGTCTGCAGAGGCTGAGGGTGGCAGGGTGGTGGATGGTAACACCATGGGAGGAGGATGTTGTGTGGGTGGCCAGCCCTAGCAGCAGTGGGCAGGCAGCCCTGGGGCTGGAACATCTTCCACGGCAGGACACAAGGCTGGTCTGGCACTGTGCTCTGTGTCACTCCTGGTCACAGCCCTGGCACCGAGGACCTGCCTCACCGAAAAGCAGAGTCCAGAGGACCTGCTGACAGAGACAGTAGCAGTGTGTGCTGGATCAGGGAGGCTGCAGCCAAGGGGTGAGGAGAATGGGTGGGTCAGGCTCAAAGGCAGCTTCTGGCATTCATCCCCCAGCAACCCACGTGGTGCATTATCAGGGTTGCTGGACCTTGTTATTCACCCAGCCTTCTCAGAGAGAAGCACAATGTAGATACATTTATGGACTTCATCAGGATTTTCTGGATGCAGATTATTTTACAGCTTGTGTGTCAGTAAGGAATGGTAATTCTGCACCCCAAGTGCTCCATTCTTTGGTCTTCTTTCTCATGCAAGCTGTGGTGTTTGCAGGTGGCCAGGAAACCCTCTTGTAGGGCCAGACACCTACTGTACCTTTCTTGTAGCTGGTAAAAACACCAACAGCAGGCTGGTGTTTTGAGCTTTTCTTTCTCTTGTCATAGGAGCTTGTCAGAGTTAATCAGTATGAACACTTAAATTGTTTCTGCTTAGGTGAATCTCTTGCAAGTTTTAAATGTGTTTCTGACTGCTTTGAATTTTATTGCCAACATCTGTTTTAAATGCTTTTGGGATTCACATGCTTGAGTACAGTTCAACTGTGTATGCCATAATTTTTCAAGGTACTAACACCTTGAGTTTAGATGATAATTCTTAAAAAAAAAAAAAAAAGATGGGGAGGGAAATAATTGCAGAAAAGCTTTTAAAATCCCCATGATGCTAATTTTCTTTCTCTTTCAATTTCAGAACGATGACCTACACAACCTCAACAAATCCTTCTTTTAAACTCATGGGTATCAAGACTATAAATGTTTCATGCTATCACAACTAGGACCTCACCTCCTCCTCCTCCTCTTCCTCTGTAAATGGGTACGATGCATCCAGTTCAGTTTGTTTACTTACACAAACCTCAGGAGTTAGTTGACTGAGCTGCACATCCTGTGTTGTGCCAAGCAGAAGCACTGTGACACCTGGACAACAGATCTCTTACTTCATCCTCTACCATAAGGACTTAGCTGGCCACATGAACTGATGTGCCCACCACTATGTCATGGTGAGAATGGGTGTTTTACTAGCACATTTACACAACTTCATTTGCTGCTGAAAACCTGTATGACAAATCATCATTGTAAATTATTACGTACAAAACTTAATGTTGGTTGAAGAGTATTAAATATTTAACATAGGTTTTGATTTATACATGTACTTTTTTAATTAAAGTGTAACTTTTCCTACAGCACATCTTTTTTGATGTGGAACTGAGGTATACTATATTCTGTTGTAAACAGAGTGGGAAACCTGCTTAAAACAAGGCTTCTAAGAATAGAGTAGGGTACTATTCTTGTTTTAAGATTGTAATTCAGAAAATAATATAATATGAGTCATTGGTCCCTGGGCCTTGATTGTACAGTCATATTTACTGATACTATCAGTTGTAAGATAACCCTAATGTTGAGTTGAATTCTTTCCAAAAGAAAAATAATTTTGTACTCCTTGTAAAATAATAGTCTGTATTAACTACAATGAAGACAAACATTACTGTACATGGTATTTACGAGTGTCAACTTGAATTCATCAATTGCACAGGAACTGACAAAAAATCAGAAAAAAGAAATCAAAGTCTTCCATTGTATATATTGTAAAGAAGAAAAACAAAAAAACAACCAACAGAAAACCACAAAACAAAATGAAAACAAAAAAGGTGAACTTTTCAAGCTGACTCTTTCCCTGGAATGAAAATGTGGGTGTTTGTAAATTCTGGAAATCTCTTTCTATATGTAATAAACTAGATACTGTTTTATCTGCTGTGGTGGTTTTTGGGGGTTTTTTTTGTTTTCTTAGTAAGCTGTCTCAAACAGTCCTTCCAGGTTTCTGTGATGCTTCCATTGTGTGTCATTGACAACGTCTGTGGACCACCATAGCTTAAGAATGAGGTGGAATGAGGTGTAGCAGGGAGTATGCTTCCTTGCATTATTTCACTGAAGGCCTTGTTTCAGTTTTCTGGAGAATCTTCAGGATGCAAGCTCTCCTTCCACTGAAGTTGGTGGAAGAGCACACAGCACATGAAATCACTTGGAAGCCATAGCAGGACTTCAGGATAAAATTTAAAAAGGACGGCTCAGATGATTGTCTGGAAACCAGTGCAAGAGGAAGGATGAGGAAGAATTCTTCTGTGACTCTCCTTTGCTCCACTCTGGTTCTATGCAGATAGAAATTCTTTTGTACATAGCATTTGCAGAGTCTTAATTCTTTTGGGGACTGAAAAAATACTGAGATCATGGATTTTCAAGTAGAATGTTGTTGAAGTGATAATTGAACTTGAAGCCATGTCAGGTCCCTGTTGGTCCCTCCTGCTTCTGCGAAGCAACTCCATGGACCAGTGCACATTCAACAAAATTTCTGTTATCAGGAAAAGGCAGGCACTCACAGCACCAGCTCTCCCTGCAGAAAGGCTGTCAGACCCTCAAAGAAAGGTTTTTTTCTTTCCCGTGAGCTGTTTGTGATGTCTGGGGTTAGGCTGTGGTTAATGCAGTGTCCACTGCTGCCTGCAGTGTCGGCGGAGGGGCCATTGCACAGCTGCTTTTCACCTCTGCTTTTGCTGAAGGCAGACCATTCCCCTAGATCTGCTGGTATTATTGCACATATAAAACCACTGCGACCCTGTCAAGTCAGAATAGTCACTTAAGAAAAGACTTGCAGCTTCAGAATGCTGAAATCCTTCCAGATCACTGGGAGCAGCTGCAGGAGTGGTGGTGCTGGCAGGTGAGGATGTTGCATGAGGAGGCTCAGCCTGGGAAGGACCTGAGCCTGCCCAGGGTGCTGCTCTGGGAAATCTTGGCTTTGCTGCCAGAGCAGTCTCCTCCCAAAGAGGCTGACACTGAGCAGCAGCAGCAGCAGGCAAGGGGGTTTGTCTCTTTTTTTTATGGTGGAAGGGGCAGTTCCATCTGGAGGAGCATACCTGTTACTCTTGATGAGCATTGATGTGGATTTTTCCAATTTTCTAAGAAGGCAGGACTTGTTTTAAAAGAAAACCATGTGCATCAGACCAGTATTTAAATTTCTAATTTACCTGTTTTATCTTGAGCTGCCTTCTTTTTTTTTTCTTTTTTTTTCTTTTTTTTTTATTTTTTTTTAAAGGGGAGTTTAGTTGCAGAGGCAGCTTGCACATGTTCTGGAGTAAAAACAACAACTCACCTCCAACCTCGTGCCCACAGTTTTCTCCAACTTAATTAAATTCAATGTTCGTTGTGTTTGGTTGCTAAATATCAGCCTGTGTTGATGTTAAAGTGCCTTGGATAGAAAAGTATTTAATGTCCACTGTGTTTTGCATTGTTCCAGGTAATTTGCGGACTCTGGGAGTCACTGAAATCCCAAGTTTGGAGGTGCTGAAAGCTTTAAAAGGCACTATTTAATCCTGGTAGGAGTATTTCACAGATACATCTATGAGCAAATTTTGTTCACAAAACAGGAATTCTGAAAAACTGTGGGATTTGATAACGATCACTGGGACAGGGAATGGTGGGAGGAGGATAGTGCTGATCTGGTGGGTTTCCATTCATGTTAATAGTAACACACAGCCAGAGAAGCAGCTTGTTAAATATGTTAATCGTTATTTTTTCCTAAGTAAAGTTAAACATGCCTGTTCAGCAAATGTTTTGAAAAGACTTTTGAGGCAAAACTCATTCATAACCCAACCTGAAACTCTTGATTATTGCCTAGATTTTTATTCTTATTAATTACAAACTTTAATAAATAGACCATTATGAACCAAACCCTTTTAAAGCATAAATGCCTCAAAGATACAGTACTATGCTATCATATCCTTTTATGAATTCTTTTGTGCTGTCTGCCACAGAACAGATTGTCATTTCTCTAAGTTTGAAAATGAGCACATGGGATCAGTCCTAGATCAGCTGGTAAAACTCAGATGCTCAGGGGTTTATTTTGCTTTTAATTTTTTTCAAGTGGGAGTTTCTGGTTCTTATTTGAGTTCCATTCTGGCTCTGTTACTGGGACAGCTTCAGTTTTCAAAAACTCTGTACTGAATGTGTTTATTAGTGCTATTGGTTGAAAATGAATGGGGTTAGAAAAATCGTTTGAAGCCGTCTCTAGGAGAACAACGAACATTTACACACTTGGGCTTTTGCAAGGCTTAACTTATTCAAGTTCAGTTTGATTCTGAGTTGATGTGTATGTTGAGGAACTCTAAATAAATCTTTGTACTTCTAGTCTTTGCTATTAACCTCTTTACTTAGCATTTTAAATGTCATATGTCTTCCATAGTGTTGTTTTGGGTGTTTTTTCTGGCAAAAGCACAAATATAGGAAGAAAAAAGGAAACTCAGGCTATGTTTATGAGCGTATTCTAGTGCTGTAGCCTTACTTTCTGCATGTTCAAGGATTAAGCACTGTGTCCATCCTGCTACGAGCTAGAGCTGTTTTCCTGCCCCCTGTGTCACTGAAGGCTGGGTGATGAGTAGGATGTGCTGAAATGGGTCCCACCAGCGTGTGCCCCTTTCCAGTTGTGTCCCTCCAGAGCCGCAGGTGAATGGAGCAGGGTGAGCAGCCTTCAGGTCTGCTTTGGAAATGATGAGCTGGCTTTGGTAGTTTGTAGCAGCATAAGTACAGCACCTCAGCTGCTTTTTGAATCAATCTGGGTACACGTTTGAGCCCTTGTTCTGCAACTTAATTCACCTAAACTGGCTTAATTTTAAGAAACAATACTGAAAATAATGATGTCAGAACAAATGTTTGCTCCTTTGTGACCTCTAACCCACCTTTGGGTGCAGGTGATTTTTTTGGATTTTGGGGTTGAATTTTTGTTTGTGTGTTCGCTTTTTTCATCCTGCAAACCTTGAGGAAATGCCCCTAGCACTGCCTCAGGTTAATGTGGACAGGGCTACTGTCCTGTTTGCTTTCCTCGTCACAGTGGAAAGCACTGTGTTTTTCCACCCTTTTGAAGATTAACTGAAAGAAGAAGTTGCCATTTTAACTATCAATTTACTGTTTCGCCTTCAGCTGGCGAATCTGAAACAGCATTTCATTTTTCTTTAAACTGTTGTTTGGATATATGATTTTGGCAGGACTTTTGAGAGCAACAACCACCCCCAAATTCCTGGCACATCCTGATCCTGCAATCCACTGAGCTGAGTGCGAGGCAAACTTGACATTGTTTCTTCCTCAGGCCTTATCTTTTGAAAAAGAGGCTGATGGAAATATGGTGAATTCCAGTTCCTGTGGTTGTAATCTCGGTCCAAAACATGGATTGAGCCCATGCAGGGCCAAAAGGTCATTATTTGTCCTTTAAATGACTAACTTCAGAGAAAAACTGGTGTGTTCTAACAGTCTTTAGACTAGTGGTTTTAGTGACTGGGGTTGGATTATCCTTTCTCCTGGCAGCCTGAGGACCTGTGCCCTGGTCCTGCTCAGCAGTCACTGCTGTCCTGCCCAGCCTCTTCTACCACGAGGTCTGGCTTTCCTCAGCCCCATGGCAGTGATGTGGCTCCTTCTGCCAGTGTGCCCATATCAGCAGCATGTTTTGCATTAATTTTAGCTGTTTCCCAGTGCGCCTGTGACTGTGGGAATGTGGCCCTGCTGGTGGAGTTCATGCAGGTTCCTCTAGCCGTGCAGTGCTTCTCCTCCATCCACACTGCTGGTGCCACCTCAGCGGGATCCCCCAGGAAAAGGTAAGCTGAAACTCCCTTTGCTAAATCTGCCAGGAAACCATGTGCCTGCGTTTCTTCCATGTTAGGCTTTGTGTGAAGTGGCCTGGTAGTCTGTTGGCTCATCACCAGTCTCCCAGTCATGTGGGTAATCCTGAGGGTTGTCATCTGAGGTGAGAGATAAGGACAAGGGTCTGAACATGACACATGGATGTGAAAGATCAAGAGACTTCTGCCTGCTGTGTTATTTTTAAAATTAGAGCTAACAGTGAGACGTGAGTGAGCTGTTTGGTTTTGCCTCTTCCAAAGCATTGTATGAATGTGAATAAATCATGAAGTATCATTGCCTTAGTTTTGTATATGCAAAATGAAACTCATTTTTCCTTTACTGAGTTGTTAGGAGCATAAAGTAACAAATAAGAAGTATTGACTCCTGTAGTGTTGGACAACACAAAAATGCTTGTAAAGAAACAGCATAAACTGTGTTGTTGCAGAACAGTAGTACTATGCAGCCCTTTTTATCTCTCCAGATTTCAGTGTCCGCTTCAATGCTTCCTCTGTTCTAATACCATCTTGCTCAGTCAGAAAACTCGGTTGCTGGAAGGTTTCATTCTGTGTTTAGTCCAGCAGTCCCTTCTACTTCAGGGTTTCCTTGTAACTATTGCACAACCACGGTGTTCTCAGCAGAAGATCAGCAGTTTAACCAGGTCTGCAGTTCTCAAAACACTTCTTTGTAATCTGTTAATGGAACTTGTACTTGTCCTTGACTCAGGAGATTGCTGCTCTTCAGGAAGACCAGTGCAATGCCTGCTGAAGGTTCATTAAAGTGATCTCTACTAAACAAAGCCAATAAACTAAACACAGACACTTAAAGCAGGTGTATCCTTAAATGAAAAATGGCTTTACACACATATAGAAGTGCTTTGGGGAGCCTGTGCTTGTTATTCCAGGAGTTTCACTGGGAGAGCTGGAGCTCTGTGAAATACAGATCTTCCAAGCTTCCTTGAAGATATGAAACTGTTCTCCACCAATGCCCTGTCAAAAGAGAAGTCTCTTCTAGTCACAGTGAGCTAGTCGTCTTCCTCCTAATACCTCTTCCCATGGATGCTTCAAGGAGGGAGCTTCTTATTGTTGAGCTCCTCATCTCTTCACTTTACTGGTGAGCTCCTCATGCCTTTCTGAACTTTTCCTTTGCTTTCCTCTTTTCTGTGAAGCACTTTTAGCACCTGAATATTCTTTGGCTGCCTTGTGCTGACTTTGGGGACAGCGCTGGCAGAATACTGGGTGGGTTTTACCTGGTTGAGTAATTTTGTTCCTGACTAGATACATGGAATGATTTCACTTGAAATAAAAGGTGCACTCACTGTTTGTTTGGTTGGTTTTTTTTAACATGATTTAATAAACACAGTTTAGGACATGATTACACATATAACAACATTACTCAAAAGGCAGAACCTTCCAGTGTGAGATAGCATCCTATTAAGCTTATTCTGGCCTTAAAAGAAGAAAACAAGAAACCAGAAGACTAATGGCTCCAAGAACATGCTATTCCATTTTGATGGGATCCAAAATGAACTTGGTGTTCAGATCAGAGTCTCTTCCCTACAGTGTGTGTTACACACCTTGCTGGCTGGCAGTGCAGTGAAATGGTTTCCTAATGAAACTTCCATCAGTCTAAAACAATCACATATCCTTACTAAGCAAATAGCGTTGTCGTAACTATGATGTGGGTTTGCCAGTCCATTTTCTTAACAGCCTTCTTACTTAAGCAGGATGTTTGTCACATATAACAGTAATATAAATTGATGCTGAATAGATAAGGTTTTTTTAAGAAAAGCTGTAATCAAACCTATAAGAATTTAATTGCTTTTTGAGGTGTTTTTTCTTTGTTTCCTTGGGGGTTTTTTCCTACTTAGGTTTGTGAGTGTGCAGAGTAGAAACGACCTTCCAGAACTTGTCAGCGAAAAATCAATGACTGATTGCATTGCAACAGACAATAAGAAAGGTGCTCTCTAATAAATTTGTATTTGATCTTTGTGTAGACACTGCAAGTGTTCTTTCCAGCAAGCAGCAGCTCTTCTAGCTCCAGGGATCACCAAAAGTTATTTTGGGAAGTTGCAGGAGGTACGTGCTTAGTCTGAAAATAGTTAAGGCCAGTTCTTAAAAAGAGGAGTTAAGCCATGTATGACTTAAAATTCCCAGAGATAATTGTCATTATATTATAATCCTTCCCTAAAAATATTTCAGTAGCTATAATGAGAAGGAAACAAGAAATGAAACTCAAAGGAAACAAATTGCAAGTCCAATGTGCTTAAATTCTCCCTTTGTCATCTTTGCATGTTTTGTTGTTTTCCATATTTCTCTGTATTTATTCCAAGCAAACTTTACCCGGCAAACAAATCAGATTTCTCATCCCTAGCATTCCCATTCCTTGGTTTCTTCTTTGTTGTTTCCTAAGGTTGACAAAGATAATTTAGATTGACCTTCTTTGATTGAATAGCCTTAGAGTTCTAGCCTAATTCCACCTCTGCTGTAGCTGTTCGGTGCCATTGCAGTACTGTGTCCTCTTTAAGTATAACATTGTATGCATTTTCATTTGTTATGAAGGAAAATATTTCAAAAACAAAATCGTGAGAATTGTTAAGGCAGTGCCTTCAGAAACAAGTTTTACCTGCTGTGCTCCTTCACAGGAAATGAAAGGTCAGGAGAGCTAAACAGGGGTGCAGATTTTGCTGCAGAAAAATGCAATGCTTCTCCAACTTTGTCACTGCCAAAATTAATCAGGGTAATGTATGGCAGAGTGAACTAAAATACACGAACACAGTAAGATATTCTGACTTCCAAAGATGGGAAAAAAGCATTAATTTCTGAGAAGGGGTTAATTAACAAGATAATTCTTTACCATATGAAGCAGTGTATATTAGTGTGTTGTTTTGTACTCTGTTTTGTTTAAATAGAGAGGTTTAAAATGAGGCTCCTTAAAGGAAGTTCAATGTCGTAAGGATTCTTTGGGGGCGAGAGGAAAGAAATTGTGGTTCCCTGCCAGTATTTTGTCTGATAATGAGAACGGTACACAGGTTGGCGTGGGAGTATGTTGTGCACAGGCTTCCGTAAACAAACATCCTGAGGCACACAGCAAATAAACACATCCAAGGTTATAATTATTGTTTAGTAGGTCCCCTGTTTTAGAGCTAGTTTAGTGTGGAGAATAGATGTCACCCTTCTTCCCACCAGCAAAATTTGAAGGAGCTGAAAGCTGAGTGGTAGGCTCAAACTTGGGCACGGGCTTATGCAGGGATGCAGTGGGTTAAAAAACAGCTGACAAGGATTGGGAAAAGCCTAACAAAATCCACAACTCTGATCTTTGTCCATGGAAATGGCAAGATCCAAGTGGAGCTTGGATGCTGAATTTAACCTCACTCACGTGGTTCTGTCCTGGCTGGTCTTAGCTGATCTCCGCTCAGCAGAAGTGATCTCAGGAGCAAGGTGCACCTTGTCATCACAGGGCTCAGCTGAGAGTCACTGCTGTTGTGGCCCTGCCATTGGCCCTCCCTGTGGAGCAGGAGTGCTTGGAAGGGTGATGCGGTGGCTCTGCCAGGCCCAGGCAGTGCCTGCACCCAAACCCTGCTTGGTGGGAAACAGTTGAGTGCTGTTGGACACCCCTCCCTGATGCACAGAGTTCAGGGGTACAGTGGTAAAATACCTGAACAAAACGGGGGGAATTCGACTGTCACAGAGGCAGTCAGAGCGTGTCATGACTAAGTAAATTCCTGCAGTCCATATAGTCAAAGTGGTCCTCTTTCAGTTTTATAATTTATGAATGTGTTGCTAGGAATAAACACAGGGCTTGTGTGCTCCAGGCAGTTGTTTAAAGCTCTGTCTTGCTCATGTTTCACTGCATAGCAAAATCCCCATCACAGATGGTAGTCAGGCCAGAGACAAAGCTTATAATGAATTGATGCTAATTTGTCAGGGTTTTTTTAACACATACAGTTAGATTTTTGTAAACATTTCTTTGTTTGTACCTCTTTGTGTACAGAGTATCCCCACCTGTGTGGAAAGTCTGCCACTGCTACCAGAGTGACTTGACCTAGATTTTAAAGCAAAAACTGAACCCAGGAGGTTTTCAACTGTAGGCTTACATTTTTGCTGGAACTGAACTTTCCCAAAAGTACATTGGCCTTGATCAGGGTCTGGAACGGGTGAGCCGAGAAGGGAATTCTTGCAGCTCAACCCTGACTTTCTGCTCCAGCTCGCATAATTATAGTTTAGCTACTGGCCGGTAGCACGGCTCTGGACAGCATCAAAGCATTCTTGTAAAGCGTTTTGAACTTCTCCCAATGCCCACTGCTGTGGTCGCTGTGCAGCAGCCTCTGAGCGCAAACTGAGCCGCGCCGTGCCCGCAGAGCCCCGCGGTTTCTATATCCAGACACCCGTGTGAACGGACCAGCTCCCAGAAAGCTGAGTTGTAAAGACCGGATAATTTGCCCGCTCGGACATTGTGGCATCCGTTGCATAACTGCACTTCAAAAGCTGTCTGGAGTCCGTGGCAGCTTCCCAAGCAGGATCTGTCCTATCGGCTGATGCGTCCGGAATGGGCTGTGTCAAAAGCTTTAGCAAATCAATGCCCACAGAAATGTAATTTGTCTTTAATCAATTTTATTGTTGGAGTAGAAGAGGAAATCGTAGATAAAAGCTTTAGGAGTACAGAAAGGAAAAATTTAATTTGTAGGAAGTTAATTAATGTGTGTTTAAGATGTGTTTTTTCAGTCATTTGGTGGAGTGCAGCTTGTTTAGGGAAACCAGTTTGTGGGAAGGAAAAGACAGTGCCCATAACAGTGTGTTTCTCTGTGCAGAGGTTAGTTGAAATTATTTGTACTTGTTTTCTTCTTTCTTGAAGGGCCTAAAATACGCTCAGGTGTAGGTGTGTTCTGATTCATGAGAAAATGAAGGAAAAAGGGAATTAGGTGAAACTGCAGAAGATAAGGAAAGAGGAAATGGGGAAAGCATCAGAGTGACTGTGTCTGACAAAGTCTGTGTGTATGAATGCGTGTGTGTAAAACCAACAGATTCTCCAACAGCACTGACTGCAAGTTAACCAGAAGTCACTAATCACCCTTGAAAACTCCCTTCTATTTTTATCCCACAACAGCCTTAACATCTGTATTTAGTGGGTATTTATTCATTAGTCAATTACACGAAGTGATGTTTTTTGTATGCGGTTCAAGTTGTGCTTTGATTTCTGCTGAGTTGAGATGCGCATGTTCTATGGGATGTGTTTAAAGCTGGATGTTCATCTGTTGGAGGAGATGCTGAACTGTTTGTGTTTCAGAGGATGTTCAGTATTCACTAGGACTCAATTTCAGTAACAGACCTGTTTCTGTGATGTGGGCTACAGTTCTACAGTTTCTGCTGAGCCAAGGTAAATCTGGAGTTACTTTCCTGTAGGTGACAGTCCACCTGGATCTCTGTCCATAGAAAAGAGGTCCAGATATGATTTGTGCTTCTCTAGCAGGCTGCTCAGTAAATTAGATAATCCTGCTGTAGTTGGATTTGAGGGATATCTATTCTGGAAAAGACAAATAGATATTAATCTGCCTACCTGTTTAGATGATATTGGAAGAATGTCTATGAAATTAAGAGGCCAAGTATTCACATTTAACTGTAGTCATTGTGTAATAATTCCTGTTCCATGTGCAATGAAGGAAATTAAATAATTAAATTCCTCTAGATGTATGTAAGATTAGCTGTCAGCCTGTTCTGATAATGCTGTGAATCTGAGCATTAATTTTCAAATGCTCTCCTTTTCCTTCCTCGTTTTCTATCGGCTTGCTGCTGCTGTTCTTAACTCCTGAGCGCTCAGCGCTTGGGTTGGAGGAACAGGAAAAGTAGGTATTTGGTGTCTGTGTTTCTTACCGAGGACAGCTTAGAGCTGGAGAGGCGCATCTGAACGATTTTGGGGAAAAGCTCTGTGAACAGAAACTGGAACTAATCACTATGAATTTTCTATTTATTGTTCTTAAAGCAAGTGAGATTTGTATAAAATAATTGGAAATTAACGCAACAGACATAGAAAGTATCATTATTTCCAGCTTTTTGAATTGGCCTGATTTCCACAAGTGCAAGGCACTGACAAATGCTGTCTTTTACATTGGGGTCTGAGGTTACGGCACATTTCTGAGAACCAAGACATTTGTTTCTACTTCTGAAACAAACTTCTTAAGGTATTCAGGTCTATAAAAAATGATTCACATAATTTACAGATACTGTGAATTATTTGCAAAGAACTTGTATTTTCAGGAGAATTATTGCAATTCTTACAGCACCATTAAAGAGCAACAAACCTATGAGAGAAAACCACAAAAATGCATGTTTTCATGAACTATCACACATCCTTGAAGGATTTAAATGACTTCTTTTTATTTTATTACCATTTGTGGTGTTTTTTCTCTTTTCTTCTGTTGAAGGGAGATAGTGCTGATAAAGAAACAGCTCTCCTCTTCTTGCTTGATGTGAACTCTTGCCTTTAACATATTTAAAAGTGTGTGTCTGTGCACATACATGTGCATACACATAAATAACAACTTAGAAAGAGAGAGGGAAGGAATGCTGTGAGAACTGCCTCAGTAACTTTAGGAACTGGAGTGCTGACTGCTCTTAAGAGTTATGACCCTTCTGTTCTATGATGAGCATTGCTGTGGGGTCATATTACTGTTCTTTGTGCTGTATATATTTCCTTGCTTTCTTGCAATAAAAAGAACCCCTGCTTTTATTGTAAGCATTTCCAATTTGTAACAGATCAGCAACCCAGTGTTGTTTCTTTGGCAGGGTGAGGCCATCAAAACCTATCCTTTATGGGTCTTTCCAGGTGATTTACTAGCTATGACTTTCCCTTCATGTCACACTTGAAGTTTCATCAAAATAATTTGGAATGTACTGGGACCAAATAAATGGCATAGGCTAAAGTATCTGTTTGCCAAGATAACCACAGTACAAGTTGCCAAACCAAACATTATTGTTAGAAACATGGGTTGACCGTAATACCTATCTCTGAACTGGAATGGGAATGGTTTCATGGGAAAAAGTTTGCTCAACAATACACAGGCTCATAGAGCCTACATTAGAGAAGAGACAGCATACTTACTTTAAATACATTTAAACTGCAGCCAGTTCTATGGCTTGTGGCTGATCTTTATTTTGTGCTATGTTTTCAAATTCTTTTTTTTTTTTTTACTTTTAAAATCTTATCTCAAGATAATCCCTTTATTTATTTATTTTTATTTTTAACCTTGCTTCCCCCATGCTGTTTGTGAGAACTCATTAGAGAAAGCACACCGTGTCATCAAAGATTCTTCTTCCATTTTGCCTTTGAATTTTGTGACTGTTCTGCCTCACAGAACATACTGATTCTTTACTTTACAGTGTTTGTGTAGTTTAGCTTGAAGCATCATTGCAGTATTTGAAGTCATAAAAACATAAAGGTTGCGTGATGAGATTATTGGAAAGGAAGGGGGAAGAGATGAAGTAGATGTTGGGTTTATCAGCTTTGCATTCAGTACTGGTGGGAGATTCCCGGATTTAGTGGGATCACCTAAGAACAGCTCGTTCCTTTTAAGTGGCTTAATGGCTGAGGCTCTGAGAGGCAGTTTCAACACTTTTCATAATCTACCTGAAGTTTGTAATAAGAGTTATGTCAGTTGTGGGTGGGAACAACAGAGCAGGGTAGATTTCCATCCAAACCTTGCCAGCCCCACAGGGAAAAAACAGCACAAGTTGATGGAGCCAGTGCAGATTCAGGTGAAAAGTCTTTTCCCTTCCTTTCTGTGCATGAAATGCTCAGGTGAGACTGTGCCGTGAGAAGGACACGTGAACAGTTTGTCACCTAGGGATTGCACTGCAGCAGTGCAGGTGCAGAGAACCAGATCAGCAGGATAAAAGGGGATTAAGGAGTCAGGGGATGTTCTTTTTCCTGATAAACGCCACGGAAGCTTGGCTTTGTTTCTCCCTGTTCTTCAGCAAGGAGACCTGTGGATGAACAGCTATGCTGGGACTGTTTCTTCCCTGTACAGAGTTTGTTCCAGTAGGTTCTGAAGAGGGAGAGGGGATGGTAAAACATTAGAGTGCTGTGCTTTCAGCTGGCCTTTCCCTTTCCCTTAGAAAGCTTTTCTATCGAGGATCATCCAAATATATGCCATCTTGCCTCATGAATGTGTCTAGTATTTCATTTTGTCCTTGGTTCAAATTCTCAAGTGGTTTGAGTTTAGTTTGTTTCTAAGCACCAAGGCAGCTCATGTTTTGTTCTTCCCATAGTTTCCATCACACTTGGACAAATTTTGACTAATCCTTTCACCAGCTTTATTGTTACTTGTCTCCGTGTTACTGCTTCTCATCTTGTTATTTAATAACTGAAATACTAGGACATATAAGAACATGGGAAATTACATATATCACCCAGTTGTCATGTTTGGAATTGTAGCAGCTCTGTTGCACATGATACAGTTGTAAATTAAAATTTTCCATTGACCTGGAGCTTAGAAGGAGATTCTCGGTGCAGTATTTGCTTAGTCAGTTTTGCTGATCTTAATATACTTATATCTATTTATCCTTTATATATGTATATTGATATTTCTTTTTATATTCCTATTTCTTATTTCATTTTGCTGTTCCTGGTAAAAATCCATTTCTCTGGCATGCCCTTGCTGTTATGGGAGGTGATGTTTGCAACTGTTCTTGAGATTGAGTGAAAGGTTTTGATTGTAAATGGATTGGCAAAAAATATACAAAATCCTGCATGTTTTATCCATGCAGGAACCTAGGAAAGTTGCCTTTTCTTAATATCAAAGGAGAAAGGAGAAAATGATATCTTTCAAAAATGGCAGTATCTGAAACAATTCAGGATAGGAAGGTTTTATGAGACCTGTCTTTATAAATGCTGGGATTGATCCTTTTGTCTCTTTAAAATGTAACTGCAGTCAAGAGAAAAATTAAAGGTTATGTAGTTTTGATAATGTAATACAGAACTATTTTTAGGAACTTAAAAAGCTTGTCAAAAGCACTTGCTTTCCACCAGGACTAGCACATTGAAGCCAATATGGGATTTGAATCCAACCCATTTTTGAGTCATGACAGGCCCAAGATGTCTTTTTTAAAAGGTTGAGATCACAAATGCTTTCAGATTTGGTTCAGGTTTTACAGGTAAGTTCTGCCTTGGCACAAGGTCTTGGAATTTCCGACACGTTGGTGTTACTTTGCTGAAGCTCAGGCTGTGTGTGTCAAAAGCAGCTTCGGGAGGGAAGGGCTGTTGGAGGCGGCCCTGGGAGAGGCTATTGTCTCCTCGGGATAAAGTGATAGATATTTCAGAAGTGCTTTGAAGCTCTGCCAGCCTCCTCACAGCGCTGTGAAATCTGATACCTCCGCTTCTGAGCTGTTGGGGAAAGTATAAACTGTAGTACTTGTGGAATTCATTCACTGACTTCCAAACCCGAGTCTGGCCTGGGAATGGAAGAAAGAGTTTAAGAAGAAGGCGGAAAAAAAGACTTCAGTAGTATGTGGCAGTTAACTGTCAACTTTGGCATCTCTTCAGATTTGCAGCTTCATGCTTTCTAGAGATAAACTGTGACTTTTCCCTAAGGATTGGAGGATTTCATTTTCCTTTCCACTGAAGCTGTTAGGATTGTATGACTGTAGGAGCTAAATGAAGTGCAGAACTATCAGCAAGATGCTGCCGTGCTCTTAGATAGTTAATTTAAGGCTGCAGAACATTTCTTGCAGTTCGTTCCTATTTACATTAATTTCTCGGTATTTTCCATTTGTAAAGCAGATCAGTAGAGTCCCTCTGTCCGTATTATTATGCCTCGTTCTGTTTCATCTGTATTTGCCTGAAACCTTTGCATTTAACAGGTGGATTGAGGATTTTCTATGGGCTCAGAGCATTGCTGTGCACCTCGTGTGACACAGGGTCTCGTGTAAAAGTGGAGAAGGAGCAGCCAAATCTTCAAAGAGTCAAACTTTCTTGCCTTTTCCTTCTCAGTTGAGCTCAAGTGCGAGCGGGCAGCAAGGCCTCTGTTTCTGCTCTGCATTCTGGTTGCTTTTGTTTTATTTCAACAGAGTGGAAGGAAAGTATTCTTCAGTGCTCACTGGGCTTGTCTGACCATGCAGGACCTGGGAGTCACAGCTTCTGTTTCGCCCCTGCTCAGGTCTTGTGTGAGCGCAGAGACCTTTCAGATGGGGATGATGGTGTGGCTGGAACAGACTGGCATATCCGGTCCCACAGGCTGGAGCCGAGGTGGTTATTCCAAGCGGGAATCCAAGCCCTCTGGGCCCTGCAAGGGCTGCTTGGCAGGGCAGCTGCTCTCGGCTAACAGGCCCAGAGCGAGGGCAGAGCAGGGGTTCTAACACTGAGCAGGGCAGGAAAACATGGAAAAGGTGTGTTTCTTCTTGCTGAGGATGGTGTGGCAGATTTTATGGGCACGTAAGGAAAAGTCAGAAAGGTTAAACTGCATTGGAACTGCAAAAGAAGGAAGAACAGCAAGGAAATACTTGAGTAACCAAGGTGGAGGAAGGTAGAAATTTATTACTTAGTTTAGAAATAAACAAATAACAGGTCATCTGTTTGATGGCTTTCTCCTTTTAACCACCACAGAAAAAGGTGAATTATGACCAGATGCTTAAACCCGTTAATAAAAATAGGACTAAAAATGAACAGGTCAGGTGTACTTGATAGATAAGAAAGATTACACAGCTAAGCAGGACTTGATACAATATCCTATAATATGAAAAGTTTGCAAATGCTTAGTTATTTGCCCTTCTCTGTAAGAAATGTGAGGCCTCCTGATGGTATCAAAAAGGCAAATGCATTACCTGTGTTTGAAAATGCAAGGGCAGCTGAGAGGGAGGAAGCCATGGAGAGTTTAGAGAAAGTTAATGCCCATTCAGTATTAAAAATGAATAATGGCATAAATCATTGGATGATACTTTAAAAACCTTTCTTGTCCTTACAAATATGATAAATAATTATCATAATGCCACTATGTACTGGTGCTAGCTGTCTAGTAGATGTGGTGGAACTTTTATTTCAAAGACAGGCTAGAAGACAGTCCCACAAGACATTCTTGTAAGAAAATTGCCCTGGTTTTATGTGGCAAGATGGGCACACAACTCACTGAGACATCCTGGGATGAATGGGTAGATGGGGATTTAGAATGGCTCATCTGAAGGCTGCCCAGGGAGGTCACGATGGTTTTGCTGCTGGAGTATTTCAAAAGGGGTGTGGATATATGGAAGGTGATTGTGCCTCAGAGGTGGGATATGGACGAGATGATTTCCTGCAATTCCTTTCACTTCTCTGTTCCTGGGACTCTGCCGTGGAGCTGACTGGGGAGGTATTAACTCAAGTGCAAATAACTCAAGTTAACTGTGCACCAAAGACACAACCCTCAGCTTAATAGATGTCATTCTAAAACCTGGCTGGAAAAACGTGGTTTCATATGTGGTAATAATGTCCCAAGAGGACATCCCAAGATGACTGGTAGATTTGAGAATGATGTGGACTGATTGGAGAGGTTCCAAAGGGGGAATGATCAAAAGACTAGGAAACAAACCTAGAAGGCAGACTGAAACAATTTGGATTGTGTAGAGAATAAAAGATGAGAGGAAAAACTACGGAAGTTTTCAAATACAGAAAAGGCTGCTGTAAAGAAGAAGCAGTATGATGTTTGCAGAGTGTAAAATCCCTGCAGTAGAAGGAACAGGAATGAATAGAATTAAATTGCAACAGCAAAGATTCAAAGAAGGCATTAAAAAAAAAGGGGGGGGAACCCCCCCAAAACAACTATCCAAATGAAAGATAGCAATGCACTGGAAAAGAGTGCTTGGGTGAATATGAAATCTGTGATGATGTTAAAGAGCAGGTTAGTGAAATACCTCTCAGAAAGGACATGGAGATGGTTGTTCCTACTTTAGTGTCCTTATCTGATTTTTTCCTCAAAGATATTTTTTTCTCACGAGAAGGAACACTTTGCCTTGATACTTCAGAATTAAATTTGTTCATTTAGTGCTCAAAATAGAATTACTACTCTCTGTTCATACCACAACCATCTGCCTAGCAAGTAGGGAAAGTAGCCAGGACTGCATTGAAGGCTTTCACCTTTCTGCTCCCTGTTTGCCCATGACAAGGAATACATGGAAGCTAACCTTTCTTTACCCCCTGGCAGCCTGCACAGCACTGTGTATGGGAAGAGAGAGGTGCTGTTGCTGTGCAGGAGATGCTGCGGCTGTGCACAGGTAGGCCATCCCCAATATCCAGACATGCACATGAAACCATGCAGTTGTTGGGAATGTAGGTTCCTAATTAGCATTTGCAACGGTCCTTCAAATAGCGCTTACACTTGTATTCACTGCACAAAATTTGAATTTGCTTCAAGAAAGAGCCTCTCATAGCTAGAGTTTGTGTTTAAATTTCTTTGTCTTTTGGGTATTAAGCTGTTGGAGAATGTGCTGTAAATTAAAACCAAACCTGGATGCAAAATGTAACTCGTATTTAGGCAACGTCAGATAGGTTTTCTGAGGCTAGATCTGTTAAAAACTACAAACTGATCTGTCATTTCTGTTCAGAAGTTCAGAAGGAAGCAGACAGTTTGGATCAGGGAACAGTCTGCAGTGATGTGTCCAAAACAAGAGCTTTTGTTCCAAGCGGGGCTGATGCAGGCCACCAAATATGCCAAGAATGCGGGGCCGTTTGTGGTGCTGCGCAGATACCATCACCGGAAAGCTGAGCACCCAAATTCCTGCTGAAATAACATCGCAGTTAAGATGAAGGCAGCCGAAATAAGGGAAATCCAAAGCAGAAGGTTGCCACTGCCTGCATGTGCACTAATGTTGAACAGAAAATGATGTCTGTTTTCCTTTGAAATCCAAAATTTCAGACCCCTGCCTCAAACCAGCGCAGTGGCTCCAGCAATTAGCTGCGAAACCTTGCAGGGTCGAAAGGTCAGGGTTAGTTAAAAGAAAGGGGTTAAGAATTTTTGAATCAGCTAGTGTGGTTTCAGTGAAAAATCTAGGAGGGCTGCATCCTTTACCTCAGGAAATGATGTTTTTCCAGTTGACATAATTTCCAAAATCAAACATAACCATATAGGTGAATGCTCTCTGTGTAAATATGTGTGAACTGGGGGAGTTGTTGCATTCAATGGCATGTGAAAAGGCTCTTCCAATGGCTCTGAGCAATTTTCAGAGCCTTTTCAGTGGTATTTTTGTAATGCCGTCTCAATTAACTGTTAGGATTGCATTCATACTTTGAAAGTAAAGTGGGGTTTCTTTCTTGTTGTTAGGTATGAAAATAGTGGTTGGCATAAAAAAATAAACAGGATTCTTAGGGAAAAAGTTCATTTTTCTGGAAAATTTTATGGAAATGTATTCAATCTTTTGGGAATTGAAAGAAGAGTAATGTTCTTTAAATTTTCCAGCTTCACTGTAACACTTGAACTGTCAGGACATTGTAGTGCTTGAAGCTCTAGGCAGACATAGAGAATCGACTCCAATAGCTTGTCTACCTTGAAAATAATTTAAATAAACCAAGTTTCTAACGTGACACCTCATTAGTAGTAGCTAAAGTAGCTAAAGAATTACAAAATCCCAAACCCACAGACCACCAAATGTGCCAAATGGCACATCTGAACTCTGACACTTGGCAGTTTTGGAATCGGCTCCTTTGAGCGCCCAGTAGGGCTCATCTTTAGTAAAACCGGTATTTTGGAGAAGCAAGTTTACCTTGTACCCCAGAGCTCGGGGTGCAGTGAGGAGCTGCCTTTTGCAGGACCAGGACTCCAAGAGGTTGGTCCGTGCCAGGATCCCCCTCTGATGTGCCGTGTGCTCTCGGGGAGGGACTTTTCATCACCCATAGGGGTGAGCTGAAGAAAATCCGCTTGCCGTGGGGAACTCTAAAGAGCTAATAAACCCAGCTCAGCACATCTGGAGAGCAGGCGTTCGTAGGCATTAAACACCATGGGCTCGGCTGGTTACAAGCTCTCCTCCTGCTGCAGGGAGGCTGGAGGGGCCCTTGGCCTGGCCAAAGCTGGCACTGCTGGTGCTGGAAATTGGAGCATGGGAAGTCTGGGTGCCTGGACTGTGAAGGGGTGTCACAGGAGAAATGGCTTGGAATGTACCGATTAATATGTAAAACCAGGCTGCTCCTGCAGCAGTGGGGAAATGGGAAGCGAAGCAGATTAAGCTCCCTCTGGAAAGATCAGTTGGTGAAGGTAATGATTTGGATTCCAACCTGCCTATTAACACATCTAGAGGAGTTACTGCAGACAATTTCCCCAGCCAGTGTTTTGATGAAGTAGTCAAGTGGTATAAAATCACAAATTCAACACAACTGGTATTTTACTGTTTTTCATTCAAACAATTTTTCAATTATGCTTCTTTTCATTAAGCCCATAATATGGATTAACAGATTTCTCTGCCTTTTCAGGTGGAAACTGGATAGTGATACTAAACAAAAAATTTAGGAAAAGGGGACAATTTATTTTCAGTGTCTTTATCATCTGTCAGTGACAAGATGGATAGTCAAATCTTCTCTGTCTTTACAAAATGCAGTTTGTGTTTTAATGGATGGGTCTAGTCAGAGCTAAAAGGAAATTTTACAATATAGTTTGTGTAGAGAACACTCCCAATGCTAATGAGCAGCCGAATCTGTCTCGGGGAAACAGTTTGTTACTAAAAATAAATTGCAGCCTAACTGTAACTAAAATCAGATTGCAGAAACCAAGCTACTCTGATTCCTGATTTCTGCTGCAGAAGGAGACGAATCTATTACAAACAGCTCTGATTATTATATATTTTAAAATGTGCCAACTGAGCCCTGTTTTGAAATGAATCCACTTGTGAGCTTCTATCAAATATGCTTAGAGCATTCTCCAGAGATTTTCTTCAGACTCTGCAAAGCCAGTGAGGAACCAGTTCATAGTTATGAGGCCAAAAGGAAAAACAGTGCACACGAGCTATTTATAGAATATGAAGCAAAACAGTGTGATAAAGGGCAAACGAAAGCTTTCAACAAGAGCCTTTTCGTTCCCAGCCACGTGGTCTTTACATGCAATTTCTTTTTTACTATGCAATTTAGCAGGGAAATTAAATCACTTGACAGCAGCCTTTTTCTGCTTAGAAAGGAACCTTTCAGTGCTTCTTCACTGGTTATAATACGCTCACTTGGGGCTGTTGCTGTTTAAGAGGGTTTGTTTGCAGAAGTTTCTGCAGGGGCTGGTAATTTTCTGGCAGGTGGAAGCAGAAGTGGTGACCAGAGGTTGCCCTGGGAAGCTTTTGGTTTCAGCATGGAAAACCACCCTGCTGCCCAGCACACCATGCAGAGTTCTGACTCGTGAGCCCCAGATATGTTTGGGACAACAGGACAAGGATTCATCTCCTCTGAAACTTGGACAGTTAAAAGCAGTAGTAGAAGGAAGTAAAGGGAAATCAACCTTTCTAATTCCTTTTGTGTCCCATCACACACTGTATTTAAATGTCCCTGCTGCTTGTTCCCACCCTTTTGTTCTCAATGCAAACAGTTCTGTCCTGGGGGTTTATCAACCACCTCCTTCAGGTGTATTTTGAATATATTTATTTCAGTGCTAGTTAGTTCAAGTCAAGTATCTGTGCTCCATCTCCAGGGTCTGCCTTTAAGGAATTCTAACCTTGAAAAAAACCCCAGTTTGACCTGGGTGCCAATTTGTGGCTTAGTCCAACACCGTATTCAAGTCTTTCAGAAATGTAAGGGTTGCCAATATTTTGACACTGATTTAAATTAGATATTTTACTGCCTAAGTGTGATGTCTCCAAGAAGGGGAATGGTGCAGAGGAGTAATTGCATGAACTGTGTCCCAGAGGTCTAGGCAGATAAAAATAGTGGCTTGTGAGATAGATTTCTTTTTGTTATCTTTCCTTTTTCTTTGTGTCTGGGATAAAGTTTGAGGGAGACTAAAGAAACTGGATAGTTTGTCTCCCAAATGTAGAGGATGATGCTGCCATTTCAGAATATTTTCACAGACAGGGTGATTTATGGCAACAGCCTTTCTCCCTTGGACATTAGCAGCACATTTGCAGGTTTGCAGTGTGTGTGCTACCTGAGTTTCTCACCACTTTGGTAGATCAGGCCATCACCCAAACTCTCATGTCTCATCTGGGCCAGGGACCTCAGAGCTCACATTTTTGCTTAAAAATATGAATACTTCACAGACTCATTCTGCATTGTGACAAGTGAGAGAGTGGATAAAATATCCAGGCTTTGTGGGAGCTGAGCGCTGCAGTTGGGAAGCTGGGTAGCAAGGATCAGTGAACGTGATACAGCTATCTGTAGTCCCATATGTCAGTCTCTCAGACAATTTCACAGATTTGCTAATGGGAACAAGGCTTCTCAGTGAAGATTCTTCAGGGCCCTTACAGAGATGTGAATGTACTCCAGAACCTTGATGAGTGATAGGCAGAAACACTGAAAGACAAATTTCCACTGCTGCTTCTCAGGCACATGAATTCCTTCGTAAGTCAGGAGTCACTCTGAGTTTAAAGAAATCAATGCTGGCTTCTTCCCAGGATGCAAGTTCTTTTAAGAACTCTGTTTTATGTGTCTGTGTGTATGTGTGTATATACATATATAATGTTGTTTTCAAATACCCAGTGGAAATTTAATGGAGTTGCAGGAACAGAGTGGAGGAGAGCTAAGTCTATATCCAGCACATAACCCAAACACTGCTGCTGAGTCGATCCCCAAGAGAAAGGCAGGGCAGTAATGCAAAACCTGAGCTCAGAGGTTGGGGGCTACTCGCTCCAGTTGAACAGCTAGGAAAGTCTTCTCTGCTCCTCTAGTGTTCTTGCTGGACACTAAAACTGACCTAAAAATAAAACCAGGCAAAACTGGAAGAAAAAAAGGAATTGGAAAGAGTGGAGGGAAAAAGAGTTATTTTCAGCAGTGTATTCTATGCAACTTTACTGGGCAAAAATTGAAATGGTGATTTTGCGCTGCCGTGGCTCTTTGCAGTTGTTCAGATTTGTGGGGCTCCTATTTCCCTCCACACCTTGAACTTCCCGATTCAAGTGACAGCGTCTCTGGTATGACAGTGACAGTATCTCTGGTGGGGTGTTGCCTTACCACCCAACAGCTGTACCGTGGTGAAGCAGGGGAGCGAGGAGCTGCTTCTGTGGGTGTGTGTGGGGTGTGCCCTGCTCTGCTGTGAGAGGGGAACGTGCTCCCACTCTGTCACACCTTGTGCAACAGCAGCAGGGCCCAGGCAGCCCAGGTGCAAGAGGTGGTGGCAGGTGTGTGCAGCGTGGGTTGTTGGAGCTGCCCTGAACTTGGCTTCGCTTCCCTCAGCTGTTTCTGGGTGCATTCTGAAGGCTCAACTCCTCTGTTCCCATCTGCTGTGGCAGTACAGCTCTCCTCCTGGGCCAGGCTGTGACCAGAGCCACAGTCAGTGGGTCACACATGGGAAACCAAAGCAAAGCCCACACACTGAGTTCCCTTAGCAATGACCTGGAGCAAGGCTGAGTCTGAGGGAAGGGCCTGTGGTGTTGGAGCACAAGTGGACACAAATGTGCCTCACTGCACTGCCTGTCTCAGCCTGAGGCTCAGCTCTTGCTGGTGAGAAACAGGCTGATCCCATTCATTACTGTCACCTTCAAATATAAACCTGCTGGAACAGAGAGCTCGTCTCAAAGCCATCTTGTACTCCCACTATGTGCTAACCAGCAAGACTGTGCTTGTAAGAACACATCATAAAGTGTGTTCTGTTATTTTTTTTTAAGATGATCAAGAGGGACAAGAGACACAGGAGACTGGCTTACGGGTATTCAGATCACAAGACTTTTTGATGAAGAGAACGTGCAGCTGGCTGCATATGCTATTCTAGAAAAATAAACACCACTTGTGAATAATCTAACCCTCTTGCCATCTCTGAAGGATTTCTGCCAGCTGATGTAAGTATCTGAGGAAGAGTTTGGAAAGCTGTCACCCATAGGCTGCCACCTTTGTGTGTTGGCAGGATGAAATGAAGCAGCCTGCAAAATTCAGGGCAGGTGAGGATAAGCAGAAGGGACTGTCCTGCTTCGGGTTCTGCTGGATCAGGTGGTGTGAGCCAGGCATACTGATTAAGTACATGCAAGAACTGTGTGCACTGACACAGAATTTACCCTAAAGGCTTAAAGGATGAACCTTAATGGGCACAGATCTGTTTTAAGGGGTTGCTGAGATGATCTCTTAAAATATGGGCCTGCATCACATTCTCTTGTGTGCTCTCAGCTGTCTAAAACTGGCCTTTGTCCTGACACTCCAGATGCAGGATAGTCCTTTGGCACAGACAGGGATCCTCCGGCATAGCTGAGCGGGGCTGAGTAACAGGCAGAGCAGGGCTTTGTTTGGCTGGGAGGGCACCCAGTGCAGATATTTAGCTGAGCTTTCAGCCCTAGGAACTCTGCACATGCTGTGAAGTAAAGCAGCCCTTACTCAGAGAGGCTTTTCTGGCACAAAGGCAGCACTGGAAGCAGGCATTTTTTTGAAGCAAGCATTGATTTGTAAAGTATTATGTAAAGTGATAGGTCTCTTTCCTGAAGAGTAGCTGAGGCTTCAGAACAAAGCATTGTGCCTTTTATGTATTTCTCTTTCCCATGCAGTTACAGTTTGCCTCTACACAGTTATAAAGACTAATGTGAGAAGAGTTTTAGTTTTACTGTAAGAATTCATCTATTTCTGCCCATCTTTCTTCATCTGAAGTCAGTGATGTGGAAGTTCAGGTAGTTATCTGGGTGTGCTCACTCAATTTCAAGTCTAAAAGTTTCCAAAGCATGCCAGGATTGCTGGCCTTGGACTCCAGCCCACAGACACATGCGATTTTGATACAACATGTCTGATTCCCTGCATTGTTACCTCCTTTTTTAGTGTTTCACTTACACTGCAATAAGAGTAAATTAACTTTATTATGAGTCATACAGGAGCACACATGCAGGTCTGTATGTACATAGAAACAGGGAGAAAGGAAATGCACTATGATACTTAGAGCGCTTAGTATCTATATATTTGCAGAACAAAATCCTGCCTATTCTGTGTCCATTTTTACACAGACTTGTCTGATTACTTAATTTAAAACTGCACCCTACCCTTGGCTACTGCCAAGGTGAGCCAACAGGTGAGCTGTGTTTGGTCAGTGCCCATGCAAGTGGTTCTTCCCTTTTGATCTTCCCCCACTCCGTGGTTTACTTGCTCTACGTTCTTTTTTGCTTGCTTTCCTTTTTTTCTGATTTTCGGGGGGTATTTTTGGTCATCGTTTTACATATGAGCTTCTCGGGTCAGGAAGTTCTTTACCTACATGTTTACATTACACCTAGTCATATTGGGCTGTGATCCCAAGTTTGGATCTGAGTGCTGCTGGAATATAAACAATAATGCGATGTTGCTTTAATATGCAGTCAGGCTGGAGTCACTGCAACTCTACTCTGCTTGTGGGCACTGCCCATTGCAAGACTGTTCTCTTAATTTTTGTCTGCAGGTGATCCTGTGTACAGCACAAATACCACCAAAATAAAGAACAGTAACAGCATCACAAAAACTTTCAGCTGTGCCAAATGGTGAAAGCATTGTCTTGCAAGAGTGAAAATGGGCTGTAAGCACTTTTTGGTTTGTTAGAAATCTTGGGATGTGTAAATATAACCGATCCCATCTAGATTATCATAAAGGGAATTTATTGGTGAGCCCAAGGTTAGAAACCCCCTAAGGCTCAAAGGATAAGGGAAACAGGTGCTTTCTCAGAGCTTTGGAAGCTATGCTACAATTAGTTTCTTCCTTTCCTTTGGGCTTAGTAATATACTAAAGTTGGTATGTTATAGCTATGGTAACATCTATAATAAGAAAATATGCAAATACAGCAGCAAGATAATTTTTCCAGGCTGCTTAGCAAGCAAATGGTTGTGTACAGAATGGCCTTCAATCCTATGAGCATCTTCCTGTCAGAAGCAGCTCCTCGTATTTATGCTAGCAATAAAACTACTGATTATTATTGGACAAATTTCTCAGACATGGAAAAAAATACTTCAGACATTTTACTTTCAAATCTTTCAGTATGTAACAAAAGGTTTGGGGTTTCAGAAGTTTAATGCCTGAGGATAAACAAATAAAGTTGTAAAGAGCACACCTTGCTAATATGATCATTCCTTATTAGCATAATAATTTTCAAATAAACAACCTGCTAATGTCTCTAATAAGCAATTACGCCATGATGAAAACTGCAAACGGAGCCCACTGGTGGGTAACAGATAACAGTAAAGTCTGTCAATAAAACAAATATTGTTCTGCCTGAACAGCTCTCTTCCTCACTCCGAGAGGAGAACAGAGCTGCCTGGGTATTTTTAGAGGCTGATGTTTGACAGCCAGACATGTTACAACTCTGCTCCTCTGACACTTCGCTCTGATATTATGTGGAGTCTCTACTCTTTCCGATGTTAGTGTTACAACAAAATACGGCAGAGATCTTTACTTAGTTGGATCTTTACTACTCTGAGTAGTTGAGTCAAATGAAACCACAGTAAGGTAAATGTTTGCCCAGGCATAGGGCAAGGACATGTCAGATTATTAGAGTTTTCCTTCGTAAAATGAAAATCATAATTAAAAATTTGGAGTCCATCCTATCTCTGAAACATGCAAATGAATGGAGATAGCGTTTCAGCACTCTTTTCTTCTTGCTATTCTAAAATGTAAAAAAACCCCCACATTTACAGTGGCAAAAAGGTGTTAAATATATGCAACAATCTCACTTTTCCAAACATTGGAAAGTGTGAAAAAAGTCACGATTTTTCAAGCATAGTTGACAAACTATTTTCAAAACACTTGCAGTGTAATTTACATACTTGCCTAGTTGCTTTACCATTGATTAGAAAGTTGTGATGTGCTTGCTTTGGTTTCCGTACTTCTGCACTCATTTTTCCAAAATAATTTTGCGTATATTCTCTTAGTTTTCAAGAAATAAGGATATGGAATATGAGAGGGCCACAAATTCCCAAGCCTGGTGTTTTCTAAATTCCATGGTGAGTTTTATTTTATATATAGCTTTGCAAAAAAGGGATCATTTGAAGGAAAATCTTGAGCCATTCTTATCTGTGTTCCATTCTGGACTGACATCATGGTACGAAAATGCAAGGAATGTACAGTAAAGCCTGGTCTGGGAAGAAGATCTTCACAGAGGGATGATTAATGGTGTCTGAAAGAGGGAAAACAGTTATGTAAGAAATACAGCCCATGAGGTTCAAACTGAAGAAACCATCACAGGTGCAGACTGTAAACAGGCCCCAGAGGGAAGAATATTGGTCTTTTAAAGGTGGACTGTGTAAACAAACAGATGAGGCATAGGAAATATCCCTCCATATAAATTTTTATGGTACAAATCAGGACGTGGAGCACATAAGCACCGTAAGTGTTTATAAACTCAAAGAACATCCATATTGCAGTAAAGCAGCACAAATAGTACCACGGTGTAAATTTATATAGCGTGAGGCAGATGTGTGGTCTGATGGCTCAGTTTGTTTTTTTGACTTTAGCAAACAACATGATTTCTGTGTGTCTGGTTTTGTTTTGTTCCATTTAGCTGCTCTCAGCTACATAATTGTTCTTTTAGCTTGTAAATATTATGGTCAACCTCCAGCAAAGTTTAGATGAGGCCAATCAAATGTAAACAAGTGTGTCTGCACCAACGATGTGAGTAAGTGAAGTCATCTCTTGTGATGTTTCCTCCCCTTTTTCCTAACTCCCCTGGGACTGAAAGAGCTATGCCAAGCCTAGGGTTCAGTTTAACTGCCTGTCTGGGATTTCTTTTCTTTTCTTTTCTTTTTATTTTCTCCTGGGTATTTGGTGTAGGACCATAAGGGCTGAGGGTGAGCAGTGGCTCCTGAGCAGCTCTGTGTTGCAGTGCTGTGCTGTGGCACAGGGGTGTTGCAGCGATGCTGTGGGATGGTGGCAGCCCCTGTGCCTGCAGTTCTCCAGCAGGGCTCAGGCTGTCCTGTGCTGCTCTGCACTGCAGCAGGTAACTCAGCCAGCAGCACGGATGTGGTCTGGTGGCACTGTCACAGCTGTTACAGTGCAGGGGCCACAAGTGCTCTTACGCTACAGTCACCAAACCCACTGCTTGAAAGCCTTTGCATCAAAAAGGTGTACATGGCATGCTTTTTACCCTAGAATATGATTTTTGAGTAAAGGGGTTTCACTCCACTTTGCTCTATTGTTTCAGCATACAGCCCCTGACCTGTAGGACTTACTGTCAATACAGTAAATGAACCCCATTGGGGTTTCTGCTGCAAACCCTTCACCTGCCACTAGGCAGGTGGCTCTCCCTGCATGCAAGCACCTCCCCTTGCTTCGGAGCCTCTCACTGTTGTGCACTGGGCACAGGCCCTGCCCATTCCCCCACATCCAACCTTTACCTGTTTCCAGCCTTGCCTTCCCACTCCAGCTTTGTGTTTTCCAAGGGCCCAAATCCTGCTGTAGCTTTTTGCAGCTGTAGCAGTTCAACACTATGGCAGCCTTACACTCCACACCTCATGCTCCCATAAGCAGTGAACTCTTGGGTCATGATTTTTGATTAGATATGAATTAACCTTTAAGGAGAAGCCCACCAAAGTAATCACTGTGATGTTCTTGATCTCCTGGGAATGGAGCCTGGGAGGTGTCTGACATTTTGCATTATTATCTATGGGAGAGGAAGGAGCTGGGCTGTTTTTTCCCACAAGAAATGTATCTATTTTTGAGAGCAAAGTACTTTCTTTGCCATGGGACCCAAAACAGTTTTCATTCACTGACTCACAGTCTCTGGAGGCTCTTTCCCTGAGCTTAGGAGGCAAATGCTTAGTGATTTGCAGCCGGAAAAGTGACAGCCCAATTAGCTAAAACTGTTAATTTAAAGGTAAAGATGTTACCTGTTTGCAGCTGTCTTGGCTCTGAAGAACTGAGTGGTCTCCACCAACCCTGTTCCTCTGTTTTTACACACAGAGTTGCTGTAGATTTGATCATAATAGCTATTGGGTGAGAATCTGAAAGCAATGTATAAACAGCATATGATTTATTCTGTGGTTCTTGCACAGAAAGCCAAAATATGATTTCATACTTTCCTGTTTCTCTTTTTGTCTTCTTATGGTATAAAAATCATTCATTAGCTATTTGCTGTTAAATTTGTCCAATAGTCTATTTGCTTAATTATGGATGAATGCTTATTGATGAATCTTTCCTTCCCAAGAGACAATCTCTCCAAGAGCCAGGCAGAAACTACAGGAAATGTATCTGGACAATGTTGAAGTTGTATTTCTTCTTGTGGCATATGGCAGAGCCAGTATGGGTCAGCTTGGCAGCTCATGGCCTCAGATTGATCCGTAGGATGCTTCCATGTGCTTTGCCTTTTTTTTTTTTGACATATGAGGAATGTGTATAATCAGTATTCATTCCAAACAGTTGAAAACTCTTCCTTGCATCTCTGGAGAGTCTGATGGTTGAATCCCTGTCTGCCTTGTCCACATGGAAGGACAGGACTTGGAGGTAAATGTACTCTGGGAACTGCCAGGGTCCACACAGCCTGGGAGTTTTGGCAGGTATGGGACATGGGCAGCTGGGACATCTAAGCATGCTTTTGTGTTTCATTCATAGATTGCATGGGGATTGTTTAACCTTTAGACAAAGCCTTTCCAAGTAAAATGTTTTAGCAAAGGAACAAAATATCAAGGAATGGGGTATAACAATATTTAGAATTCCTCCACATTACAAAATCTGTGCAATAAACTTTGGAAGAGTCACTACCAAATGTGCTCAGTCACATTTCTTAATATTTGGAGTTCTTAAATCTACATACCTAATCTGCTCTTTAAATTATACCCCAGGCATAGTGAAGCGGAAAGAAATATTAAAAAAATGCCTGAAGGGGTGAAGTCTCTTGGTATTTATGGTAAATGCTTTACTCTTGTTGGGGCTTTCCATTAGTTTGAATTCTCTGTCTTAATGCAGCTTATAAATTACTGATAGTAAAGGAGATTCCAAAATGGCACATGGAATATTTTTACTGTTAATATATAATAAAGAAGTAACACTCATTTATCCCAAAGTAAAAATGCGACTGCAGATTTCTTATTTGGAAGATGATATCTTAATTGAGCTCCACCTGGGAGATGACCGGGTAAAGTTCACGTGATGTTTTTGCTTAAGGTGTGTCTGTCAGGTGCAGTTGGTTGTTTTGAAAAACATAGCACAGAGTTTCAGTGCAGTGGCACCGTTTTTGCTGCCACTTCACCAAAGCACAAGTTTTCTGCTGGCGTTCTACAGCTTGGTGTGACTGAGACTGTCTGCACAGTACGGCTGAGGGGCCGTGAGCTCACGTATCTCTAGGCACATTGACAAGCAGAGCTGCAGGAAAACACACTGGAGTGGGAGCCTGGCTGTATGTTGTAGTCTGGCTTATCAAACAATTGAGAGCTCCTTGCACCACATTTTTGTCACTGGTGGGCAGGATATGGGCATACAATGGACTGAAAGTGTGGACAGAACTGGCAGTCAGTACCTTGTGTCTTTAGTGAAGGATCCCAGTTGGTTTGTGAAGTAACAACTGCTGTGTGCAAAGGACCTGCTCCAGCTGATTATGGGCTTTCTCTGCCTATTATTTTGAGTCAGCCTCATGTGCAGAATCTTTGGTCAAAATCCTTCTTACTGATGTTTCATGGTTTCTGATTTCCATTATTTGACAATTACTAAAAGGAGATCTTGTAACTGATGCAGCATTAAGCACAGATCTTAGAATAATCAGTAGTTTCAGCAACTACTTTCTTTCTATTCTCTCTTCTTTCGTGGCTGATTATAAAAGTGTCAATCTCTCGCTGCTATCTAACAAACAAACTTCTGCCCTGGATCCATTTCCTCTTGGGAGCTTGCCAGGAATAACAAATTTAACTTCAGCTCTCAGTTTAAGAAGTTTCACTTCACTGAGTAGAGTTCAAGTACAGTCTATTACCCTGACTAAGTGATAGAGGAGTCCTTTGATGTTTGCTTCTTGAGTGGTTTATACAAGCCAGGGCTTCCTGTAGGAAAAAGAGCTGCAGCTGAAGGAAATACCTGATTGATCAGGTAACCTCTTCCTCTCACTGCTACATGAAAGCATCTGAGTGTCCAATGACAGAATTATGCAGAGATATAAAGAGAGACTCAGTACAGGCTCCTCCAGCAGAAGTCACATACAGTTTGAAGACATTGCTCAGTTTATCAGGTGACAGGGACCAATCCTGCTTCTTACACGTCCTGTGCCCCACTCCTTTCCCTGCATCAGCTCTGGTGGACCACCACGGCTTGCTCAACCTGCTTAGCCTGTAAGACTTCACAAATGAAGTTGTTTTCTGCAGTGCCCATGAGCTGAACTGGATAATTGGTAGGGCTGGGCTGCACAGGTGCCACTTGGAGTGGGAGGCACAGGGGAGAGGGGAATAACATTAGGTAGGAATAGAAGTCCTCCACCTGCACCCGCCAGCCAGCAGGTCAGCCTGGCTGTGTCACTGAGCCATGCACTTGGGAGTCCTCCAGAGCCCTCTGACCTTTAGCTGGGCCTCACTCCAAACTCTTCTGGAAGATACCGGTTTTCTCCTGTGTTCACCAGGGGCTGTGTTCACTCTATCACTTAAATTGTTTCAGAGCTGTGCTTTGTCGCTGTAAGAAGGCATAGTGATGCTTCCCTCCCAGTGATTCTGACCTGGGAGTTTGGGGAAGAAGCAGAAGTTGGCCAGAGTATATAGAGGAAAAATAGGGAGTGTGCACTGAAAGGGGATCAGAGCTCAGGGATCAGCTAAGAACATGGAGAAAAGGGAAAAGGTACCAGCAAACCTTGTATTGCCTGAGTTGTTTCAAGATACCCACTGGTCTGTGGTCAGTGGCTGTGAACTGCTGTGCTTGATTTCCCAACATGAATATTTAAAAACTCCTTTCTAGTTAGCTTGTCACTCACACTCAGAGATAATTGTTTGGTTTTGTTGGGTTTTTTGGTTGGTTTTTTCTTTTTTTTTTTCTTTTTTTTCTGGGCCAATGTATGTTCATGGCAATTTTGCCTCTCCCTGATCTTTGTAAGTGTGGCCACAATGTGTGTGGTGAGTGTAGCATTGCTTTCCTGTCCATGCTGGAGCACTTGGGCACAGAACTGACTTGCAGAGTGCTCTCCTCTAACCAAGGGGGCAGCTGAGCAGTTTGAGCAGCGGTGCAGTGTCAGAAGTACCTGTGCTAATAGCTCAGTGTTACTGGCAGGAGAGGTCTTAGCTCCTGGCCTTGCAATTCTGCTCCTTCCTTGAGCTGGATGTACTGGGTGCCTGTCAGATGAATATTGAGCTGATTCAACTCACTAACCCAAAAGAAAACCATCCCCATTGTCACCATTGGCTGGAAGGAGAGCATGAGGAGATTTGGAGGAAAACAGCCTTTATTTTGCAATTAGATGTTGCAATACCTGTGGATATTGCATGTTCCACAGTGTTGCAAGAGAGTCCCTTGAGCAGAACTCATTGAATTTGGTTTATAAAAGCTTCTCTTAAGTATGGTTATTGAAAGTTGTGAAATTACCCATTATTGAGTACATGCAAAGTAACAAGACATTTCCTAAACTATTTTATTACAACTTATTTTGAGTTGTGAAGTGGCTTTTCCTTCAGTTATATCCATGCCCAAACTCCGAAACAATTTTAACCCCGATCATGGTGACTCTCTTCAGCTCCTTTGTTGTACAGAAATACACTTCTATAAGATCTAATTACCTGTAGAAATGCACAGGTTGGAGACCTCTGCGTTTCCTTGCTTTGCAGCCCGATGTAAGAGGCAGTTTCAGAGGACCCTCTGGATGATTGTATAAACCTGGGAATTGTCTTTTGTCCACAAGTGATTTGCTGTTGCCCTCCACCATTCAAGATCTAGCCTCCCCCCCCCAGAAGTTGTGCAGTTTTTTGCAGGTACACTCAGGAGTGTGTCCTGCGTAATGGACACTGACATTTTCCAATCAGCAACGTTATTTTTAAGCTCTGCCATGTCATCAGCTGGTCATGTATCTTATTGCTTCACAGACCCCGTGCCCTGCTTGTGCCTGCAGACAAATGTAGCACAGGCTAGGGGGAAGGTAATTACTCCTTTTCGCTCTGCCCCTTCCCCTCTTACATCCCAGAGGTCTATTTCTAGCTGGCAATAGAGGCTGATTCTGAGAGGCCAGGGACTGTATGTGACAGTGCCTCCTTGAATCCAGGCAGCTTGACTGGCTGCTCTGAGTCTCTCCTGTAACCCACGGTGCTTCTTCTTCCCCGGTGAGACTTTCACCTCTAAAAGTGCTGTCAGTTTTCTTGGGAGTTATTTTCAAAGCAGTTACAATTTTCCTGTTGTACACCCAAGATGTGCTTTCTTTGAAATCCCCCTGCACTACACCTCATGTGGGCTGCAGAGGTCTTTTTTTTTTTTTGCACTTTGACAGTCTTCCTGCCTTCCCATAGAAATGCTGCTCATCAGCTAGTTCAACATTTGTGCATTCCTTTTCTTGTCCTAGAGCTCAATGCTACTCCTTTCTCAGTCTGAGGTTGGATAAAGGATGATCCCTCACTAAATGGAAACATATTTTTCCCCTCAAGAGATTTGCTTTTATCCAAGTTGTTTCTTGAAGAAAGACAAAAATGCCAGAAAGAGAGATGTGAGCTGAAGCAATTTGTTTGTCTGACTGCAGGCTCACCCTTACATCAAAGGACAATGGAGTTGTGTGGTCACATTGTCAGGTGTGTGTCCTGAGTGTGAGGAAATGAAGTTTACAATGACTGCAAATGGATAAGCTTTGAGAAAAGTTGAATTGGCCAAGCCTCAACCATGTTTCTCTTGGTTCCACTTGTTAAAAGACATGTTCCTTATTTTCTCGTGAACTCTTTTCTGGATGAAATGTTAGAATGAATTCCATTATGCTCATCCCGTGCAGGTAATAAATATTGCAGAACTCCCTTGGAAAAAGTAAGCGATAAAATTCTGATATCTTTGCCAAGATTCTCTTTTTTGCATTCAGTGGAACACATTCCAAGGTGGTGGAAAACAGAGTTTCTCATTTATAGAAAATTTTATTGTTGGTGGGTTTTAATTTGGTTTTGAACCTCAGTTTTTAGGATTGTCAGCTTTGAAGTGGGAATCCAGGCTGGATGAAGATTCTGACTTGGGAAAGGTTTGGAACAAACTATTTCAAAGAAACAGCATTTTCTTTGCATGAATCCCGATGATTTAAAATGTCTGATACCTCATACTGCTGGTCAGTGGGAGTTGTCGTGCAGAAGAACCAGACTCTGTCCTAGCTGCCCAGAAACTTTGCATTTTCCCTAGGTGTGCTCAGGGAGACACAAGAGCAGGCACCTCAGCATCCCTGGTGGAAAGTCACCTCTGCACAGGCTGTGGTATCTCCACTTGCAGCTGCAAGGCTGGAAGTGCAGCTTTTGTGGCTGACTGCAGCTCTGATGGTAGACACAAAACATAAAATTCACTGATTCTTTGCACTGAGAAACAAAGCAGCCCTATGGCAATAGGACCGCCAGCATCTCTTGCCTGCCAATTTAATTCCATAGTAGCTGGGATAAGGCCTTAGGGGGAAAATCATGACAACAAACATGGCAAAATATGAAGCCCCTTTTCTTTAGTAGCAACTGCTCTTTTCCCACAGCTGGCAGTGGGGGAGAAGACATGAAGAGACCCTGAAGCTTTGTACCAAGCGTTTAGCTGTGTGATTGAGTTCTTCCACTGGCAAGGGACATGTAAGAGGTTCCTGGTCTGACAGATTGTTCCTGTCTCAAAGTTTTGAGCTAGCATGTCACAGAGCTGGTACACACTCTGGCCCACGAGCAGCTGTACCCTTGTCCCTGGCATGGTGGGCATGGTGTAGTCATGAGCAAAAAGGCACCCTCACAGCGCACCTTGGGCAGCCAGCGTAGCCCAAGGACAGGTGTCCTTCCCGCCTGTTGGGCAAGTAGCACTTGTTGTTTGTTTTGCTGAAGGGCTGGATGTTCTTCCTGGTTGAGAGGAAAGAAGACTGTGACATGATCACTTGATTAAAAAAGCCCCATATGCAAGGAAGGGCAGAGGGAAGAGAAGCACAGCCTTGACTTCTCCCCGCTGGGAATGAAAGAGGAAAATGATAGGTCCTTTTTAGGAAAGCTTTGCTGCTTGCTTATGAGTCGCTCTCACTGAGCTGGAGGGCCTTGTGTTGTCTTCTGCCCAGCATGGGAAGAAGCCAAAACATCTACCACAGACATTTTAGGCCTCGTGAGCCCATGTCCATTGGGTTCAGCTTTGGGAACTTCACGTTTGTTGTGCCAGAGGCTCAGTGTGCTACTGGTAAAGGCATTAATTACAATTGGTTTTGAGGCTTTTTGGCTTTTACTTTTGTGGAAAAACACTCCTCCCAAAACTGTGGGGAAAAGATGGGGGAAAGGGAAAACTGAATGCAACAGACATTTTTACATAATTATTAAACTATTCTGATGAGAGAAAATCCTGAAAGTTCTCTGATGATTTGAAACACTTTCATTTATTTGGAAAAGTCTTTGCAGAAGTGGATTCTGGTTTTTTGGCTGGCATTTCCCAGCAGCTGTTGCCAGCTTTCCTACGGGTCTGGTAGAAAGTGCATAGACTCTGATGTGCTGTGAGACTGTGTTCCTGTACATGTGTTTTCTCTGTGACAGTCCCCAGTCCTCATTTCAAATTTTAAAAGCCTGCACAAAGATGAAGACTTGAGCAACCCACTGTGCAAGAGCAAATGGAGACTGCCTTTGTCTGACCTCCTAAGGCCCACCGTCTTTGCTAATAAAGATCCACGGTGTAACTCCCCATTAAAAGTGGCAGTTGGAGGCCAGGAAAAAATCAGTTATCCAGTGTTTGAAATATCCGTTTAGCTGCTGGGAGCCACCATTTGATATTAAGCAGGATACTTAGATGTGTTCATTTTTAAGTGTCAGGTAGTTCAATGACTTCACTCAGTATTTGCATTGTATGGGGGTACATGTAACCTGAAGAATGAAAGGAAAGTTTGCTATTTCCTGTAAACATTTTTATATAAAAGTGTCACATGAAAGGCTGTTGGATGAAAAAATTACTGTATTGTGGAGTGCCTGGAAAAAATCACTTAGGCATTATTTTAATCCTTGGCAGTAACCATCCCAATGTATACTGTTTGTTTAAGAAATCTAGAACACTGTTCCTGAAATGACTTTCTTACAAGTGTGGGTACAGAGCCAAGCACGGGGAATCTGTGTATGGGTGAGTACAGAGAGGCTCTTCCCTTTGGGACAGTAAGACCATGTAAGGATGTAGAAGGATTCTGACCATTTTACCTGGAATTTAATTCAGACCACATTGGCTTAGCAGTGGCGTAAGCCTGTAACCAAAGCAAGTAAGCCTAAAGGTCGACAGTCACTAAGTGATTTTCCTTATACCCCAACAATATGTGTTGAGAGAGAGAGCTCTCTCTTCATCTTCTTGTGCTCTTTAGATTGGTTGAAAGGTGTTAAACATGCCACTCTTTAGGGTTTTTGTCTTTGTGGCCACTGTGTTATGCTGCTCTCCTTGTGTAATTATGGTCACATCTGGGATAAAAAAAAAAAACAGCGGGGAAAGAAAGAACCTGGAAAAGCCTGAGGACACCCAAAGCAGGCAAGTGGAAAGCACATTTTTGGGGGGTGAGGTGTAAAATCAAAGATGTTAGAAATATTCAACAGCAATTTTTTTCCTTTCAAGTGGCGAAAGTATTTTGGTGATTAATTTTACGTTTAGTCTTGTACTCCACCACAGAAATATAAGTTTAAGGAGCGATTTCCTGCCTGACAACAGAAACAGATTGAGAATTTTGAGCCTTGATACATCCCTAGTGGAAAACAAGTGCCAGCAAGAAACAAAACCATTCCTTTAAGAGGGAGATTGGTGGCACAGGTCACTGTCTACTTTGACAAGTCCTTTTGTGTCATCTGTTGGTTTTACTGTTATCTGTAGGAATGATCAAGGAGACTGCTATGTCATTGGAGAGCAGGAGAGAGGTTGCACACGAAGCATGTCTTCTGTATTGTCTTTAATTGAACCTTCCCTGCTGCTTTTCCAGGCTGGTGGCTTTTCCACACAGAATTAGCTGCAGGCAGTGCCTTCAGAGAAGCCAGGCTAGCATGACAGCTTGGCTAGAGCAGAAGTCTTGAAAGATTGCAGGAGAACTGAAATGAATAATGACAACAATAAAAACATTGATGGAGGAAGAATTTTGATAATGATAGATGGAAACCAGATGCATACAAATAGAGGAAGGCAGTCATAAAAAGGTCAGTAAAATGCAAAAGGAGGAGGACAGGGCACAGTCTTTCAGTGTTTAAAAGGACCTTCTTTATACGTGTGACAGTTCTGGACATGTGAGCTGGTCTCATACAGTTAGATACTTTTCCCAGGAAACCTTGAAGCATATTTATTTTTGTGGTGCTTAGGCAGCCTGTGAGTGATGGTATCAAGGAAATATGAAGTGGCTGACAAAATGGCCAAACAGCATGCTAGATTGTGTTTACCAGGACATAACCTAGCCAGGTCTGTTTTTAATTCAAGAATATTTACTTGCCAGTTACTATAGTGAAGACACACAGATCTGAGGAGGAACCAGCCTCTTTCTTACCTCCTAATGCCATTGTACCTGAGGGAAGAAGGTGAGAATACAGAGCCCCTTATTTCAAATATGCCTCTTCTGGAGCAGTCTTCTCTGAGAATTTTAAAGCCATCTAATTTATCTCTATAACCCTGGTTTCACCTTTTTCTTGAATTCTCATTGAATAATAATGGCTAATTCTTATTTAGCATTTCTAATTTGCAGCCCTTCAAGTGCTTTACAGTGAATGTCAGGATGGCTCTTCTTATTTTCCTGTAGGAAAGGTGGGGTTCCAAGAAGCAGAAGAGCCTTGACAACCCTGTGTTCCTATTCATTCTGGGCCCTTTGCTCCACCTGAATGGAGGTTTCTGCTAGGAAATGTTTAGAGGCTGCTTGTCCATTGCTTCAGAGGAGTTGGGGAAAAAGCTCCCTCACTCAGAAGCAGCCACCTGATATGTTGCAAACTGTGATCTCTTTGGGGGCATAAATTTTCAGATAAAAGTGATGCTGGCAAAGGTGAAAATGTTGAAGAGGTGAATTGGCCCCCAAGGGATACTTTCTCTGCTGTACTTTCCTTAAATGCTGTAAGAAAAATGCTATGGGACACTTATTTTATGTATGGGAGAAGTTATATGACTTGAAGTTGTATGCTAGTGATTTGTCCGGGTTAAACAGCATCCAGCAATTTAAAGCCTTCTCTTTGCTCTCTGCATATTTCCAGCATTTAAAGTTTCTTTCTTTCATTCTTTTCCTTGGGGCCATGTGGAAGCGTTCTTCTTTTATTTTTTGTATTTTTGCTTGCTTTACTGATGTGTCCCTGAGCCTTCAGGAGGGATAAGAGGCTTCCTTCCTGATGCAGGGGTACCATATCCTGCTGGATGTGGCCCACCACACTTGACCCCTTTGCCCGCTGTGTTCAGGGCTTGGCCAAGGTGAGGCCGTGATATTCCCTTGTCAATCCCTTACCTGATAAAGTAAAGAAGGAACTATTAGTTCCAGCTTTAGGAAAAATCACAGAGATTCCAGGCCAGGTTATTTATTCTCCTGGTGTTGCATTTTCTGCTGTACCATTCAGGACAGAGGCAAAGTCACAGAGGCAGGCAGGTGAAAGCAGTTCTACGCTTTTCCCTGTCACAGCAACTTGTCAGGGAATCTCTAATAGCTATTTTTATTCTCACATTGGTTGAGTCAAATCCATTCATTTCAAAATTACTGCCCTGACATTTGAACCTTTCAGGCAGACTGCTAGTGGCAGCACCTTATTTTTCTGTTGGGAAAGGATTAAAAAAAAAAATAAATTGTTGACATGTAATTAAAGGAACCAGATAGAATCTGAAATCTGAACGACACCCATTATTGAATAATGAGCTATAAATCCTTTGTTACAAATCACTTTAACATAGCACTGGTATGGGAGGAGTCAGAGAGAATGGTGACTTGTTTTGCTTAAGCACTGATCTTTTACATAGACACAAGCTCATGAGAATTGTTCCTTTAATGACATACCTTTACAGAGCAGACAAAATCTTGGACCAAAAGGGCAAAATGGAGCAGGTAGGAGCAAACCTATGTCTCAGTAAGACATTGTGTGAAAACAGAGAAGATGCTTAAAAATGCCCTATTTGTGTATGCTTGCACTGCAGTGAGCCCTTGAAAATGCCCTATTTGTGTGTGCTTGCACTGCAGTGAGCCACATGCAGCCCCTGTGTCTCCCCAGGCAATCCCTGCAGCCCAGGTGCTGGGCAGGCTCTGCGTGGGAGGTGAGTGAGGAGTGATGCTCTACCCGTCCTCCCTGCTGCGCTTAGGCTGCTTTTACAGCTGCCGGCTAGGTAACCCAGGATATGGAGGATCTGTGACCCATGTGCTACACCTAATCACATTAGTGGAAGGAGAGGGATAAGGAGCTTAAAATCTTGCTTGGCTTTTACAACTTGCTGAGTCCCTGTCTGGGTGTCTGTGTATAATTTTTGTTTTAGAATCTGGACTGTTCTAGACGGGTGAACTCTGTCTTACATCTGCTTTTCTGAAATATCCATCCAGAAATGTTTTCTGTCTGTATAACTGTCGTCTCTCAGAATTCAAAATATTACTAATGCATAGCTTCTAATTGAATACTAAGCTATAATTAATTGTTCTTTTTAATTAAGAGGGAGCTTCAATGGCCTAAGATTTCAGAATATTGAAAGTAATTAATTGTAGATTAAATTAGAAGTCACTTGTTAGGTTTAACAAAACAAAATCAAAACCGAGAAAATGGTTTTATGCTGTAAGGGGTAAGCTTTACATGGGGTATGATAGTTATAAAGTATTATCTGAATTATCTTTTTATCAGTCACAAAATACAAAATTTTTCTGTTATGTGAAACCCAGATAAATTTTGGAGGTATTTTATATAGTACTATGGGATTCAGCTGAGATAGGTAGGGGTGTGACTGAAAATTGTAGGGTTGAACTCTCCAAACTCTAGGGCAGCTCAGGCATGTTTTAAAGAAGTGTGATTGTATAATGTTTTTAAGCCGATGAGAGAGGAAAAACAAATGTTTACCTGTTTTAATAATACAATCTGCAAAGAGTTTGACATCTGTCTTTAGTGGTAACTGAAAGCTGAAGGATTTGGGGAAATTGAGCTGTCTGTGTGGGTAGAATCAGAGGAATGTTCTTTAATGCCACATCCCAGGATCTGAGCTGACAAAGCTGGTTTCTATGCAAAATGCATAAGACACAATCTTTTTTAAGCTGTGTGTAAAAAGTGACTAGACCTCTGGTAAAATGATTGTGATGTTCCAAAAGCTCAAAGATTTGCTTCATTTAACCCCCTGAAATCAGAACTTTTTCTTTCTAATCTCTGGACAAATCTCCTCCCTTGAATACAGGCCTGGCCCATGCTCTCTTGCTTTGGCTCATTCCTGATCTGAATCAGCTCCCACTCAAGCTCCTGTATTGCTTGAGGAATCTCTGTCTGCCTGGTCTGACAGGTTGCCTACACATATCAGGCGTTCTCAGGAACTCTCCTCAGGATTAGAAAGGTACAAAATCTATTCAGTGCCTCTGCCTCTGAGGAAGTCCATCAGCAAGCAAGACTTGGAGACAACTCAGTTAAGCATTAGTGAGTCTACTGAGACACAAGGGTGTGTTTCACAGAACATCAGCAAAGGGATCCCTCCACACCTTTTGGTAAAGCAGTGGCTGGGTGATTTTATGATGATACATATCCAGGTGGACCTGTCTCTGGAAAATGTAATTTGGTTTATGCTGTTGAGAAAAGTCAGGTTCCAAGATGGTTTTACCAGTATATTAATAATTCTATGATAGGCACCACCGCTGACATAATCTACCTACTCTCCTTCTTAGATCTTCTTTTTACGGGTATGTTGGAGACCAAGAAATTAGAGCCTGACTCAACAAAGCAGGACATAGCACAATGCAGAGAGCTAATGTCACAGAATATTTGAGCATCCCACATGTCCTGGGGACAGATGAGTACAAAGCTGGTTAGAGAAGCTGTTATGTGCCTCAACTGTTGCAGTATGTGTCAACTCATGCAAGAGGCAAAGGAAAGCAGCTAAAAGGTGCAAGAATTAGTTAACTTGTAGGGACAATTTCTGGAACAGTTAAATAGTAAGAACTTTTACTATAGTCTCGCTCTAATACCTGACTTGTTAGATTTAAAATGCACCCTCTTTTACACATCTTTTTATAAAGGCATTTCCAATTGAAATTTTTTTATGTGATGCAACCTCTTAATGGGAACAGGTTTTCTTCCAGAGTGAGCGCTGTCTAAAATAGTGCCTTTAGTAGTGCTTCATCATTTAAAACAATGATCAGTAGCTTCATGTACTTCTTGCAATTGCATATGATGTGCCTGTGCAAATGTCTTGGGCAGTATAGATTAAAAAATGTGTCACCAGTGAAGTGTGCATTAGACAGTTGTGTTGTGTTCTGATATTAAGCTATTTCAGTTTAATTTTGTTATCTGGTCAGTTGTGGTATTCTGGTGGAACTGGAGAAGATAAGGTTACAGGAAGAGTGGGATATGAGAAATCTTCATGTGCCACGTTAGATTGAGTGGGTCAAATGCATGGCGTTGTTTATAGATAAAGAAGTCTGTTCTTGTTGGTTAGCAGTTACTTTTATTATGGAGCAGAGGAAAAGATAGTGCTGCTTCATCCCTGTTTCAATCCCATAGAAGTCCATTTCTCATCTAAGCTTTAGTGATTGTTTATTCAATGTGACATGATGTCTTTGGGAAGAGTGACATAAAAGAGAGGAAATGACGTCTGGAGAGGAAAATGCCACTTGACCTCACAGGCTTTTCCCCCCCCGAAGTTTTTCTTAACCCCCACTTTTCTGTTTTGTCACTAGATCCTTTAATCCCTTCTCTCTCCATAAAAGTGCCAAGATGTCTCCAAGCCACTTAGACTGCAGTGCTTGTTTCCATGTTCTTACTTGGCAACTAATTCCATGAGTTCATTATTCTGACCCTGAGTGAAATAGTTTGAATTTCCGGTATACACAATTATTTTGGGTTATGACTTCTGACTTTTGAACCCCTCACCAGAATGCACCATTTAAATCTCTTCATCAGCTCTATGTGCTGTCACTGGGTCAACTCGGTGTCAATATTCCTCTAACAGCATTATGCTGGTCAGAATTTCTTCTCTTGGAACAACTGCAGCAAAATTTGGAATCTTCTGTTCAGAAAACATGATCCTTTCGTGATTATTTGTGTTCTCCACGAGTCATGGGATTGTTTATAGCATAAGAGAGAGTTAGGTGCTGTATGAAAAGTAAGCTGGATTCAGTAACTAACAGTCCTTGTTGTGTATTTCATACTCTCTGTAACGGTGCTGGGCTGCATTCTGGTCTCATCTGCAGCAACACAACTAGTGAGCAGCACAAGAATTTTAGTACATGATCTGAGTGCAAAAAGAGGTATAACCTCAGAAAGCTGAGGTGCTGTTATTCCTCTCTGTAGTAAAAATATTCCAGCTGCATTTTGTTTTCAGCTTTTAAAACATCTCCAATTTAAAAAAAATAATTAAAATATAGTAGATATTAATCTGATTTATCTAATTATTTCTTTTACGTATTCTGCTCCGTAGCTGTAGCAAGTAATATAATATTAAAGAGTGATTTTCCTTCCAGTTGCTTCATCCATTTATTGTATTAATATTGTCAAGTACTCCTGTAAAATAAACTAGGAGCCCAGACCCACTTAATTCAGCCAAATGCTAGTCTGCCAGTATATATCTTTAGTGAAGCCTGATTTGGTGGAAAGGAGTTCAATTGAGGGTGCAAAATGGATCTGTGGATGGATTCCCAGATGGAACTGGTTTGAAGTTTGTGTAAAAGCTGATAATAATCTCCTAAAATGCACTCTCAGCCAAAAAAGAGCAGAAAAGGACTTACACCACTGAAGTGGTATTTACTATTTTTTATTTCCTTCCTTAGTTTCCTATCAGGCATGGGAATTTACAAGCTTTCCAACAAAACTGAAGAAACCCAGGAAACCACAATGACAGATCCACTTGAAACAACCATTTCATGTGAGTGAGTTGAGAAAATACAAAATAATTTTTATCGGTGTCTGAAGATGTCTACTAGGAACATCATTAATACTACAAAGTTCAGTGTAATAAAAGCAGTGTGTTTCTCATGCACAGCTGGCAGACATTTATTGGCATCAGTATTTTTTTATGTGAAGGCCACTGTAATGAATCTCAGAAATGAGTCTAAGATTACAAATTTTGGGCACATTCTTCAAGAGATTTGTTTTTCTCTTTAAACATTAATTTATAAACACGGGATCTGATAAGAAAGATCTCTGTTTTTGTGAGGTTTTTTGACTATGCAAAAGCCAATAAACATGTAAAAAGTTTGTGTGAACAACATAAGGTGTTGATCAGTATGAGAAAAAACCTTCCTGTTCTAAATTCGTTTGGCTTGAAAATTCTTGCTTCTATTTTGGCCAGAAATAAGAGGTAGTATGAGGAAGGAAGCCTTCCTACAAGTACATTAGTAGCCATCAGCCAGAACCAGAAAGTACAGAGGCACACCAAAAATGAACAAAGAAAGAGTGTGGTATTCAGTGCCATTTTGTGCAACTTTCACTGCATTGTCACACGGTCTCACCCAGTTATGCAAGTGCTGGCCCGAGATGGTTGGAGTGTCACTGAGAGCACCACGTGCAGGGGTTGGGGCACCCAAGTGCCACGTTTCTGATGGGTTGCGGTGAGCTGGGAAGAGAGAATCAGACTTGGCGTGTGAAGTGGCCTCGCAGTGATGTGTGCAAGGACTTGGCTGGACAGTCTTGTGCATGTGCACCTATGACCTAACCAGGCTGTTGGTTAGAAATACCTCAGAAGAAACTGCCCGTGTTTCCCATCCAGGGACTTCCCTATCCCCACCTCACCATCCCACAGTATTCCTCCACCTCCATCAGCTCAAAGCTCTTCTCTGCCCCATTCCCACTGTTCATCTTCCCACAACCCTTTGCATCCTGGTGGGCAGCGAGGGAGTGGAGTGCACTGGTTGAACTCATAGTGGTCCTGCTCTGGGTTCAGAGCCAGCTCATAAAAACAGTCTGTGCACATATTGAGACTGGGCAGTAGAGGAGTTCTGGGCAAAGAAAATCATCCTCTCCCTTCGATTTCTATACAAAATTCTGGGGCAGAAAACCTGTGAGTATGGTGGTCCAGTGCAGAGAGGTAACCAGTGTCTTTATTTGTCCCACAAACTATTATTATGGGTTGAGATGGAGAAAGATGTTTGTCAGAGTGATTCTCAGATTCCAACCTGAGCTTTCAAAGCAAGAAAATAAAATAAATTGAGCACAATTTATGTGTAAATCAGTAAGATACAAGCAGTGTGGCCTCTCAAGTGTAATAGTAGTGGGAATAGCCAAACCGTAGTTAGTGAGGTGCTGCTGTATATCTGAGCATGTGGATTTTAGATTGCTTTTGGAAAATGCTCCATCAGCTATGCTATACTGCCTCTTTTATTTTTGAATGCTTTGCTGAGTCCTCTGCTTAGTCTACTTTGGCTCTCATAAATGGAAGGTTCCTTGACTGCTGCCTGCAGGTTATAACAGTAGCACACGAAGCCAACATGTGGGCAGTGATGGCCATCCCAAGTATGGTTTTTGGAGTAGAGCTTCATTTAGAGCAAGTTTTTGATGCAAACAAAGGCATATGGGTCCATGCTCTTCAAACCATGAGCTGGCTTTTTCAAGAGGCATTTTTTGCTGGATTCCACAGCATGGTTTGCAGTATGTTCACCACCGAGAGCTATTAATTTGATAGGATTGAGCTTGTTTCCCATAACACAGTACTCCACTGCTTCCTTGTAAAAAATAATCATGTGGGTTTTTTTGTAGGTTACATGCAGTCCTCAGGATTTTTTAATTTCATTGGAAGATGCCTACAATTATCAACTAACTTCAGGCTTAATTAACTGATTAGCTTGTCTTGTGACTTTGCCTGCCCTTTAAAGTTTCAGCTTTTTTCCCAAATGTTTTCCGGAGTATCATTTTGTACTTATTTCAGTTTTGTGGATGCTTGGTAATGAATTCTTCTTGGTTTTGAATCTAGTTCAAATAACTATGTCTATATAGAACCTAGTTTGCTCTGTATAAAATATTGTACTGGCACCAATGTAAACCAAGGAAATGGCTCGCAGGCCACAGCATAATAAATTAATCAGAATGATTAGTCATCCTCCTGGGACACAGATGAGTCAGCTCAGGTCAGGACACTTCTGGGAAAACTAGATAGCTGGTAAATGTATTACCAGCTGACTATCAAAGTCCCTGTGTCATACTAGGAAATATCCCTGCCTTGAGCAATTCTTCCCTTTCTGCAATGACAGAAGCAACCTCAATGATTAACAACTCATTCGCCTTCTTTGTATTCCTTGCTACCAGTTCTGGCAAGCCAAACAATTTTTTTCTCCATGTTATTCTCCGTATTTGTGAGCTAACAACATAGCTTTTTCTCTAGATGCAATGCTATTCACAATGTAACACGCAGAGTTACCTCGTGATCTTTTAAAATTTGTTTATTTAATCCTTTTCCTCTTTTCTGAAATGGGGTCTAGATTATCATTTCAGGATAAAGCAAGAACATCTCCTTTCACTGCACCACATTCTACTATGATATGCAGAATTAAGACCTGTCCTCCCACCTGAGTAAAGATTATATCGTTTGATCCATAATGGGATATGAAACCAAAACCTCATCTGTTCTTATCAATATCTCTTCCTTCTCATAGTGGTGATTAAGGGGACACTTGAAATGCCCTGTTGGGGCTGAGCACCGATACCTCAAGATAAAGATGTTTCTTAATCTGAAACAGCTCCTGTTAATCTTAACAACTCCTTTTTGTTTTGATAGGCAGAGCTGATCAGCAGATCCACAAGCCCTGCGCCTGTTTGTTTTTATAAGTAACTACTCTCCAGATAAAACATGAACTGTTTCTATCTTAGCCTTTTTAATGTCATCTTATTTTGGATGTCTCTGGACATGCCACAAACAGGAATGGCCTTGGTGATTTGTCCATGACCTCACCAGGGATGAATTTATTAGGGAGTCTGTTAGTTACCTTTTCTTCCCTTCCATCTGCCTGTGCCTATCAGCATTTCTCAGTAGAGCCTGGCAGCCAGGACCTGTTGAGCATCACAGGTGGATCCAGGTCTGATCCAATCATTTGCATCCATCATTTATGCCCCTGAAGATTTGGACAGAAATCTCATTCCAGTGTGTTCTCTTTATCTCGTGTACCTGTATGTCCAAGGGGTAACACAATCCAGAGATTTGGAATGAATGGAGTTGGTGGAACTGTCTGGAAATGTTCCAGTGATGCCAAGGTTACAAACACAGATCTGTTGAGGCTGAAATGTTTGGAATGACATGCATTTTTGCTGAATTGCTGCAGCTTTGCTAGAGAATATAACCTTGCATCTGGCAGATGGCTGTCTTGGGAATGTGATCTCAATGCCTCTTGTAGTCTCAGATCTCAGGCTGACCAATGGTGGCTTGCCCTGCAGCAAGAGACTTTGAGAACTCCACAGAGGAGCAGCTCACCTAGGCAATGTGCTCTGGAAGGGATTCCTTGTGTTTGGTGCCATTTCCAGTTTTGGAGCTGTAAATCTCAGAGATTCCAGATATGCAGCCTCATATGTGTCAGTATATTCTTTGGCAAAGCCCTGAACAGTGCCTAAACAAGGAAGTGAACACATTTCTATTCCTACAGTGTGTTGTCTTCTTTGTGTTTGCTTCTTCAAGTTCCACCAGGACAGATATTTATAAAGAATAACTGTGACTTGGAATTTTACTGGTGAATATATATAGTTCAGAATTTGTGTTCTGTGAATGATATTAAAGTTTGCTTTTGAATGAAAGGCTTATTTAACTTACCAGCACAAGGTCAGTGCACCCATCCTCTCTTACAGTGAAGAAGTTGCAGCTGAAGACACATACCTGACAATCATTTTGGCTTTTTGCTCTTTGAGATGTAGACCTATATGGTCTTTCTTGGCACATCTGAGAATTTTGCAATGCGTGGACAACTTGCAGACAGAAAAAATCATCAAATGGTTTAGTTAGACCCAGTCTGTACATGCCAGTGATGTTCAGCAAATAAATAACAATGTAAATAGATAAAATTATCTACAAAGCAATGTATTTATATAATAGCCCTTCATTGCTGTTTTGGTCACTTATCTACCTTGGCCAGAACCACACATTCTAAATCTATGAAAAACTTGAATTTGTTTCAGAAGAGAAAGCTTTATGGCAAAAGAGTTTGATTATTTCACCCTGGTAGATAGCATGAAGGATTTGATATTGCTGAATCAGATTAGTGTGGTTCTTAGGTTTTTCTGACCAATCTTTTTGAATCTCTATATTTAGAGAGCTTGGCAATGGGTGTTTGACAAACCTTAAGGTAAGATATATGTCTCATGGCTTGTCCAAGGTTCAGTTTCCTTTTTCTAGACTGGATGTGATTCCAAACCTTTAGACAGATGAATCATGTATATGGCTCCTGGGAGATTCACATGTTAAACTGATCCTCTCCTGATGATAAAGCTTGGTTAAGTATCCCTTAAAGATTTTAAAATGTAGGCCTCAGTCCTATAGTATAAGACACATCGATTCACTGTCTTCAGCTAATGATTTACTTGAAAACAGGTGTCCTCTAGCACACAACACATGGCAGGATTGAAACACATTCTCCTGGGGTTCCTGTGAAGTATGGAAAACTTCCAGTGGAGAAAACTCCATACCTGAGAGTATGGAAAACTGGTATTACAGCCACATGGATATTGCTGTCAGTGGCGTAAAATCACAGTGGTCTACAGAAATTGAATCTGACTGGTACTTTTGTCTGATTGAACAGGTCTAGTTATCACCTACCAATAAACTGTAAAATAGTTTTTTCTATTGCTGCAGTTGTGAATGGGACTTTAGAAGTACAGGCAATAATGTCAATGCCACAGAGTATACACCTGAAATTGAAATGCTGTCTTGGTCTGCGGATTTTAATTTATAACATGGATCATAGCTCTATTAAAAATCCAGGTAGAAGTATCTTTCTGGCTTCACACATCTTTCTTGGACTCATTTCTTGCAAACAGAAGTGCTCTTTAGAAGCCCCTTCCATGAAGAACTCTCTGTAGGATTAGGACTGTGACAGAAATGTCAGCTGTGCCATAGGGTTGCATGTCAGTGCTGTGGGAAGATGGCAAAAGAGCCTAGTTCTTGTGCATCACTTCTCATTCATAGATTTTCTGAATGTCATTTTACAGCAATATCCCAAGGTGACTCAGCAGATAAGTGGCACAGCTGGAAATGAAGTCCAGGTGTCCTGAGCCCTCATCCACTGCTCCATCCATGCCGCCTCCAAAGAAGCAATGCTTGCAAAGAGCTGTAGGAAACGCCCGATTTGCCTTGTGATTCACCCCAGCAATGGAATGCCAGGTCAGCAGTATTTGTTTTCTTATCTTGATCCCCTTAATTTTTACTTTTTAGAGAGTTCTCTCTAATGGAGCTTTTTGCAAACTCAAAACATACTGCTGGTAGAGCTTGGAAAATTTCTCGCAAGAAATGCAAATCTTACTGATGCTTGTAAAATGGTACTTCACGAGCTTTGCCTGTGGACCTTGGAAAATGGTAGTGGGAGGAAGTGGCCTCCTGCTCTCCTGTCAGCTGTGGTCCTGTGTGCTGCTCTGATCCCACCGATGACTGGATCTGAGAGTAAAACCAGTCCTCCCTCTGCCCTGTGTCAGATTTCACCCCTCTGCCCTTGCTCTGAAGGAAATGGGTTTAGAGACACGAACTCACTGTTTCTGAGTCTGGGGCTGAGCAGATTGCTGTACTATAAAGCCCCACCACCCATTGCTACAGATCCATTAAACATCTCCAGTTAACCATACAGCCTCCTGCTTCAGCAGCTGAGCATGTAAATTCCTGTGACCAAATAGCGGCACAGTTAACTGCTTCCACATGTGCTCCCACCGTGCCCATCTCAGAAGGTGGAATCCCATCCCGGTTTGCCCCGTGGCCGGTGAGCAGGACACGGCCGTGTGGGAGGCTGAATGGGCAACCTGCAGCCTCACTCCGGGCACGGGCAGCGGGCAAAGGCAGCCTGGCCGACAGCGACAGTGGGACCTCTGGCTGTCCCTTTTCCTCCTCTCCCAGCACTGTAAGAGCCAGTGCCTGCCGTGGGAGGCCAGACCTGCCAGGCTCTCCCAGATGCAGCCGGGCGATGGACTCCGCGGTGGCCCCCCCGGCACCGCCTCGGGATGCTCGGGGTGCTCCTCCCCACAGCCGCACCGCACTGCCGGGAGGGCACACTGCTTTTATTTTCCTGCCTGCCAGGCTGCGGGCAGGTTCTGTTCCGAGCGGTCCGACGCTCCGAGGGGCTTCCCCCGAGCCGAGGTGGAGCAGCAGAGCCGCGTCCCCCGGCCGGGACCCCGCACGGCAGAGGCAGCCGCGTGTTTGCCTTGGCCGCGGCGGCGAGCGGGCCGCCGGCCAGCCGGGGAGGTTTCCTTTCGCCCTTGTTCACAGAGGCATTCAGGAAAACAATCGGGAGCGATGAGGGTTTTCCCGTTCCTCTGGCTGTGCGGCTCCGGCCGGCGCAGCCCAGCCCGGCCGGGGGACCGGGTACCCGGCACGACGGGGATGGGGAGAAGCGGTGATGAGTGAATTGCTTGGAAATAAAGGATCCCCTCACCCTGTTGGCGCTGTGGATATAAAGCCTGCGCTAGAAGCAGACCTTAGGTTGCCCAAGATGTCAGGGATGCCGTGGGAATGGTCTGGAACATTAACACGGACAGAAGTGCTCCAACTGCAGCCGTTTGCGTCACCCAGGGCAATTGACCGGGAACACCGGGAAGGCTTGGAAAGTCTGCACCTCCTGGTACAGGTACAACCACACCAGGTGTAACGGGGCCAGCCAGGTGCTGGGAATGCCCCCTCGCAGCTCAGGGAGGCTCTGAGACTGCCCGAACAAGGGCTGTCCTGAGCTTCCTTTTAGAGCTGAGCCTGTGGTCGGAGCCCGGCGCAAACACGCAACGACCTGTTCCTGATGCCAAGGTAATTCCCTGTGGGCCAGGACAGGCTCCAGAGGGGTTCCTCAGCCCCTGCTAACGTCACGCAGGGAGAAGTGCCCACCTTGACTCACTGCAGCCCAGAGAAGCTGAGAAAGGAGCAGCTGCCAGGGCTGGTAATACAATGGTAAAAACGAAGTCAGAAAGCTTGGCTGCAGCCAAGGTGTGGTGGGCGCTTGGTGCCTCCCAACAGCGCAGCTCGTGCCTGCTGTGCTTCTCTGGGAACTTGGCTGCCTGCTGGGTGAGGCCTTGCAGGTGCTGATCGGCACTTCCAGTGTCGCAGCTCGAGTTCTTCACTTTAAGGGTCAAACTTAAAGGTGTTTCCTTGTTCGGAAGGCAGCACTACTAAAACTGTAACATTGAATCGTTAAGTGGTGTCTCTCCTCAGAAGCCTGTTAGGATTGGGTTGTGCACAAATGACCATTGTTACTAGAATAAGCTTTTTCTTTTCAACTAATGACATCTTACTCCAGGAATTTGTGTTGGAAGAACTATAGCCTTAAGGGCAGGTGCACTGGTTATACAGGAGTGCATCCATTTTTCCAGTGTAGTTGACAGGGCCTTTGGCATATTGCAGCCTAAATAAATTTTTATTTTTATTTTAATGACATTTGAAAAGCACTTGAATTGTTTTGAAATGGGTTTCTTTCAAAATGTGTTCTAAATGTCTGGAATTCCTTTTCTTTTTACATACATCCCAAATTTAGCTGATCCTTTTAATATGAATAGTTTTTTTGTGCAAGACTTTTGGGCTGTTTCCACTGCCTGCAAAAGAAGTATTGGTTGCTTTTTTTCTTTAATGCAATTGAATTATACTGTTTTGTGTTTCAAGACTATTCAGGTAGGGGAGTGGCTTGAAAGTCTACCCGGAAAAGTCGTCACCAAATAGTCTCAAGAGCACAAGCTGCAATTTCCAGGTGCACTTTTTACTTCCACATCAGAGGGAATTCGCAGGTTTGTGTTACCTTGCGCTAAAAAATTGCACAGCTCTTGTTGCTGTTCAGACTGGAGCGGGATGCACTGCATGTTTGTCTCTAGTCGTATCTCACATCTAGCAATACCAACAGGGAGGTTTTAAAAGCAGTCTACCCTGAGTGTCACGCCTTTTCATGCTTGAAGAAACACTAGGAACTCTGTTTCAGTTCCAGTGAGTTTGTAATGTTCCTTTATCTCTGTGAAGTCTTACGTTTCCCTAGAAATAGTGGCAGCCCATGAAATGGACTTAGTTTTGGAATTATAAACTCTGAATTCAAATTTTATCACTTCTCGGAGCTTAACAGAGCAGTAGGTTTGTGATTTTATTCACAAAGCTATGGATCATTGCAAATTGCTTCCTACTATTTGACAACTTCCTTTTTAGAAATTTCAACACTCCAGCTATCTGCCTTCAGCAGTGTATGATTCTAATCACTGATATGATTTCATAATCCTCCTTTAATTCAGCAAACATTCCAGATTATCAACATATGCAATTTGTATTTTGGGAGAGCACAGTGCAGCAAAATTATCCTGTTGTCAGGCTTTTGGGTTTTGTAGCTGAAAGGTGCATGTTGTTAACCAGGAGTAATTTCTTAGAGATAGTTTATAAATAAGTGTAACTATTTTGGGTTGTAGACATGACATTCCCTTCAATGAATGTTAGACATAAAGCTGCAGAGTTTAAAGCCAAATTCAGCAGGAAGAAAGAAAATTACTTCCATATATCTTCTGTATGTCATTAAATGGAAAATGAGATAATTCTTGCATACATCTGAAAACTAAATAAAAAGGTCTATTCTCCTCTCAGTTTCTGTGGATAACTTCAGCTAATTTTTGTGGCAGTTATGCACATTCATGGGAGAAAAGATGCCTCAAGTAGGATGATACGGTATACATATATTACTAAATAAAATACTCATTTTACTTAGGATAATCCTTCTTTGTTCCAGATATATGTAGGCATTCTTCTTAGAGCAAGTGTTTCAGTTGTCAGGATGACTTGATACATTTGTTCTTTGATGTCAAATCTGTGGAATGGTTGCTACAGAAACCCCAGCCCAGTATTTAAATGTATTGAGTTCACTTCCTATTACTTAGAAAAGCTGGATTTGATTTCTTTCCTATAAAAAAGTTCATAGTAAAAGGGATGAAACCTCTAAAACTGTAGCAATAAGTGTGGAAAAAGTACCCAGATAGTCAGATCAGAGACAGTAAGGAAAAAAGCAATTTAGAGGCCAACAAACAAAGTCTATCTCTTGATAAAATGCTCCCCGTTGTAATTGAAACCAGAGCTAAATTAGATCAATACCAAAATATTAAAGTGTGCCAAACCTGTTTTCTGTAGGCTTTGCTATAATTGGATTCTGATGCAAGAGATAGCTTAAGTAGGCAAAGTCTGTTGACTCAAGACCATGATTATTCATAGAAAAAGCGCTTCCTGCAAAGGTATACAGTACATTTATCTGGTGTTTCTTGAAGAATTAACACATTTCTATCCTTCCCTTCCATGATGATGCATTTGAAGTCCGTATCTTGCCTCAGTAAATCTCTGTCTTGCTTAACAAGAAACTATTTCACTCTATAAGCGAGGCATATTGACAACAGATTTAACCCAGACAACTCAGCTTTATTCAATCAGAAGAATGCTGGCCTGGTTTCAGGTTTCTGGGATACAGGCACAAATGGACATGCCCCAAGTAGAATCCATTTGTTTTCCCATGAATGCACCTAGTAGGAGGTCAAATTAAAATAAATATTTTGGCTCTGCAGAGCTAGATAGATTTCTGGAGTATTTGTGATTCAGACTGGAAATGTGATTACAACAAGCAGAGGTAGTATCTGAAATATGTTCTATTGAAAGTGAAAAAAACCATTGTTTTCTCTCTCTCTGTTTTAAGCTGTGGTTATTCCTTGTCTTCACTAATCAGATTTATGAGAATAACTACATGCTGCTCTCCTCTTTGTAGAAGCTCAGGAGTTAAGGAGAAATAGCCATTTTTGTAAACTTTTAGGATTTTTTTCTTAATGTAGGTATAACTTATGCAAAGGAGTAGTTTATTGACTTCCCCTGTGATAGTAAGAATAAATCAATTTACATCCAGCATACTAGGGGCCCCAGATTCTCTGTGGAGTTCCACCAAACAATGGAATAAGTTGTGCAAGGGCAATTTGTCCCTAATGTTTTTGGCTATTTGATTTTGTTGAGGTTTTGCCGGTATTATTTAGATATTCACTGTAATTTATACTGCCGTGTAAAAAAACCCAGCATATTTGCCTGCAGGGGAGTGAGTGCTCACTGAAACAGTTCTTTGAACATAATAAAAAAGAAATCCCCAGGTAATAAAAAAAAATCCCCGGCTTTTATGAATAATGCATTTGTGGAACAGGGGGGAGAGGAAGTGCTTTTCAGATTTATTCACCCCTCTGCCCCCCACTCAACCTGTTGGCAGAAACAAACTCTGGGTTGGCAGCGGGTCCCTGCATTGTGAGTGTGCTCTGTGGAGCACTTTTTTTTGAGGTCCTGGCCTAAATGCTGCAACACAACCAGACACTAAATGCTGGTAATTCTGATTTATTTGTTTGTTTGTTTTTAAAGTCTGTGGGTGTCTTCCCCTGTGTATTGACCATCTGGTTGTGGGTTAGGCTGTTTGGGATATGCCCGGCATGCTGAAAAGCAACACAAAATTGCAAAGTGATTGGAGGCCCATTGAGGATGGTTTGTTTGGAGTCCTCAGTGAGCTTTGACAGAGAGCAGGTGTTGTGATGATAAATTCAGAATGGGGTTGAGGATTTTTGTCTTCAGCTGGTGAATGTGTGGGAAATGCTGGAGGCGCGCTGTAAAAAGAAATGGTTCTTATTCAGGAGATACTGAAATGGAAACACTTTTGTGTCACAATCTTAATGGGAAAGCTGTTGGAGGATTTTAATGGATTTCACCCTGTAGCAGTGGTTTGAGTTCAGCATGTGAGGGTCCAAACTCAGAACTGAACTATGGCTGTTGAGCCTTAAAAATGGAGTTTCAGCAGGGTTCCCTTGAACAAGTGTCCCAGTCATGACCAGTGCCACAATACCTATCGCTGTGTCTTTGTTTTTTGAAAAATACCTGACAGTTTCCAAACTGAGGATTCTGGAGGAAATTTGCCTAATGTGTGTGTGAGGGATGTACATCAGTCAGCAGAGAATCAGCTCTCTCAGGGTTCTGTTTCTGAGAGTTTCAGCGGATGTGGTGCTCTTACAGCCAGTTAAAATTTGAATAATCCTTTTAGGAATAAAATATATTTTCTGTGACTATGATTGTGCCAAATCATTTTAAGTTGCCAGAAAGCTGCTTTGGAAGGACTTGAGGAAACCACAGCTGGGAATTGTGTCACAGATATAAAATGAGATTTATTTACTCTTCTACATCCAACACTGAAATAATAAGGAAGTCAGGAAGAGATGAAAGAAACACTTGCTTTTTACAGTTGTTTTTTTTTAAATTTAATTTACTTTTTATAGAGTTTCTGTAGCAAATCTGCATTTTCAACAGGGACTTAACGCTCTTCTCACTGAGGTCATTGGCCAAGTGAATACTAGGAATGAGTCTAGTGATGCATTTTATGTTTTGGGGGTAGGGAGTAGAGTTCATGTGCTTCACGCCTCAGCAGCATCTTGAGGATTTCAAAGCACCATGTTCAGTTTGCAGAGCCTGTTTCCAAGCCCACATTCAATGATGCTCTACTCTGCACACTTGCTTTGTCTGTGGACTTTGCTTATCTTGTTTCTTGGCATCAGAATTCAAGTGGTGCTCAAGGACTGACCTAGACTTCCACAAATAATGCATTTTATCGCTATGATTTTTAGTTGTTATAAAATGCTTCTGTATTTTGTGGGTTGCAAGGATTCTTGCTTGTGCTAAGAATGTTTGTGGACTGCCTCTATTTCAGCCTTCTCTCTTGGACAATGTGTGGGAACTGTACCCCCATAGAAAACTTGCAGGCTTTGCTTGGACATATATACCAAACACAGACTCACTCCTGCAGATCTGTGTCCAAGAATCCTCATTTTTTTTTAAGGGTAAAATGAAAGAGAACTGCTGACAATAATTCTTCCCAAGTCTTTACTTTTTGGTGTTACTTGTATTTGCATAACTGACCAAATTACAGAGTATATGGTATACTCTCTTCTGCTTTTCCTAATCTTATTTACTGAGAGATACATTAGCAAGAAGTCTGTCTTCTGTCCTGGTGCGGACAGGAGCTTTCATGTATCAGAGATGATAAGGACTATTGTCATAATGGGAATCTGAAAATACAATACAGCTGTGTGTGTGTGTGTGTGTGTGTATCCCATCTCATTGTATTTGTGCTTCTAAAAGTATTAAGCTAATAAATTTCATATCTGTTGATATGAATTATTTATTAAAATGCTCTTGCTTTGCATTAAATGAAACATATTAGAATGCAATGAATTTTCCCCCTCAAATGAATGCCCATTAAAAAATAGCAGTTAATTTATTTTTGAGTAACTGCTTTAAGCATTGGACAGGTACCTACTTTATAAGCAGCAATTGGCAGGGGAGTGAAAAATGAGGCAGAGCAGAGACAAGCAGAAACTGCTAATTGTTACAGGTTCTATACCACTGGCAACGGTGTATAGAGAGCAGTTTTCTACTGGAATGTAGAGACAGCAGTAGCCTGGTAAAGAAACTGGGATATGAGGAAAGGTGTTTTAAACAATGAAGACATTTTTAAGGGCTCCTTAAGAAGCAGTAGAATTCTTGAAGCATCCAGCATGGAGTCCTTGGTAGGATCAAGGTTTTAGGATTATATAGTTTCAAACACTGAGATTGGGATTTGAAGAACACACTTCTTACCAAAAAGGTGTGTTTGTATTCTACAGATATTAGAAAATGACTAAATGTGGCAAATTTGAGAGTAAGGAGCCAAAATTAGGCCAGGGAATATTGGCGTGATTGAAATGAAATTATCTAACTCACTGTGGATCTTTACAACCCATTCAGATGTTTATGGTAGGATTTGTGTGAGCAATTATAAAATCCCCGAGGCAATCCGTGCTGTAACTGCGTAAGATGCACTTGCCACCAGTTCAATTCAGTTCCATCTGCTTCTGCTTGGGGTGATTTTGTCCTGTTTTATGGACTGCTCTTCCAACAGTTCTGAATGAGCTTATTGGGGATGTAGGTGGTGTTATCAACACTTGTATTGAACATTTTTAAGAAAAAAATATTTCACTGACAGGAGAGCACTGCTGCAGATTCACGTGTTTTAAAGGCTCAACCACCCAATCCACCTTCCTGGAATGAATCCATGTTTATTCCCGTTCAGCTGATCCTCTCACATGGAAAAGGTATGTATGTAGCCTCAACATTAGAAGAGCAAATTAATCTATGGTTATATATATATACAGCATCTTTAGGCACTTCAAAATTTGTGACTCTCACTGAGTATTCCCACTGAGTATAATTGGTTCAGCCTTTCCTTGAGTTTTGCACATCTGGAGCTCTGAGTGAAATAGAATGTTTCAGTATTACTGGCAGGTGGATTAAGCACTTTCTATCAAAGTGGTTTTGGATTTTTTTCAATCATATATTTGCTCTTAGAATATTTGTTGGTTTCTTTAAGCACCTGGTCCTCATGGACAGTTTGAGATTTCTCTTTCTTGCTTTGGCTTTGGAAAACAGAACACTAGAAAAATAGAGACTAAACCATGATGATGGTCTTCTGGGAAAAAGGGCCAGTGTTTTCTAAGACGGTTTACTACAAGGCCAGGTTTTGTTGTTTGCAATCCCTGTCTTATGCCCACTGAAAATGTTAAGAGATGCCTCATATTTTCTTTGAGAGAGATGAAGGTTAAAAGAGATTTGAACTATTTTATTGCTGCTTTGCAAATCTCAGCAGACCCCGTTTAATACCTTGCTGTTTAGCACGTGCTTGCAGTAGAAATGTTTAGCTCTTTTAAAAACCACGTAATAATTTTCCTGTTGTGATATTCTAAATTGATTCATGACTTTACTAGATGCCAAAGAGAGAAATCCTCCAAATTGAGGCTTTAGATGTAAAATACTAACACATGGCTTACTGGACCTAATACATCTTCTGACAGAGTACTCCATGTTCCTGTTCCTTATGGTACTGAGTTAAAAGATCTTAGATAAATAACTTTGCTGTTCTCATATTTTAAATTAACTCCTTGTTAATGTAGTCAGCAGCAGCTCCTCCTGTAGTTTTGGAGCCTTTTCTTGCTACCACGTGTCACTGGCTTCTGTATGACTTGAAGCTCCCTTGGAAAATCCTTATTTCTCTGATGCTGTTTTCTCTCCTTTAACTCAATAGATCTGTGAATAGTCCAGTGAATTGGCCTTTTTGTCGGGTTGGCCACAGGAATCAGTTGCTTCCACTGGCTTCTCATTTGCTTTTCTGTTCTCTGAATCCTTTGACCAAGTGCAATTACAGTATATTAGTCTTTTATATTGGATTATCTCCTGAAAAATAATAGCCTTGAGTTCTGTAGTAGCCACTGTTGTCCTAGGAAATGTTGGGAGAGCCTCTAAGACTCAGATACTGAGGCAGAGTTTCTACTACGTTTGTACTGTTTCTGTGGATAAATTCAGAGGCAAAGATGATTTTCTTGTGCAGTACTATTCATATTTGTGGAAGAGACATTATTAGTGTTTTGAAATACTGTGTAAAAAATCTTTTTCATACACGCAAAAAGTGTGAAAAATAAAAACAAACCCCACTGTACCCAAGATTAATTACTTGTCAGATTTTAGTTTTCTGAAATAAAACAAATTTTGTTGCTATGAAAATGTGCCCAAAACTTTGAAACTACTAACTTCCACTCTTTATTTGATGTATCTGCATTAGAAATCAGTGTTACTTGGCAATTTTTAGAATAAAACATTTGCATCTACACTAGCAATTTGATGTGATGCTTCAGCTGAGTGTGTCTTAAATGGTGAACTAATAAAGTGGTTTTAAATGGAAATTGAAATGATGTCTTTAAATAAAATTATAGTGATTAATACTTTAGTCATCTAAATAATATTTGCTTAGGGAAATACATACCGGATGGAAGCATTTTCTAAGTAGTTTCAGAAATACCTGTCTGCCTTGCAACACATTCAGAAAGGGCTTGCATTGTTTCTTATCACATACAAAGTTCAGCCTTACTCAGAGGACCAAAACAGGTCAGTGTCCCAAAAGATAACATTGTCCTCGTGATGATATGAAGGGAGACTCTCTTGGAGGGTGAAAAAACTGGCAGAAGAATTGCCATTTCTAAGCTCTGGAAGCTTAATTATTGTAGATTTACTTGCAAAAGAAATTCTGTCATTTGAAAACAAAGAAATCCCAATTTGACATCTTGTAAATCAACTGACAAGACAGAAACTGTGGAATGCTCTGATGTGTTGTTATTTCATAAGGGTAAGAGATCATGGCTAGCAGTTTTCAGGGGTTTTCCTCTATGGCCATAAAGTCTGTTTGCTTGAAGGGTAGGAAAGCAGACAGAAAACACAGCAAGTGTCTTCAAAAAGCATCTAATAAAACTTGGTAAGGGTCTTTTGCAGCCTGAATGGTTCTTTGATTTGTGACTCATTACAGAAACAGAAACTGCACACTGCTCTTCCCGTAGCCCTTCTGTGCTATTATCAGTGGAGGTGCCATCCTCAGTTTGCAGTAGCAGTTTCTGCCAAGCTCTGCGCTGGTGTGAAGCCCTTGTGGAATAGCAGTTCTCAGTGGTCAAAGGGGACTTTCCAGCCCACGTGCTGGCATGTAGCTGGTGTGACACTGCAGTGAGGTAGCCAGCAAAACAGTGAAGGGTCACAAAGCAGAATGTGTCAGGTCTGAAACTGCAGATTACAGCACATTTTCTTTGAGGGACTCTGCCAGAGGTGTGGAGTGTTTGCCCTGGGGCTGATGCTGTTCCCCACCTCTGCACCGCTGACATCAGGAGCTTTTCTCACCGTTCTCAGGCTGCAACAATATTGTGCCTTTTCACTGGGAGCTGTGCTGAAGTGTTGGTGATTTTTTTGGCTTTCTTTACAAAACTTAAGTGAATTGCATAATTTTAACTGAAGGCATATCCTGGTTGTAAATGGCCACGATGACCTGAGGAGGCCTCTTGAATGAGAGGACCATTAGGGCACACGCACAGTTAGCAGAATCTTTCTCTCAAGTGTCCTAAAACTGACCCGCCCTGCCTCTTTGGCCTTCAGGGAAAGTGAGTCTAAAAGCTTGTCGGTGATGTGACAGCCCAGTGAGGGGTTAGGCAGTGTCCCAAGTGAACACAGTAGTGCACAGACTAACACTGGGCTGTTTCACATAGAGAAGTTGTGAATGGAGGAAGTTTTTCTTTGTATGGTACAAAAAGTCAAAGGTACATGATCTGAAAGGAGAATTCCCCTGTCTGGTGTACTTAGGGGAATCCAGAGTTCGAGTACTCTCGAACACAACAGGAGCAGTGCTATATCTCAGGGAGGAGGGAGACCTCGGTATGGAGGAGCAGGGAATGACAGAAGCAGGGGGTGGTAATGAAGGTGCAGGTTGGTAAGCAAGGGATTCTGAATGTGTCCAGTGTGGGAGGGCTTAGGAAAGGCATATAAAGGAATGGAGAAGGAAAATCACAATATCATGAGGAAGAGGTGCGTGCCCAGCTGTTTGTGTTGATTACAACTTCAGCACAGATTTTCAACGATTTGGCTTTGTTTCTTCAAATTAAAGCTGTTTGTGGCCTGATGGTTGGCCTGTTCTGCAATTATTTCTTGAAGGCAAGGGAGAAATTATAGATGTGACTGCAGCATGTTATGGAAATAGTTGAGCTTCCTAAATTCTAGCTAACTCAAGTCTTGGAAGCAATCTTTCCACAAGAGTTTGAAGAGCAAGCCAGTTAAATTTATTTAGCAGGCAGGTTGTTAGTGCAGCCTTTGTGTAGGGCTTCATGCTGCTGTGATCAGCCTACTGAACTGTGTGGCTTGGTTTTAACTATGTAGCAGTCCTGGCTTTTTAGAAGTGTCTTGTGTGGAATATCTTGTCCAGAGTCAGCTTCTACATGAAGGCATGGGGACCTGCTTTGGCAGTGAGACTGAAGAAACCAAGGAGCAGAGGATTCAGACTTCTGAAAATACCTGTGGAGTTGAAGAGATTTGAAGGAATCTTCTTGGCCAGCATTGATATAGTGTGGCAACCATGTCCAAAGGAGGGACATCCTCATTCTGGGTTTTGGTACAATGTCTAGCATCAAGAGCTTTGTGTTTTGTTGAGCCTTAAGCATCAGTATAAGAAAATCATGATGATTTGTAACATAATATTCAGTCATGACTCTTCAAGGCTACCAGCTGTTGTTTATAGAATAACTGTGGTGGGTGTGCTGGTTGACACATGCTCTGCTTGGGCAGCAGGATGAGAAGATGGAATCCTCCCTGCCTTTGCCAGGGCTCTACCGGGCATGCTGTGGAGGAGCTCTTGGTCCCAGGCAAGGGTTGGATGCCCTGTGCTGTCTGGCACAGGTGTGTGAGTGTGTGCTTATGTGGTTAGAGAGTGGGCATGGAAGGTGCTTGTCTTGGTATTCCTTCTGCTTTGTCTACCTGAGTGTAGAGCCTGTTAATTCCTACATCTGATAAAACTCTGCAGGGTTAAGGTCAGATGGTCATAGCTGCAAGCATGTGGAATTTATAATAAGTAGTGAGCCTGTTTAACCAAGTGGGAAACTACTGGCTCATAAGAGTGCACAGTACACTGATTATAGGAGAGCTGGAAAATCCTGGTTGTGGAAAACCTGCATAACTCCAAGTAAATAGCAAGACTGGTGAATTCCTGTGCTCTTTCAGAACCTAAGTTCTACAGAAAATTTGGAGCTGAGGTTTTCCACTTACTTCTGCATCTAATTGACCTATCTGATCTTCTTGCTTACTCTCCTCCCATTGTGCAGCTGTTAATGTGGCTCCCAGCTCCCGAAAGAGTGCACAAAGGGCACTTCTTTTTTTGTGCACTCAGCTTTCCAGACACATGGTTTACAGCCTGAACACCTGTGTGTATTGGAGTGCTGGCTTCCCTCTCCTGCAAGCACAGATGTCATGCTCAGAAAGTGTGCTTGCTGCCTTTGTGCTGCAGAATAGCATGAAACCAAATGAAGGCAGCTTTTGGGAAGCTGGACGTGAGAGTATCTCCCTACAGCTCTGACATGCCTTGGAAAGTGGAGCGAGTTGTTCACTTTATTGCTGAGGGCCCATTGTGCCCAACTTGATGAAATCATTGGCAGCTTTTTGCTGAACTTACACGACTGGATGTCTCTCTTGCTCCTATCCCTTGCTTTGCTCTCCATCTAACTGAGGGGATACAGCCAAGGTCCTGTGTGTAATGTAATGTGAGTGCGTGTTGCAATGACTCTCTTTGCCAACATTGTGTCTCATCACCACCCATCAGAATTCTGTGAAACAGTTAACGGAAAACTCCCAAACTTCCAGAACATGTGGAAGTACAAAGAAAGGCCTTGCTCTTCAGAGGGTGTCTCTTATCTCCATGTTAGAAATAGGAGGTGTTTATTTCTCAGACCTCTGCTTTTCTGGCAAAGTTGGGTAAAATTGGCCAATGGCTTCAGAAGTTATTGGAGGAGAGGGAATTTATAATCAGACACAGACAAGCTGGCTTTATGTGACTTTGTGAGCCTCATTTCTTTAGGAAACCATGGTAAAATATGTGGATAAAGTTGCAGTAGTATTAAGGTTAGAGTTCATGCTGGCCTGTATTTCTCTCTCAATTTTTCTAGCATGACGGTGTTAGTCAGCCTGGAGCTTTTGGAAACTTTTTATTCCATATGCTGCAATTTTTTGAACCTAGCTTCTCTATCTTCCCTCAGTTTTCCTTGCTGAGTTTAATCATTAGGTGGGAAAAGTAAACACTTTAAAAATAGAGAAGCTGGTGTGGAAATGTTGCTGGCTAGAATTATTTAATTTTATTGTAAAAAACTTAACGTTGGCAGAACTTTCTGATTCATTATGGCCCTAAACCAGCATTAAAACCTTGTGGCTAGATTCCCTCATAGCTTGCCAGGTGTCCCAATCACCTTGATGATGTTAGTTGAGAAAGAAAAGATGCTCTACACCTGGGAGCAGGGCTGTGTCTTGTTAAGGATGATCAGGGAGGGTATTAACTGTGTTCTCCCAATCTTGTTTTTTCATTTGAACCTCATCTGTTGAACTATAAGGTAGCTATAAGAACTAAAATGACTTAATCATAATAAAAAGAGCTGGAAGTATTTTAAAGGGGGAGAAAAAAGCATTGCCTGACATCAGTGGATTTTGTTTGCAAGGCTGGACAAGGTAGACCTGCCCACCTAGGAGTCAATTCACAACATATCAGGTAGGTACAGAAGGGATGAATGGAGAAATACCTATCTGGTCATGGTTTCCTCATCAGGTTCAGTGTATGCAGGAAAAGCAATTCCTTTGTGTCAAGTGTAACCTTTAGCCTTTGGCCTCCTGTATTGAATAATGGGATGATAGCAGATGTGGTGGGAGACATTCAGGCTTATTTGCTCCTACAAATGAAACAGCCTTAGCAAGGAAAAAAACCTTAACAGAATTAGCTAAAACAAATGTGTCAGACAATATTGTGCTTTGAATGCATTATAAGCGCTTACTCTCTTGTAGTGAGAAAAGACAGTCAGGTGTTGATAGCACGTAGGAGGCAAGAGCTGTTATTAGTGAGTGGGAAGAAACACATTGAGTGTGGTGTGGGAGTAGGGCAGATGGGAATGAATCTAGAGGCTCTTTCGGAATCACTCATTCTGAATCATCTTACTCTCAAAGCCTCCAGTGAAGAACACTGTCATCCTCCAAGGTCCCACAGTATTGCCTTGCTGAGCATGGCATTGAGAGGGATGTTGAGTCAGCTCTTTGTGAGATGTTCAGGGAGGAGTTTAAGTAAGTACTTCAACCAAGTAAGTTGTGACTGCAATACACAGGTGGGATGCATATCCATTCATTCAAGCCACCTGTGGGATGGCAGTATATTGTTATTGAGGTAGTTCAGAGTATCTGTGCAGAGCCATTTCCATGCCCCTTTGTAAATGCAAAGGCTTTGTTGCCAAGAGCCTAGCTGTGCAGGATACTTGGTGGGAACCATAAAAGCATGTCCAAATGGCCTAAGATGTACCTGGAAATGTGTAACAAGACAGCTCCTCCTTGGACTTGACATACATGCTGTGTGCTCTGACTGGAGACATATGGTGGTGGCTTTACAAATCTGGTCCTGGCCCTGCAGACCGTGGCTTTGCCTACACCGTGTTTTGAGGGGCACTGCAAACTGTCTGTCCAGGCTCCCAACAGCCACAAAATGAAGGCAGCAACAAGAGATGGACGCAGTCCAGCAGGTTTGGTACAGGAGGTGTAGGCATCCCCACAGTTACACAAACCTGAGTGTGCCACAGTCTGGGAGGGAGAGCCCTGTGAAAAGTAGTGCAGCTACTAAAAAAAAAAGCTTGTGCTTCCGACCATTTGGTGACAATTTGGTGGCTCAGCAGCTTGGAAAAAGCAGGAGCTTTTTCCAAGGACTCCCCGACCTGCAGGGCTGTGCTGGTTGGTTGTACCCTGGAGGCATCTGGTGGTTTGTCACTGAGGCACAGCGTCTTGTGGTGAGGACCTCTTGGATTGCTGCTCTGGCAGTACCTTTTGCCTTAATCTGCTACCACAAAATAAGAAAGATGCAGAAGACACAGGGCTGTAGAGCAAGTTTATGACTTTCACCAATTATACTGTGCTTTCTATGCTCAGATGTGTATTAAAACATGCCTTGCAATCTGGAGAAAACAGTAAAAGCTGTGAGGGCATGTTTCCTTTATCTTTTCCTGACCTCTTCAGGAAGAGCACTAATAGCTGTGGGTTAATGCCAGCTGGGCCAGCTTGAGTCTCCCTTTGGTTATTAAAGGTAGGCACATTCTTGGAGAATAGAAAATACCAGATTGATAGAAAGCTTAACACAGTGAAGCCTGTTCTCTGATCTTGTCACAAATCCATTAACTTACTCACTTATGGATTCTAATTCTGAACTTTTTTGATCATATTTGAAAAGAAAAGAATATATAATTTTACCAGACTATTGCTTGCAACATGCACCTTCTGGTTTGTTGCCTTAATTTGTTGCTGAATGTGTTGGAGCTGTATTTTCACTTCTGCTGCTTTTGTCTGCTAACCTAGTTTACCCCCAAAAGATAAAAGGAGATCTATTTTACAAATTTACACTTGAACTTCCTAGCACAAAGTGGTGGTTTTGCTCTCAGGTTTCAAGAATGGTGATGAAAGGTATTTGCCACAACACTTGTGAAATTTAAATGAAAATTAGTCTCTAATGACATTATTATTATACTTCATACGTAGTATTACGTGTATTGGATACTCTTACTGAGACTTATTATGGTGGAATTGTGTGGTATTTCCTGGCCTTTGTCATTAATTTTGCCTCAGATACACACATTTATGTAATGTTTCTCTATATACACGAATGGGGAGCTACCTAGCTAAATACTAATATATTTATGGTTTGTTTCTGGGCAATTGTCCTATCTGAATAGTCATGGAACAAAAAAGAAAAAGATAACAGGAAAATATATTTTCATTTTGAAACTATCATGTGGCTGAAAAGTGGGGACAGGAGAGAGTAGGCAGAAGGAAGAAAGGAATCAGTGAATAGTCATAACAGAGAGGTGAAAACACACATTTTAAACAAACCAGTAAAAGCTATGGATTCCTTCTGTGTTTTTATGAAGCCCTGAAACAATTTAAAATATGAAAAACTTAGGCTAATTGAGAATATTACATTGATTGGCCCCAATTTTCTTCTTCTTTGTTCTCAATCCAGTGTCTCTCTTTATAGCTTCTTAAAATAAATAAATAAGTCTTTCTATAAATATCTGAAAGAGTCATTCTTATATAATAGCCCTTTCTTGCAGCAAAATTTATCATTATAACAATACTGTAGTAGTTTTGCTGGCAGAATCACAGCCAATCAAAGCTATTACAGTAATGGAACATTTCATGTTTTTGAAAATTAGATGTGTAACCATGGTATTGAGATGTCTCTTAAATCGTATTTGGAGATGTATTTTTCACCAAATGATTTGCACATTATCTCATTCCATCTGAATTTTATTTTCATCAATATTGCACCATTGATTTTTTCCATTTTTGTTTCTGCAGCAATTTTGCAATAGAACTTCCCATCTGCTTTCGCTTTTTGCAAGTTTGATCGTATTTGTTCAAGGAGCAGATCTAAACCTTATTTTATCATGAGGCATAATTTAACAGCTGACTAATGGTCAAGCTGTAAAGTCTGCTGTAAATAACTAGCACGGTCAGTTGCAGGAGTGAGCAATACTGTTCTCAAAATCTGTAGCTCTACTTCTTTCAATACATAAGAAAGTGGCTGATGTAGTCATTGTTCCAAGACCTGGAATCAGCTCAGGAATTCTACCTGTTGAAAAAATGTGGCAGCTGGGCATTTATGAGTAAGAAAGGTAGAAATCTGCAGCTGTTTGTTCTCTGAGCCTTTCTTGAGGTGTTTGGATGCACCTGGGAGCTGTTTTTGGAATGGAACTAACATGGAATCTCATCTTTGCTATGCACTGTATCTGTCTCCTGTTTATGGGAACTTCACAAGGTTTGTTAGTAGAACTCTCTGGACAATCAGAAGGAAAGATAAAATAGAAACTGAAAAACACAGAAAATAAAAACATGCAGAGAAGTTAAAATACATCTATGGCATGGCCACAACTGCATTTTAACTTGTAGAGCTCAGATGGGACTTCTTTCCATTGGAGAACAGAATGTTCGTGTAATCAGTGCTTGGGAAGCATTCACAAGAATATATGGGTTTGAACAAAGTGTTGAATGAAGAAATGAAATAAATTCTTATCTTGGTTTTCTTGTTTCAGTCATGAGAAAATGTTTTCTTAAGCTTTATAACTTTTGCTTATATGGGTTTCAATGAATTTTGTGTGGATAAGGGAATATATGAATATAACTTGCATTTTAATTACATCTCCAAATGAAGTGATGAAACTTAAACAAAACCCTTAGTGATATCAAGATGTATGGATTTTTCTAGACGTGTCCCACCCATGAAAATGCCACTGGCTTGGGTGTGAATTGGGGTCCAGACACACTCTAGTTCCTGCTGGAAGATCAATGCAGAGACACTGGACAGGATTGGTGTGAGTTTGTTTTGTGGAAATAATCCAGGTATATCAGAAGAGCAGTAGTGTTTGTTAATTTGAGTGTAGGTCCATCAGAATGAAACTCTCTGGGCTGGTGCATCCACAGACTGCTCTGTGAGGTCACAAAGACTAACTGTTCAAGGGTCACTGTTAGTCTGGGATTTCCTCACCTTTGGTGTAGGGATGTGAGTGCTGTTCCGGGGCACTGGGCCAGTGATGGGGTTGTTGGCCACTCTTGGGCCATGGTTTCTCTGGTCAGAAATGTCACCTTGTGACAAGAAAATGTTCCAAAGTTAGTGTGTATGTTCCTGCCAAAAGCTTTCGTTTCAACTAATTGACATTTTATTTTGAAAAACAACTTAGAAAATGACCAACCAGCTCTGGTTTCACACCCTCTGATCTGTCCTCTTTGACCTGTTTAATGCAGTCAGGGTTCTAGTAATTCTTGCTGCTGGGCTTTCAAAAATTGTTTAAGCTGCCTTCTACTTTCATCTAGATTTCTCTCTTACTCCGCTCATCTGCAGCTATTTTCCTCTTCTTAGGGACAGCCCTGATCCTGTTTCAGGCTCTTTCACAAAGGCTGCCTGCTGCTTTGCTGGCTTCCCTCTGCTCTTTTTCACCAGAAGTGTCCATAACTAAAGTGTAATGGGAAAAGAATGATCCCAACCTATTTGCAAACTCAAACCAGAATTACATTCACGAATATCAGGCTGATATTCAGATCATGATTTCTTATGAGATCTGGATATGATTCCTGAATCCTCTGTCTGGTTGGTGCTTGCAGTACTGTCAGCAAACCAGTACTCACAAGTAGTTCTAGCAAGGAAGCCATTCATTATTCTGACTCATCAGAGGCTGAGATATTGCACATTTGATTCCTCCTTTTTTTTTTTTTTTTGTAGGGCTAACTTGTCCTGATTCTAAAATTAATAAAAGATGAGTGTCTTTTACCCTGGCTGCTACAGAATCCTATTCCCCCAAATAGCCTGATTCTTGTATTCTAGATTTTGGGTGTTTGGAACTGCCAAAGGTAATTTCTTTATATGATATTTCATATTGAAAAGGAATAACAACACCTGACAGGTAAGGGAAATACGGAGGTAGTTCTGGATGTGCTGTGCTTCAGTGAACAAGAACATTTGCAAATCTACTTGCTCTGATATAGTTGATTGCAAGAACACTACACTTATCTTCTTCAATGTGCCCATAAGTTACACAGGGTAAAAAAACTGCTCTAACTAAAACTGGCAAGTGTTCAGAAACCACAACTATTCAGTGTATTGCCTGACCATTTTTAAAATGTATTTTGCACTTTTGGTAGATGTTGTAATGCATTCAACACAGTGTGAAGTCTTGGCATAGATGCTGGATTCTAAATTAAGATGAGCTCTGTCTTTTAAAAAAGAAATGTTTGCCTGTGAAATACCTTTGCTATTAAGGGTCTTTGGGAAGGCAGGGCAGGGAATGGTGGTGGATGCAACCAAAACCAAGAAAATAGATTTATTTTGAATTTTGACAAAAAACACAGCGATGGACAAAGCCCTTCTTAGCGAACAATGAGTAGGCAGAATTTTATCCTTATCATATGTTAGTCTCCTTCCCTAAATACCTCTGAACAGTCAAATGTGCTCTTGTATTGTGCCTATGAAGGTGGCATGTGATTTGGTAGAGTGGGCATGGGTCAGACCCACAACATCCTGTGTCTCTGAGGTTGGTTTCTCTGCACACTGCACATTTCATGGGGACTGGGGTGGCCACTGGCTGGGGGCAGCCTTTGGAATTGCTGATGGGTTGGATGACTCTGCCAGAACCCTTTCAGTGAGCACAGCTCCAGACAAAGGTGCAGAGCATCTGAGGCTGTGACTGACAGCAGTGGCATTTGCTCACCTTTGGCAGGTCTGCAGCCTTGGGGTCAGGTGTGGGAATGCAGTCAGTGTGGTGGTTGTACTATGGGTACAACACCTGAGAGGTGCAGTGTGATGTGCTGGGCTCCTGCCCTCAGTGTCTGCACTGAATATAAAGGCTACACAGATGCTTTATTCAAGATGAATATCTATTGGAAATAGAAGGGAGAGGAGGGGCTTAAGTAAGTCCATGCAACAACCTGCAGTGAGATCCATATAGGTGAAATTCATGTTCTGGCAGCATGAAAAAAACTGTTTGAGTATGATCAAAGAGGACTGAGCAATTTGCCATACAGATGGGAATTCCTTCCAACTTGTGTGAAGCTGGAGATCTATTGCTCCCTCTCAGGTTCTTCTGTTATGTGTTTTGTTGTTTAGATTTAGTTGTCCTTGAAGGAGCCTATGGAACATCCCCTGCCTCTCTAGAGAAATGAGCAGGAAAAGTAAGGTCTTTATGCAAGCCCTGGGGTGGCTGCCCTCCAGACCCTGCCAGTGCTGCAGCTCAGGAGGAACAGGTGGGATGTGAGGTATTGGTTATTGCTGCTGCACACTGCAGTGACTGTTACAGTACTTTTTCACACGGGGAAAACTGTATGTTAACCCTGCTCTACTTTAGATGTAAAATACAGAGTTCCTAGAGTTCTCCTGTGAGAGAAAGAGACAATCTGGAGAGTAGCTGTAGCCTCTTCTGCAACAGAGGGCTGACTTGCACCAAGTAGCCTGGCCTCAGCACTTTACTGTGCTGAGAATAATGTGGTTAGTGAAATCAGTGCTAAAATGAGGGCAGAGTTATAGGGTGTCTTTATTCTCTGACACTCAGCACTGATTCTGTGATTCTCTTTTTGGCTTAAAGTACTATCTCCATCATGTGCCATGAAAACAAAACAAAAAGAGAAAAACCAATCCATAACATAAAATATTGCAGCCCTTTCTAGCTTTTTCTTTATTTATCTCCGTATTTTGGTTTCTTCTTAAGTCAGGCTGCAGCTGACTGGTGTAAGAAAGCTTTCTCAGGCTGGGAGCTGATCACATTTGTACTTTGACCACACTGCTTTTGGTGGCCCTAAAGGGCCTCAGGAGTGCCTGGACTCCCTGCAGCACGCAGAGGGTCTGGCTGGCTGTGTGTGGGGGAGCAGGTGTATTGCCTTAAAGTGGAATGTGATGTTCCTCTGGTGACTGCTGCCCCTGCCTGCTCTGGGCACTGCCATGTCTGTGCATTCTTGTTTTTGTGCTTCAGGGTGGTCTCCCCATTAATAGGGTTTGACCCTATTACCTGTGTTACCCTTTCCATGTATGTTCCCTCACATGTGCTCTGTCCTGATGATGAGTGCAGGGCTGACTGTGGGAGCCAGTGAAGTTTGCAGTGCAGCTCTGACCCTGCAGGCAGGCTGTGGTGGGAGGTGTGGTGTTGCACTAAGTCCCTGTTTGTCCTGGCAGCCCTGCAGTGAGCTGCCGCTTCTGCAGCTGCGTCGCCGATCAGAATAAAGCTAAATTGGTTTGTTTATTAGGGCTCCAGGGAGATGTTCTGCAGCCCTGGGAGCTTGTCTTGTGTGTTTCCCTTGCAAGCACCGTCCCTCTCTTGTGTGGTATGCCTCTGAAGTCCTTCCAGGTGCTGGCTGCACCTTCTGAAGTGTCCTGCTGGGCACCTGCAGCCCTATCCCTGGACAGCATGGCAGGCAGCAGCTTTGGGAGCTCGGGTGCATTGTCCTCTTTTGGCACCCCCCCATCTGGCGCTGCTGTGGCTCTGTGTCTGTGCTTGGAGGCAGGACTGGCTCTGGAGATTTAGCCAGATAAGGGCTGCCTGCAGTATGGAAAGATGTCAGTGCTTCAGAGGGGATGAATTGTGGCCCTTGACCATGCTAAGTGCAGCAGTGAGGGTGGAGGTCCCCGAGCATGGCTGTGCAATAGAGGGAATGTTTGCTCCTGCCACCGTTCCCATCAGTGGGAGCCCCCACGAGCCCCATAGCTTGGCTGGGAGTGCTCCCAGGGCTGCCAGTGCTCCACACTCTCCCCTGGGCACTGTGCTCAGCCTGGCCCCTGCCCAGGTGTGGGAGGGAGGGGAAGAGGGCTCCATCTGGCCTCTTCTTTGTCTTGTGCACCCCTGGGAAAAGAAAGCATGGTTTAGCTCCAAAGCATTAAACAAAAAAAAACCCTGAAAGACTATCCCTCTAGAATGTCTAACCCTTTATGGCTTAATATAAGCATGCCTGAGGATTGATGAGGAAAGGATGTTGCTCCTGTTGGCAATTATAAGTTTGCTCTATTTGGTGTTTTTTATTCTGGTTGTTCCATTTCAGCATTTAGCCTTTTTCTTAGGTGTGTGCAAATGCTTTCTGCTGTGTCAGGAGCTGTACTTAGCTATTCATGTGCTCAAACCCTTGGTAAGACACTTATCCTTTCAGGCAGATCAAAGACATATGTTTGGTCTTTTGGAATAGGTAAGCAGGAAGAAAGAAATATCTTTAGAGTGATGACATGGTATAACTGCTAAGTAACAAATACAGTTACATACATATATGTGCATGTCCCTCTAATAGTTGCTGTTGCCCATGACACAGAAATACATTACAATTGAAATCTTTTAGTTAATTATAATGGCTGTCAGTCAACCTGTCTTGCCAATGACATTTTTTCTATTTCAGTGATCAACTTCCTTCTATTCAACAGACAAGCTTCTGCCAACAGAGAGAGAGTATATGAGTTTTGGTTTAAGAAGCAGCATTTAGAGCTGGGTGATGAAACTAAAATGTAGAATTTTTCCCTCTCCACGCAAAACTAAAGGCAAAAGAGCTAACTGATGATTACTGGGATTAATTTAAAGCTCTGTTTCAGCCACAATATAAGCATGTGATGTAGTTGGGTATTGAATAGGAAATGTGGTGAGATGCAGGTGCTCTGTTTATTTGTAGATTGCAATGTGTGGATAGATAAATAAGCTTCAGTTTAGGAACAGGCATTTTTGCATACTGGAGTGTTTAGAATTCAGACAAAGAAATGGCATTCAAACAGCAGTGGGGGTGCAGGAGCAGGATTGTGATACATGGAGCAGATAACGTTCAGCAGTGCAGAGACAAGTTTGCTGTGTGCAGTGTGGGGCTGTGTAGAGCCGCAGAGGATCAAAGCAGTATAATGCAGAGCTAGCCTGAGCTCATTAGCCTGGGCAGAATGCCATGCTAATATATCTATACTACTCCCAGGACCCAAGCTAATGGCTCAGCATGGTGCTATGCTGGGTACTCACACCAGCTGGTGCAGGGATTTCCGCATTGTATAGCGTAGATGCGCCATAAGGTTTTCACACCAGCTCTGTAAGCAAAGAAAAATGAATTAAAGGAATGATATAGTCCAAGACTTTAAAAAGCAGAGATGTTTAAATTTGAGTTCCTGAATCCTCGTTTGTACACTTCATGAGGAGCTCAGTGTAAATGTTATAGAACTCAAGGACAGTCTTTGCATTGCCTGCCACAGGCTTTGGATCAAAGTCAAGAACTCAAAAGTCCAAAGTACCTAGTAATTCCTACTGATGTGATTTTTCAACACCATTTAATCGTATCTCTGGAAAACAGGCTTGTTGATCTGGTCAGTTGGCTGCTCTGGTGCCTTTTGAATTTATCAGGAATGAAAAGTGACTCCCAAGGTTCTACCTTTGTTCAGGGCATGTTTATATGCAATGTAAAAATAATATTCTGTTGTCTCTCCCTCAAAAACAAGGAACAAGTGGTACATGAACAAGAAGTAGTTTGGCTAGCTGATATTATTTAATAATGATTTAACTGCCCATCTTTGGCTGAAGCTGATTTTTTTTTTCTTTACAAAGAAGGAAAAAAAAAAAGTGAAGCGAGGGCTCATGTTTAAGTCATATTTTTATTGATATTTTCACTGACTTTATTATCTGCACCAGCTTGTTCTTACTAAGACTGTAAGTGTAGATGTTAAAAAAAAAACCCATGAACCCAAACCAGAAAAGAGACAGTTCATGATACAATTGTGGCCCAGATGGACTTGGGAAGTACTGGAAATTGCAAAACTGAATCTGCTGTCATACCCAGCAGAGCCTTAGATTGCTCAGTGAAGAAGAGTTTAGGTGCAGCAGACTCAGTGCACTGTTAATTGCCAACACAGGAACTGGTAAAAACCAACTGACATACACAGGAAATGCAAAATCTTCCAGTGGGAGTTCTGCCCAAGAACTACAAGTTCTGACCTAGGGAGAGCAGGAGGTAGGCACCTTACAACGGGGAAGCAGTTATATATTATTTCAGAAAATGCCACATAAATACTAGAACTCTAGTACAAGAGACTGTCACTGGATGACAATAATAAAATGTTTATAATGTTCAGTTGAAATCTAAAATGTAATCTGGAGAGATTTCAATGATAAGTAAGAGACAGATGTGTGAGGGTCAGAACTGGGCATCAGGGAGAGAGGAATTAGATACTTTTTCTTTATTAAAACTCATGACATTTAATTTTTTAGCATTACTGAACACATTCAGGAGATAGATAAGAAATTAAGTACTTATTATGACAGTTTTACAGCTGAGGAAATGGAGGGAGAGAGATTAGATGTTGGATTTCTGACCTGTGTCCTACAGTAAGTGTAATCTGGGATTGTTGTGCATGTAGTGACACCTCAGTACTGCTATTCTCTGTTATCAAGGTCATTGATACTCCAGTGATAAAAATCCCACCAAAAATCAAGCCTAGTGTGTTCCTGATTCCCATTCCTCTCACTCCAGCAGTAGTATACTGGACTTTAGTACTTGGTTTTTGATTCCTTGGATGCTTTTCTATTCCATGGAAATTATGGCATATGCTTGTATGTATTTTCCAATAGCATTTCTATGATTTTGAAAAAATTGGAAGGTAAATTTTTCTTAGAAAAGTCACTTCTGTAACACTGTTCACAGCATATGTGGGAATAGTACCTGCTGCAGAATGTCATGAGGTCTTAAGGTCAAATCCCTCTTGGGAAATGGTAAAAAATGGTAGCTCAGCTGGTGTGTTCTAAAAATATTTGTCAGATAAAACTGTTACCTACCCAAGAAAGATTAGAGTTCTGCGGCACAGATGGGAGTATGCAGCTGTCTGATTTAACATGTGATTAAGTATGTGCCAGTACCCAGAAGTCTGTAGTCTTAAAATGCAGCTCATGCAGCATCAACAAAATTGTATTTGTAGTATAAACAGAGAACTATAAACTGTCATTGTAATACTGGTAAATGCTGGTGCTCTAACGTGCCCCAAAGATTGTCACGATGTGTGCTAGGGGACTGCAAAAAGGATTAGAGAATATGCCAAGATGTTTTTGTCAAAATAGGATGCACAATAAATATTAATCTTCCACGTGATTCTAAACTACATTTCTGGTGTAATCTTGATGATGGCTCTCCAGTGCTTCAGAGCTCACACGAAGTGCTTATTGACTGTAATAATTGTGTCCCTTGCTGCTTGGACAATTTTTCTCTATTCCTCCCAGGCTCCTGTCCTTGCTTCCACCCTCTGGAGGCTTTCCTTTTGTATTTGTTTGTCCAGGAGCATCTTGTTCATCCACACAAACCACCTGGCGTTTTTGCCTGATGTCCTCTTTGTTGGGATGCATCTCTCCTGAGCTTGAAGGAAGTGATCCTTGAATATTAACCAGCTTTCTTGGGCCTCTCTTCCCTCCAGGGTTTTGTTCCATTGGTACTCTTGCCAAGCAGATCCCTGAAGAGGCCAAAATCTGGTCTCCTGAGGTCCAGTGTAGGGAGCTTATTGTGTGCCCTCTTCAATGCCCCAGAGATCCTGAACTCCACCATGGCATGGTCACTGCAGCCCAGGCGAAGCTTCACATTCCCCAGCAGCCCCTCCTTGGTGAGAACATGGTCCAGCATAGCCTCTCCTTGTTGGCTCTTCTAGTACTTGGAGAAGGAAGTTATCATCAGTACATTCCAGGAGCCTGCTTTTGGTCATTCTGTTTTTCACCTCAAAATACGGATTTGTTGGTACCAAGTAATTCTGACAAACATTTTGTCAAAATATTTTTGGAGGATTTTGAAAACTGTGATCTAGTGCACTTTTGGACTTTAGAAGTTTTTCAATATTTTTATTTCAACTTTTCAGTTTAATTTAATTTCCTTAATGCTTTATTTCATTTTCTATTTGCAGGAATTTGTGGTGGGACTTGTGGAGCAATGTGACTACTGCCCCAATTTTCTTTTGTAGGTTTAAAAATCATTTATCATTTTTTCTCATGGGACAGCAAAGTCATGGAGTTGTGTGATTAAAAGCAGCTTCTCTTTGCCCCTGAGCGTGCCTGTTAGAAGGTGTGTTGAGGGCAGAGCAAAGCTGCTGACTTGTTTGGAAAAAGCAGTTTAAGGAATGAATTTACTATTTTTCCAGTTTCAGTAGGGTCTTGTAGTGTCATTTTTTCAAATGTCCCTTTTTGTAAGTGCATTTTGACTGATGACTTTGTACTTTCTAACAGCAAGAATGGGTTCTGAGTCCACTATGTGCCCAGGCAGTCCATGATCCTGAAGCTGTTTTGTAACATGAAATGACATCTTGTGAAGCTATAGTTATCCCAGCACAGAAAAGGAGGTGTTGCTGCTGCTGCCCCTTTGAGAGGCACCATTGACTTATTGTTCGCAGAATCTGGGGAGTTTTGCCCCTCTGGCTGGGATGGCCACGCCATGCCAAGGCTGGACTGAGGGCTTGTGTTGCTCAAATGTGTCAGGTAAAGCTGAGTCCCATTAGCCAGTCCTGGCACTGTGGACAGACTATTTAGGGACAGGTGTGCTGTAGGTGCATGTGACTTTTGACAAGTCACCTGTGGTGACATCCTTTCATCTGAAAGGACTGTCTGCCCTATGATCTTCCTGTGTGTGACAACAGAGGCAGCAGCAGAGACCTGTGGGCTTGGGTATCAAAGGGCGGGAAGAGGAGAATTTGTTTCTGGGAGAGGGAGAATGGCCTCTTTTTGCCTCATGCTTCTACCTCTCTGCTCGACTAAGAGGTATGTAAACAGTTACTTCTTTTGCTCTTCAGTAGCTTTGTTTAATATTAAGAGCTTTGTTTTCTGCTAACAGATGATGTCCTTTGGAAAGGACACATGCCTCCTTCTCTGTTGTATGATTCTAAACAACATGGATAAGAAAGAGGTTTTGCACTGTGTTTTGCTGATTCAGTGTATTCACGTTTACAGAATTCGTGTCACTGCTGTTTCTGTTTGTGAAAAATTTGCTGAGGTTTGGGAGAAGGTAAACAGGGGAATGGTGAGAACAGGGGATGCAAATATTTATCCTCCTTTCAATCATGGGTTTTCATTTAAAAGTTACTAAGCAGCAAGTGGTTTGGCATTTCCTTTAGATGGCTTATTGGCACATGAGTCTCAACAGTCAGGGAACAATCCTGTGAGAAGATCTCTCGTATGAATCTGAGGTGAGCTCTACTGTATGGTATATCCCACAGAGCAATAGAACTTAGAGATAATGGGGTTTGTTTGCTGTTTAGGTAACAATTTAGAAATACAAACAAAGACTGTGTCTGAGTCATTTTGAATTTCAGAATGGCTTTAGAAGCAGAATAAGAGTGGCAAAGAAGGGAATCCTCTATATGGCCCATTTGAAAACCAGCAGTAAAGGAACGAGATGCAGAAGAAAACAAAACAAAGCTGCTGGTGATGTGTGGGGTGCCAGCGAATAGGCCTGTGGCAGATGTGGGTCCAATCCTCAAAGGCAGAGATTTGCACAAATTCTGGACCCCCACTTTTCTCTTCAGCCAGGGCCCTGTTGATACAGCAGGATCTGTTGTTAGTGAAAAGAAAGACAATGGGATTTGGTTTGTGCTCAGCTCACTAAAGGAAGGATCTAGATCTGGAAATAAAATGTGACTTTGATTCTTTTTCTGAGCTCAGAGTTTAGGGTTATTTGGATTCAAAGGGCTTGATTTGGCTGCTCCCAGGCTTTATAAACAATATTAGCATCTCTGGTTGCTTCCCCAGAGACCACTGATACTCTCAAAAGAAGTATTAGCATATGCAGCAGTTGTTATTTTGGCAGTGGTTAATGGTCAGCCAGCAATGTTTACCTGTGCTTAAAATATGAAGTTCATGTTGGGGATTTTGAAGGGGTGTAAACAAGTTAGCCAATATATGAAATTTGATGAGAGCTTTGTGCCAATGCTCCTTACGCTTCCCTGAAAGTTCCATATTGGTTGACATCACTCTGTCCTCCTGGGCCAGCGTGGTGATGAATCACTGTGAGAAACCAGACAGAGTTGCTGATAGGATTTCCACAGAAACCCATGCTGAGGAAATACATGCAGAGTTTCCTTGGCCAGCCCCTTCTGTGGCCACATTGCCCACTTTTTAGGAAGAAAAAAAAAACCTGGGGCACATTTCTACTTGATACTGAGCATATGCTGGCACGGTTGGAACTTTTTTTATATCTATGATGCTAAATAAAGATGCTCGCTTGAGCATTTTGTTTTGGCTGAGTCTGCCCTTTCAGGATGCATGTGTAACCTCTTTGTGAATTACTGAAATAAAGGAATTGCCTAATGCAAAAGAGAAATTCCACAAATATGAAACCTTTGGAATGTGTTCTACATCAGCCATTTCCTTTTTTGCTTGTGCAATGTGTATGGATTGTCAGCATGATGTGGTGTGTGGTAACCAATGTGTGCAGGAGGCTATTAATCTACTTGTTACAGTACTGTGTTAATGTAAGATTTGGGAGAGCAGTGGAATTCTGTTCAAACGCTCTCAGCTTGTACTTATCTGCCTATATGGGTCCTTCATATACACTCACAAACATGAATCTACTTCCTGTATGTGTCAGCATGTTCACCCTTTCCTTATGCTCTGGCTAATCAGTCAGCTCATGGATCTTGATAGTGTTTATTGATATATATTCCCGTCATGGGGAAGGGAATTCATGTTGTCCTGAGTGCGCCCAAGGTAAAGAGTATGATGGAAAAAATTAGGTCCCTCCTACCAGCTCTGGGATTAAAATGTCTGAGGGTGTGTGTTGTCATTTTACATATCTAGGTTTTGAGTTTGTAAATTTATAGATCAAAATTTCATTCTCCAACAGTTTGCCAAACAGTGAAGCTTGCAGAATAAAGATTTGTTACACTGCAACTGAAGTTTAAATAAGTGCTTAGCTGAAAAGGAAAAAACATTGGAAGAAAAGTGATTTATTAAACTTTTTATTTCCACTGTCTTTGCAATTATAAGCTATCACATTGTATGGAGTTTTTTCCCTACAATGCTAATACTCCCTCTGGTATATGTAGGGTAAGGGTTTTTTTTCCTACAATGTTTAAAGTCTGAGGCTTTTAGCAGTTTAATCCAAACCAAAGCATCTTTATCATGAGACTTGCCTTTAATTCTCTCTTAGATGCTTTTTTCCCTGTATGCCAAATTAGATATCATTCTGAAGGCATTCTTAATTAACATTTTTTTAATCAATGACTGAATTCTCAGGAGGATTTTTTTTTCTATGCATCATTATTTTTCTCTTTCCACAGCAACTTCACAAGCAAATTAAGTAAACAGAAAGAAACACTTTGCGGATTTTTCTTGTGACAGCCTGCAAACCTGTGAACTTCTTTTATTTTTAAGCTGAAGCTGCTAATTGTAGAACTGTATAATTAATGCATTATCCACGACAACAGGGTTACATGATTTGTGTTTAGCAAACATGCTTTTTCTGGAGGGTGGAAAAATACATGGTGAGAGCTTACGGAAACACTAAGCTGTTTGTCACCGCTTTGCATGACAGGCAGTCTCTGAGCCATCATTAGAGCTGTGTGCCCAACCAGGCTCCAGAGATACCCTGAGAACTGGCTGGAGCTCTGCTATCACCGGCTGAGGCCACAGCTTGAACCTGGCTGTTTGGCCTTCCAAGATTTGCCATTACAGGCAGATATTCTCAGAACTGGAATGTTTGCTCTGCTAATTGGCACATTCCTACTTAGATTTGGTAGGACATGCTGATTTGTAACATGACTCAAGAATTTACTTCTTAATGGGTAATTGCCTCAACTTTCTCAAATCGTTCTGTTTACCAGCCTCTTTTCTTTATTGTGCCTGTCTACTTTCAGCATTTGTAATCTTCTTTCATTAGCTAGACATCCTTCTGATTATTTCACATGTTTTTCACTGGTTTGAGAATTTCTTTGCTCCCTGACCTTTTCATAAATCAAGTCTGTGTTGGCAGGTGCTGGAAGTGATGGAATGATTTCCTTATAGCTTGCAGCAAACGATGTTGTATCAATGCTGACTTTGTTATTGCACTCATAGAAACATTTTTAACAAATTGGATGATGTTTTCGGTATTCAGAATTCAAATGTAGTATGTCTAGTGAGTTCTCTGTGAACTGAACATTTGGGAGACCCAGAAATGGTGTGACCTCTTTCATTATGAAAATTAGAAGCTGGCTCGTGACTTACACAAGTCTTAATGCATGTCCCAGCTCAAAAAATGGTTGTAAATACCATAGATCTGACTGAATTGATCATTTTGGAAGCTTGCATTCATGTCATTTTTGCCACTTTACTCCTAATCGTTTAATTATCTTGATTTTAAAACTTTAATGCAAGGAAAATCATATTGCTATTTTTGGATGAGTTTTGCAGTTATTGGTATTATGCTGATGTGTTTATTGATGTCTGAGTGTTTGTTGGTGAAGCTGTTATGTTACTGTTCAGACTGAAATACCTGCAGGAGAACGCTGCTGCTCTCAGGCAAAGTTTTCACTGGGTTTGTGCTCCTCGTGCCACTGTGAAAGTGCTGAAAACTCTATAGGTGGCTCTGAAAGCAGTGGGTTTTTTCTTGTCTAACAATTTTCTAATGCTTAATTTGATCAGCTTTTACCAGAGTGACTTACTGGTGCACCAACCTGCCCATTTTTGTTCCCCTGTAGTTAGAGAGTGTGCAGGGAGCCACTGAGCAGCACTGTGGGAGAAGGGAAAGGCTTCACTGCTCCCTGCCTATGATTGCACGTCTGTAATTCATTGCCTTTGAAAACTGTCTTATCACAGCATCAACTCCTTAGTGGTTTAATACAGGATAAGCTTATTAGAGATAATCTGTTTACTGAATGTCCTTACCACAAAGCAATCTAGTTAACAGCATCTTTTGAAGCTTTGTCTTTTGGATATATCTTTGAAACTGATCCCTGATTATTTATCTGTATCTTTAGATCCTTTCCTTTAGACTTGCATCTGCTTTGGCATGAAACTACAGTGTCTGGTGAATACATTGATAAACTAATTACTCTTGTGGGGAAATAAGGCAAACCAACACCATAATGAGCTAGTCAGGGCAAATAATTCAGTCTGTTCATGGTTCTTTAGACTTAAAAATAATTTTCAGTATTAATAGGGTAAAACTTTTTGAAAGAGCTACACTTCCACCAAATGTTACCACAGCCTCCACGGTGATCATCACACAGCAGTTCAGATGCCCATATGTTTCCCATCTGACATGCTGTCCTCCTTGAAATCTGGACCACTAAAGATGTACAGCAGAGGAAATGGAACTTCGCAATTCATCCTCAAATAGCTAGGTATCTTTGGAAAACACTTACAAGCCATTGTATTAAAAAAGACAAGGAAAGAGCATTACAAAAAAGTGCTGAAGAATGAAAGATGAAAGCAATGAGAAATATAATATAGTGAGTCCATTTTATCTTTGGATCTTTCTGACCATTGGAAGCTGCTTGATGCAGTTCTGTCTTCGTAGTTCTCTCCTGACACAGCAGCCCCTGCACCAGTCACTGGGAAAGGTAGTGTTAATGTGAATAGTGCATGGACCCTTTGTGCTTCCTCTTTTCTCATGGAGTTTAGATGCGTTAAAAACAGAACTACAGATTATCAAGCAGCCTTCTCCCTTCATAGGAAAGAGAATCTCAAACTTACTATTGAAAACAGTGTTTATCTTAAAAAATTGTTTTCTACAGAAAGCCCCAAGTTTGAGACGTGTATAACTGCTGACAGTTTTGTGATAAAGTTTTAAAGTGAATGTGACTGTTTTAAAACCTGTTTTATACATTCTGTACTTCTTGCTTAACTGACCCTTCTGTTGTCGAGGCAGCCTGGATGCCAAGGATCTAACCAACCTGTCTGAAACCTCCTGAGGCACTCACAGATTTTTATGCTACACTCAGACTCGTTTTGCTTCAGTGATTTCCGTGTTTGGTCAGGTCTTAGCAAGTGATAAGCAATACAAGTGCTGTACTTGGAGGGAATTGCATCTCAGGTGTAAGGCATACTAGATAATGCAAACTTAAATAATGTCTTGTAGGCAAAAATCTAGCACCATGGCAAGGAGAATTGTTATTTTGGATCTTCCCAAGTCGTCTTTGCCTTTTCTTGGCATTATCAGATACATGCACAAAACAGTTTAGGCTGGAGTCAATATGTGTGTACCAATGTGATATAATTTCAGAGAGCGTTCAAAAACTTTAAGGTCTTTCAATGGGAGTGACTTACTTTGTAACATTGTAGGCAAATTCCACGAACTTCATTCTTTGTAGTAGAAAATATACTCGTTACAAGGGTGCCAAAACTTTTGTGTACACCAAGAGGGGAAAAGAAAAAAAGGGAAAATAACCACTCCTTGCCAATGTTTTTCGAAATGTAATACCCATTCTTTCTGGGCACTGAACATGCTAGCCCAGTTAGAATACGGTTGCTACGTGCTGCAGGAAAGAGAAGTGTTTCCTTGCAAGCACTTTAAAGCTACTATTGAGTTTCTGTGAGTCCAGAGAAATCTAGTACCTCCAGCCTGTAAAACAAGCTTCTCTATTTGGCCTCATTAATGTTTAGTCTGTTTTTTCTTGGCAAAAGCACTTCAGTGACGGTCTCCACCAGATTGACACTAAAGTGTTTTCTTTACTTGCCATCTGTCTGGACTGATGGGAAAAAGTAAAGTGGGGCTTGTTTAGAAAAATATATAAGCAGTTCATTTGGCACAAAGTTTGTTATAGATGTATGAAAAGCAGCTGGGTCCAGCTCAAGAGGTTAAAAAAAAGTTTTATTCCAGAGAAGTGACTTTTCATGTACAAGTTCATGCACTAATGTTCTTTCATTTAACTTACAAGAAGTGACTAAATAAATTAGCTATGGCATCTAATTAGTTTTATTTGTGTTTTACCAAGCTACTTATAATATTATGTGTGAATCAAGGGTTTCAAATGCCAATCAGTTGCAAGTACAACATTTAAAAGTAGCAGAATAGAGCTGAAAGCTTCTTAAACACTTTCTTCCACCTTATTTCAGCAAAACACTTAAATACAGCAGTTTGGTGTTTTACTGGATTGATTCTGTTTTTTTACAGGTTTGTCTGACAGATTCACAGCTTTGTGGCTGGGTTTTTTTAACATTGTGAAATTTGGCTAAAGATGCCTTAGAATAGTAATGAAGCCCTGTTCTCACATTAATGCTTTCTCTAAATATGTTTGTATGAGTGTGTATGAATACGTGTAAGTAAGACCATAAGCATGGTCACAGGATGCCTTTTTCTCCAGCTGTGTGCATCGCTCAGCTTCACCCTAAGTAGTATTCAAAATGTATTATGGTTAGAGGTCAGAATTAGTCTTTAAACTAGCTGTGTTTAGCCCAGCTTTTTCCCTCTTCCTTCTTTGAAATACCCATAGCTGGCTTTTGCTGTGTTCTTACTATGAGACTTACTCTCTGAATTTATTGGCCGAGCCTCTGCCATGGTGAATGTGAAGCTGAGAAAAAGCCATTTTTCTATGATTTCTGAAAAAGAGATGGAGGCTGAATTTTAATAGCAGAAAAAAATTAGGAAAAGAAAAATGCTTTCTACTTTCTGAGGAACATTAAACCCTAATGGGAATTGTTTGCTGTGTGTATTGTAATGCTTCTGCTTGATCACAACTCTCTCATTATTGTTGCTTGTAAAAATGAATCAGTTTCAGGAGGGAAATTATTTTTCAGGCTCTCAGGTAGGAGGGGTCAGACATCAGTCTTCTGTATTTCCAGTTGTGAGGACTGCCTTTGTTATTTATAATTTAGAGTACGTAATAATCACAGCAGGATTACCAAAAGGAGAATTTATTTTCCTCAGGTTAAAAATCTAATGTTGCATCAGAGCTAAGAGCTAGTCCAGGTTCTGGTTCCATAAACTGGTGAAATTGAGTTATGCCCTATTGAACCACAACTTTGCTTCGTCTGTGTTTCACAATAATAGACAAACATAACTAACCATCTGATTGTGTTTTTAAATTTCAGAGCCTCTGAAATTTCATATTTGTGTAAACACTTGTTAACATCTTTAACCGAACCAGGAATGTTTTGCACTGTTCTAATGTTTTTCTCTTCTGAGATTCCATTTTTGGAGGCATTACTCATATTGAATGCTAATTCCTGACTTAAATATGTACTTCTCAGGCCTCATGGATTAGACCTCATCTATTACTGGACAAGAATTTTCCTTGGTTGTGCATGTTTAGCATTGCTGCTGTAACACATGAGGGCTGAAGATTGACCATGGTCTATCTTTGCTTTTCTCAACTGGAGAGTACAGAGTGGTGAGGTGAAGTCCTGCAGTCCCTTTCTGATATGGAGGCTGTGGCAGCAAATGATGCACCTGGAAATTATTTTTGAATAAGTGAATGTTTTCAGTCATGAATTTGGATACTCTGCTAGACACTATCAGTCAGCTGGCTAGAGGTCTCACACAGGGATTATTGGCACGGGTTGTACCTGCATCTCCTCTGTGGCTGGATTTGCAGGTGAGATTTTTGCAAATTCTGTTGTCCCCAACCAGATGCAACTGCTTTGATACTTGCCAATATATTGATATTTTTTTCTCTCGAGACTTTGATTAACATATAATTAGTTTTGTCACTGTGTTTGTTTTGCAGCATCTGTTCTACATGACATGTTTACTTTGCCTCATCTTATCTCTGTGGCGTGTTCCCATTCTGTTTTTCAAATATAATCTGCTGGGTTGGGTGATTCATGTTTTTGCTGGACCTTATTAGCTCAATTTACTGCTTTCACTACTGTTTGTTTTCAGTTCTAATGTAGAGGTTTATTCTTCCTTTCGTCATTAAAATTATTACTTTTGGTACATAATGTCTTTACAGATGAGTCAGTTAACTTGTCTAGATGGAGAGGCTAATTTTTATTGAAATTTTGTGTCCATATGGCACTTGATTTGTCTTTGATAGACTTGTTTTCTGCTCTTATTGTTCTACTAGTGGCAGTAGAAATATATTTATATAAAATTTATATAACAGTCCTTTAGTATTGCTGACACATATTGAGGTAATACAGCATCTTTTATGCATATAGTAGGACAGGAAAGTGTATAGAGAACACTGATGGTCTGTTCCTGTGCCAAGAACCCCCATACTATGAACTGGAATAGGTTCTGCAAAGTTACTCTGATTTACCAATTCAAAACATCTTGCCACTGTACTTTCATATCTGTAAATCTAACTAGTTTCATGGAGGACTTTGTAGAAATGTGCCCCTCATTCACTCCGTGTTACTGGTCACTGGGCAGTAATAACATTGCTGCCTCTTTACACAAGCTATTGATTGATACCAGTACTTTTTGTGCATTGATAAACTAGCTTTGACTACACATAGGAGTCTGAATTCCTTACAATAAAAAGGATATAATGAAAACATAAACCATACCAAACTAGATAAATACAAAGGACATGATTGATTAGAGAGGTAATCATGTGTGCTTTCATTTCAGAGCAAAGACAAATGAGTTTCTTCCTACACATAACTTTGAAGAAAGAACTCAGTTTCACATGGTAAATCTGCCAAAAGGTGAGAGGCATTCCTCATGGTTTTCCTCCTTTTTATATAAATAATTGGGTATAAACATAAAGTTGTGGGACAATAATATTTTTGATAGACATAGTGTAGGAGGAGGTGTTACAATTGTTCATCGTAGTGGGCTACTATTGAATTTCAAGCTAGTCAACAACAATGTTGAATTAAACTCGAAAGTCCTTTTGATAGAGAAGGCAATTTTTGCTAAAGTTTTCACAAGATAGTTTATGAATTAAACAGAGAAAGACTAGTATGAGAGCAAGAGATGTTGTCCAGTTCATCCTTATAACTGTGTACTTCTGTAAAATTAAGCTTAGTCTCTCACAGAATGCAGAAAAGAAGGTTGTAAAATAATACAGGAAAAGGAATCACTGTTGTGTGGTTGAGGACACTGTATTGGCACTTGCCTCTGATTTAGCTCTCATTGCATGGCATTAGGTGATTCACTGTCAGAAGTGATGAGAAATACTCTGTAGATGAACTCATTTTACATGAACGGTAGTGTTTTAACTCACAGAGAGGTACAAAGGCTGTCAGTGGTTTTGCCGGATTTCCTTATACTGTTCTAATCAAACAATTGTAGGCTTAGGAAAGATTGGCTGAAGCTAAACCGAAACTATCTGGGAGGCAGATGTATATGAGGAAAAATTCTCTGTTCTGAAATACTTTCAGACCCATCTCCCTGGAGTGGTAAACCCATTCACGCTAGTCAGTTCTGACATAGAGTTTTCAGTTCCTGAAAAATATTTTGGCACCCTCGTTCAGCTGTGAATGACCAGGATCAGGAACTCCAGAAACAGTCTGGAGGCAGTGGTTGGTATGTCTCTGTGCCTCTACCACTTAAGGTTCATCTCTGTCAAAACTAGCTTCTATTTTCGCTTTTTAGCCCTGGAAAATAGAGAGTGGAGAGATCTCCCTTTGGCTTGTAGGAAGTTGCTCTGGTTTTCTTCCCACACGGCTTTGAAAATCCAGCAGCAATTTCTTGCAGTTTGTCCAGTTCTCACCGTGTAAATTGTGCCATCATAAAAATCCTGCAGCTGGCTTTGGGACCTGATGCCAACTGAGGTGGCTAGTAGACATACTGTCTGTAGGAAGTGATGAATGAGTAGGGATAGCTGCTGCAGAATTTACCTTGGGGTCATTTCTTCAGTATTTGAACTGTATATGTGGTACATGAGCTGATGATTTTAGGGCTCAAGGCATTTTGAACTTTGTGGTATCCTTTTCCCCCAAAAGTTCTGCTTGCCCCAGGGCTGATATCTGAGACTCATAAGAAAGACAAAGAGGGGGGAAAAAAAGAAGCCAAGTTCCCATAAATGCATTTGATAGATAGGGAAACAAAGGCACAGGAGACCACACAGTTTGATATCTGAGCCAGGAGTAGCTTCAGATAATCCAACTCATGCTTTAGTGATGAGAACACACTATCTTCTTCCTCAGTTCCTAGGCTGGTTAAAGCTCCTTCTCTGTCCTGGAGTGAGATTTCCATGTACAGAGCTTCTGAGAATCATCACTCTGGGGATTGCTGTTAACTCCAAAATGTGTTATTTGCACATTAAAGTACTTAAGTAAGGAGCTTTTCTTTTTCCAGTTGTATTCACTGGAGGCTTGATAGTAATAGAGCTGTCTTCTTGTCTCTGCCAAATTTATTTTCCAAAAGAAATATCTGAGGACAGTGACTAAAGACGATATGTGAACTGTCTAGCATACTGCAAAGGTCTGAATGTTGAGAAGAGAGGGGACTTTTAGGACGACTGAGGGGTGCAATATTAGGAAGAAATGCACCCTTCATGAAATTGAGTGAAAAAGGAATAGCCTATGAGAAAAGATCACTTTGAGAATAGAGCTAGTGAAAGTCTCATCACTTGAGTGGTTTAAAAGGGCAGAGAAGCTTTGGTAACAACCCTCCACTGGTGTGGGATGCACTCTATAACCAGAGTTCTTTTCCATCTCCCCACTTTTTTAAATGGATTCTATGTTCAGCGTCAAATTCATGTGTTTGTGTCAGGCTTAAACAATGCCTTCAAAGTCAGGCATCATTGCAGAGCTGTTTGAGAAAAGAGGCAAAAAAGTTTTAAAACTGGGGGTGGTGGGAAGCTCTGAGGGGATTGTTGCCAGGTGTGGGACCTGAAGCTGCAGCTCAGCCCAGGGTTTGACACTCGCTTTCTGAAGTCCCAGTAACAGGTTGCAAAGGAAACCCAAGGGGCTTGATTTCCCTGGGGCTCCCCAACACCTGCTCTGGGCTCAGGAGTCCTATTTAAGCCCAACCCAGCAAAAGTGATGTGAGGCCAAGTTGTTTGAATGCTCCAGAAGAACAAGCAGATACCTCACTGAGGATAAAAAGAAACGTGTGTTGTCTGCCAAGCTTTGGGCTCAGATAGAGAGTTAAAATGTCAGCCAACTGGGCCAAACCACAACCTGTGATAAACTCTGGCCTTTCACAGGCAATTAAGGCTTGCTCAGTTTTGTTTAGCTTGGTATGAATTCACCTCACAGTGGCTTGGAGTTAAGTTCTCATATCTTCTCCGTTTCCTCTGATGCTTATTACACCTTGAGACTTTGAAGTTGCTGTTTTGCTTGAACAATATGGAGAATGAAAAATGACAGTCTAAAGAGATGTGACTATGCTTCCTTTTTTGTTCCAGAGCCTTATCCCAGTCATTAGTACTTTTAACAGCCATCTCTACAAGCCAATAGTGTCTCCTCTGTAAAATTACACTAAACACAAGATTAGAGCCTTGTGCTGTACTGTCCCTCTCTTCAGGAGTCTAGGGGAACACATCCCTGTTAACCCCTAAGCATGAGTTTGAAGGATTCAGAGCTGTAGGTAGATAGTTAAATGTTCCCCATGGGTGTCATACAGACCAGGCTGCAGGTGAGAGCTGGGAAGTGCCAAGTGCCTTTAGCCCCAAGGAGAAGGGATGCTGCCTGGGCACCTGAGCATTCCTTGCACTTGCACAGGCCCTGCTGGGAATGTGCATTTGTCACGTAGCACCACAGTTCAGTCTCCAGCTTTTTCCCTCCATCTAACCTGACATTTTTCTGGTTATTGTTGGGCAGCTTTCAAATATTGCCTGTAGGAAAGAATCCCTGCATCTTTAAAATTTTATAACTACACAGAGTCCACCTCCCTGGCCTTGCCCAAAGCCCAGAGTCTGCATCAAACACACAGTGCAAAACCAGTTGCTGCAAGTTAGCTGTGTGTGCTCTAATACTGAAAAGCTTCCTGAAATCTTTCAGTGGTTTACTTAGAGTTGAAAAGAGCCAATGTGCTTCAGAAGCAGACACAATATTCTGTACTTAGCAAAGCATAATAGCCACTGAATGTGCAGTGTCGCATGAAAAAAAGGGCAAAATGAAATGCAAAGTCCTTGTAAAATTTTGGCAAATCTATCTTTGGATACATTTATAAAATCAGGTTCAAATACTGGGAGTTGGCTGCTCTGCTTTGTTTATATAGCTCTAGTTTAAAACATGTTAGGCCACATATCAACTGTATGATCATGTGAAAAAGAGGTGTAACAGTTTCTGTTCAGTCCCCGATGGACATTACTTCATTTAACAAAAATAAATGGAGCACATTTTGGCTCTTTCTGTATGAGACAGGTGGAAGGGGGTGAGTTTTTTTACCAGTTTTTCTTGCTGGGCAGGCTGATTCTTACCACAGATGCAAAGAATTCCACTCCATTTAAAGGTGATAAGTTTAGTGGGACAATTATGCTTCAAATGTCTATGTCTTGACTAGTATCTGAGTCTGTACAGATATATACTATATAGGGCTTTTTCCTAATTGAAGACATCTTTCCATTATCATTGTTAGAATAGGCAGTAATCTGTTTAAATGCTTAAGCTTAATAAGTATATACATATGTTTTCTAACAGCAGTGGCAAAGATGTTGAACCATTTGTTGGGATTTGGGTTTAGAATTCACAGACTTGGTTGATTTTATAGCCTTTGCAAGTTGTCAAAGTCCTTTGGAAGATTCTCAGATTTCAGTGAGATTTTCTGTCAATAAATGTACCAGAACCTGGTCCTTGGCCATTATTTTACAAGGATTAGAGCAGTAAAAATGAAAGGAATCCTGTTAATCTATCTAACCTGTTACTGCAGAGTTTTGAGTCATGGGGAATTGAGGTGGCTTTATTTGTTAAAAGTTTTGGGGAGAGAAATATTTGAGAAAAGGCCCTTTTGTATTCTATGCAGCTTGCTGCAAATCTTGATTGTATAATATTTCTACAATACACCAATAACAAAATTCTTATCAACTGTACTGATAATTTGCAGTGGAGTTCGCTGGCCACAGGAAGGTAGGAATGACTATTTTAACATGTAAGAGGAAGACTGAGAAATGGAATAAATTAGGGAAAACATGGCCTGGTAATTTCTGAGGGGGAAAGGCAGTGGGCTAAATGCAACACGCAGAAGGGACCCCATGCATCTGCAAGCCTCAGGAGATTGAGTCTTACCAGGACAAGGCCCACCTTGTACAAGTGCATTTGAAGGCTTTGAACACATGTGGGTTTTTTCCTGCCATCTTAACTATTTCTTCCATTAGTATCATCCTAACTGTAATTCCTCATACTATTTGTTCAGTGTTCATTTCATCCTTTAATAAAAGGGTCTGTCTTTCCAAAGGTAAGCTTATTTTTCTACCCTAAGGAGAAAAGCAAAAATGCTTGACAGCTCCTTTCTTTCTCTTTCCTCTTCTCACTATGCTGCAAATAATCAATCTTAGCTGAATGACATTTTAGAGAAATTGCAGTTGTAAATGTGTCAGTACTTAAGAAAAGTGTAAAATGCCCCTTGCATTTGCATGGGTGGGAAATCAGAATTTAGCTAAATATATGTGTGGTTGAAGAAAGCATAGAAATAAAAATGATCTTGTAAGAAGAACATTACAAGGCAGCTTTTTGAAGAAAATCCCATGAATGGTCACCACTGTGAAGACTTAAATGGGTGGCTCCCAAATAAATCCTTGAGAAGGGTGAGGGTGCCTAATTCTGCGTGGTGCTGAGTGCCCTTGGCATCAGACCCCTTCTTAGAAAAGGTTCTCCTTGTGCTCTCTTTAACTGCTACTACAAGATCAGACATCATGTACCAAATACAGCTCTTCTTTTGTGGGTTGCTGCAACTGTTTTTCTCTTCCTTTCTCCTCAGTTTTTTTTTGTACAATGTATTTACCATCATTTCAATAATAATGTAATAACATCCATCGATCCTTTAAACACACACAGTTTAACGCTTTTTCCCTGTGGCACCTCGGCAGGCTTTGCAAACAGAGATCAATCAATAACCTTCACAAAGCCCTCTCCATCCCTCTTAGTTACACAGTTAGGGAACAGAAGGATAAGGGTGTTAAAACACTTAGCCAAGGTCACACAAGGAGTTGGTAGCTGACTTTTTTTTAATCCCAGACTCCTATTTCAGACTTCAGACCACACGTTCTCCACATAAGCATGCTTATATTTTAGGCAGGGTATAGGGAACAGTCCTGCCACAGTGACTTTCTGGGTCAGTGACTCTTCCTTTATAAATTATAAGCTTTCCAAAGCCCAGGAAGGCAGATATGAAGGATACTTGAAGAGTGTGAATGCTGATGTAGCAAGGCTGTAGATTTCTCACCAAGGGAAACCACTGGTGTGTTCCAACATCATTTGGTTTGCCACCAACCAACTAGCTAGTGATCGTGACACTGACTTGCAGTCAGTCTGCGCGAGGTGTTGGTTAATGTTGCTACAACAGATATTCATTATAAACTACAGTTGCCCACAGTTTACTCTGTTTATACAACCATTTAGTGGTTATTTATTAAAAATAAAATTTATGTATGGTTATTGGATGTGTATTTTGGCAGGGAAGTGACCTTGGCAGAAACATGTCTGGATCAACACTCAGCTAGCAGTCACTCTTTATGTTGTCATATAAAACCTTGTTAAATAATATTTTGTTTCTATCTTCAATGGCTGTTATATAAGACCAGTAATGAAAGTCTCCCAAAGGATTGGTAAATGAAGTGAGTTTTTCTGTGCGTTTTCTCCATAAAATAAAGAACTAAGCCAATGAGTGTCAACATTATTGCCTAGTTGAAGTGCTTGCTATGAACTCTGATAGTAAATTGTTTACTTTTAGATTTTTGCAGGTTTAAATGTTCTCTACATTTAAATATAATTTGAATGGCTTTTGGAGAACTAAGGATAATTCATATTCAGAAAGCATTTAACTTTCATTTCAGTGAGACTACTCACATGCTTAGAGTTAAGTGGTTGGTTGAGTTGTTTAATGCTCAGAAAAGACACTAAAAATAAAACCACAGAGAAACCATGGCTTAAGGCAGAGAACCACTGCCAAAACTGATTGTAGTTGTGGTATTTTAAAAAGACACCTTAGTGTCAATTTACACTGTCATTGTGCTTTACTAATTTTCATTTACTTGATGTCATTTCAATATAGCTTCAATTTCACCACCATGTTTTCTTCTTGTGTTTTTGTGATTTATTTTTGGCCCTTTAAAACAATAACTTTGCATGAAATTGATGGACTTAAAGTTGCTATAAAAACTAAGAAGGAATGGAGATTCCTGCATGGTGGATTATATTTAAATGTACTGATACAAGGTAGTGTTGGCTTGAATATAGAGGAAGGCTATTATAGACAAAGGATAATTGTGAAGTCAGTTCATCTTCAACATTATCAATAAGATCAGAGTGTGCTTCTAGAGGCAGAGACATATGGCAAACATTGACAGAAAGAAATGGCTCATCAGCTTGTGGACTGCTAAAAGTAGGAGTGGTGGAGAGAGTCACTTGTTCTTTGGGGATGCTGAGCATGGTCGCAGGGAGGGACAGCAGAGCTGTAGCAGTGTAGCTGCACTGGCTGTCTGCAAGGACTCTCTGGGCAGCACCTAGGTGGGTAACTCATGTACTTAAGGGTTTGGACAGTTGACAAGGTGAAAAACAGACAAGAAGGGATCTCTACCACTGCTGGCTACTCCAACAAATGAGAATAAATGCTATCCTCAAGCTTTTTCCTAAACCAGGGGGTATCTCCCTCAGGGGTACACATGAAGCTTCTCTTCACTGAAGTAAATAAAAAGTTTGTTTCTTGAGTCAGGAAAACCTGCCATAGAGCTTTGGCTGTCAGGGAAATGCAAAACAAACCCACCCTTGGCCTCTCAAACAAAAGGAGTGCAGTCCCTAGCTGACAGGGGAAAACAAATACATCAAGAAAAACCTCAGGTTCTTGCTTTGGGGTGAAAACAAACAAAGAAGCTCTCTCTGCTCTGGGCTGGCTGTGGTAGTCATTATTTGGAAAAGCTAGACTTCACCCACACTTCCCACATGGCAATAGCTATTTCCCCTATGCATAGAGGGATATATCTGTTTGCCAGGTGGGAACTGTGGGTGCATGGTGACTTCTGAAGTGTGACCAGCACTGCTGTGTGTGCCTCAGCCCAGCAGAACCTGTGGCCCTTTCTGACTGTTCAGTATTAGGAGGCCAGGGCAGATTCAGTTCCTCCCTCCTGGGGGCAAATAATAGAAAAGGAGCAGGAAAGATGTTTTAATCTTTAATGAAAGAAATGTTTTAATCATGTTTCTTTTGAAAGAGATTAGGACTGGCTTTTGCAGGACTCTGTGTATTTTTTAGATCTGCAAACCTCCCTTGAGTGGGCTAGTAACACCAATTTTCATGATTAATTAGCTCTGTCTCCTTTCTTTGACTTGGGATACTCTTTCTCACAGTTGAACTGAGCTCATCTGGCAAACAGAGCCGTGTATGGAGTCCTGGCAGAGTGAATGGTTTTGAAAATGAATTTTGCCTCCTGGCCTCCCAGCACTCCCACAGCATGGTGACTCGGGCCCTCCCATGGCACTGGTACTGTGGGCACTGTGTGAGGAGGACCGTGCTTGCCTGGCCTTGGGCTCTTGTAGCACTTGGTTGGGTGTGCGTATGCTGAAAGCCAGTACTGTGGTATTTAATCCTCCCACAGTGGCAGCACATCTATTCCTACCCCTTCGTTTCCCTTGGCAATAGGGAAGTGTATCTTTGTCGCTCAGAACAGCTGTATGGGAGATGTTGTCGAGTGGCTCAGGTGTGTGAGGAGGACTCCAGATCACTTCTGTTGCTCTCCCTTATCACAGTATTTTTGAGAGAATCCGTAGTACTTCCAGTCTTTAATGCTCTGTAAGAACCTCTTGGGAAAATTTTGCAGCATTGCAATACAAGGGAATAATCAATACAGGTAAAAGATACAATGCAGTGAGGAGGAAAGCTTTACTTTAACTTTGAGAGCTGGAATTGAAAGCCCTTCAGAAAGCTCTTCCAAAATTACTGTTACTTTTGTGTTTATAGGTGATTTCTTGTGACGTGTTTTTTCTCCCTGTACATCATCATCATATAATGTTGTACAGTATGTTTCTTGTATTTAAGGAGAGAGCTGCATGCTGTGCTATGAATAGAGTGGTGAAATGGCCTTTGTCCACAGGCCTTCAGGAGCCATCAAGCGAGCTCTGCTTTGTAGCAAAGCAAGGCCTGCAGTTAGGAGTTGGAATCCACGGCCACGCTTCTCATTTGTTCAAGTGAGCCTAAAGATCTAATAAGGGAGAAGAATATTTCAAATTAAATACTGGAGGGGGTGGTGCGTGTGTGGGGAGATAAAACAATAAAGGGGCCATTTCATATGACTACAGAACGTTGTTTCTACTACACAAGCATGGCTCTTGTTTCGGTGCATGGGTGTTTATGTACCAGAGCCTAAACATGCACTGCTCCCACCCCTTCATAGCTTTTTCTTCTCTACTGTAAAGTAACTTAGAAGCTGAGTAAGCTGTATCCTGGAAAAACACATTGCAGGAAATGGTATTTACCCTTTGATCTTTGGATGCTTCCTCTGCTGTGATATACAGTAACTTGTTTTGTCTTTGCTCAGTGAACAGGCTTTCTTCATTTAGATTTATGGCAATGGCTCATTGCTGGTAGAGGAGGCTTTAGTGCCTTTTATAAAATAGGGAAGAAAACACATGTTTTCGACCTATCTTACGACCTTCCATCCTGTTTGGAGACTATGGAATTTTGAATTATGTGTTTATTTGATTGCAAGGTATTAATTGCATTAGATTGGCTGCTACTGTCTTGACTTTGAAGCGTCACTTTCATCTGTATACAGTTATAAGGCTCTGTATTTATTATATTTAAAGACTTTTATACCCTTTTAGCAAGGTATTGTTTTTGGAATATAAAAGATATAATAATGAGGGGAAAACTGACAAGATGTAGAGGAAACGATGTAGAGGCAGTTTTTTTTGCCAAAACTGACTCAGTTATACAAGCTATAGACAAGCACATGTTTGAGAATTTCCTACTGGTTTACTATTTTATAAGGCCACTTAAAAATACAAGGGGTAAAGTTTTATTTCTAATCCAGAATTATATTCATATGTGAATATAACTTTTGTGCAGAAAGACACAAATATCAGATCAGTAGAAATGTCTCTTTCCATAAGTTTTCTATGTTTTGGTTGCTTTATATGCTAGCCCTGATGATCTTTAATCTCCAAGATCTACAGTCATGCAACTGCTTTCTTTTCTAATAACTTACACTTGAATTTTTCTAAGGAAAAAAGACTCTTTATACAGCTGTATGCTTTCATGCAGAATTAATGACTTGATAAACATTAGACTGTTATTGTTTATGCAAATAGAGTCAGCTCCTTGAAAAGAAGGCCAGGTCGCATAGTGTGTGCATGATTTAGTGCAAGAAAGAAAATATTTTTTTGTAGGAAAACAAAGAGCATGTTCCACAGCATAAACACCAGTAATTCCATACATAGAAAAATTCTTCTCTCTTAGAGAACTCCCTGCTCCCCAGTCACAGTTCTCTTTTCTCTTGGTAAGGAATGGCAAAGAACTAAGTCCAAGCAGTTGAGTGCAGCTTTCTGTAGCTGCTGATGGGTCTCTGATCAATTAAAAATATTTCTATTAAAAGATAGTGAAATGACAGCAAAGGCTAATAAAAATGGTAATGCTTTGGCTAGTAAAGTTACTTTTGTCACCATTTATTTTGTGTGAGGGTTTTGAGAAGGCAAGGAAGAAGAGCTTTAGTCGTGAGGTAGTAAAGCACATGTTGAATTACACATAGTGCTCTGTAGTGTAGGCCCTGCTTTGGTTTCCTTACCCAGAATAATACTTTACTAAAATAAAATATTCTGTAGTTGATGTATGTCTAACAATACATAATCACCAACAGCCTGAAGTATTTGCTGAGGTATAGCTGTGAAATGTCAACAAGATGTTATAAGCACGCTTGCCAGAAACTGTGTATGAGAAGTGTCTTAAATCCATACTTTGAAGATAGGATCTGACTCAAAAAAAAAACCCAAAAAATCCAAGCACAGACAAAATAGCCCTCCCTACCTCTCATGTCTTTTGTTTTCTCTGTGCTTTTTACATGTTCTTGCATATGCTTCATAAATAATATTACCTTGAGGCTGTACTTCAATTGTGTCAAAGCTGGACACCTAAAATGCTGCCTACTGATCTGCATTTTGTAAACTCAGCATATTTATGGCTGGAATCCACCACCTTTTTGCTGAAGTGCCAAAATCTGTCCAGTCACAGCAGGACCGAGTTTAGCACTGGCTAATTTTCCTGTCTTCCTGACCACTCATTAATTTACTCTGGGCATGAACTCTGTGCTAAAGCCCATCCTGAGGTATTTCTGCAGCTCTCCTTGATCGTGCTCAGTAAACTAGAGCTATGATAACCTGCACTACAGTGATACCATTGTAAGGACATAAACATAAGAGTAGTTATACAGCTTCAAATTAAAGTTTCACCTTGCCTACTTATTGTCTGCAACAATGACCAGAAGTGGATTCCTAAAAAATTTAGGAATAGAGCAGGTACGTGGGAATACTTTGTCCAAATGTTCTTGATAGTTTTTCAACAGTTTGCAGCTCAGAGACTGTCAAAGCTGAGATGGCTTCTGCTATTTAGTTACCCTTGGGGGTTTCTCTTTCATTAACTTGTGCAGTCTCCCCTTAAACTTGCATAAACTTTGGTATCTGCAGCATCCTTTCTCAGCGTTTTACCTGTAGCACAGTTTTACTAGAAATTGTGCGACATATCCATAATGTCATTGTCTTTGTTTAAAACCAGCACAAGAAAAGCTCCTTAGCTTTGGCAGCCCTTAATTCTTGTACTATGTGAGCCTTTTCCACTGCTATCATACATTTTTGAGAGTGTGTGTGCATGTGTGTGTAAAATATCACCTGGATATTTAAGATGTGATTGCACTGTAGCATATTGGTGTTCTGCGATCCCTTCCTGTCTAGTAACACCTAACATCTGGTTTGTTGCAATTTGTTGAGTAGGGAAATCAAAGCATGTCATTAGAGCTCTTCCCTTGCACACTGCAGCATTTGGGGAGCAATGCCTTCTGTACTTCATGCAAATCTGCTGCAGTACAGGCAGCAGTCGGGCCATTCTTGCACTGACTATCTGATTGCACAGTCACTCCAGCTAGACACGTTCTGGTACTCTGCTCCTTCATTTACTACTAGCTCTGGCATCCCCGTGCCAGCCGGCAGTGCACAGTGTGCATGTGCTCTGACCATATCCTAGTCACGGTACTGAGCAGGAACTGAATAGGGACTGGTGTGCCTGTTTGCTCTGTTTGGCAGGGGAGTTTTTGTTCTTTTTCTGAGGGGAGTGGGATTGTGTGTGTGTGTCATTGTCAGGAGACTACATTCCTGATTTGACATAGGACACTCAGCAACTTCTAATAAAGCTACTGTGATAAAATAAGTTCCACCTACGTGTGCTACTTGAGGAAGCCACCACACTCTGGACTGTCAGGGACATTTTTTGGCCTCATGAGTCTAACACATGATATATGTTTTTTAAATGGAAGGAACTGGTTATGAAGGCAATTCATGCCTAGTATTGATTCATACATTTTGGGGCTCCTCTGCTATAATTTATTTCCATATTAATCGTAGTTGTCAATTAATCATGCTCAAGTGCATTCTGTACGTTCAGATATGTGTGCTGTTTTTTTCTTCCTGTTCAAATACATCCTATTGGCCAATAGCAGCACTGGAAAGCAACAAAATGTAACGGAAAACAAATGCAACTTAATTTGCCTAGGAATCATTTAGTCTCTTGATACATGGTAGCCAGAGTCTTTTCACTTCTTTGTTTAGAAGGGAAATTATGGTTAATATTTTAAATGACAATACAAAAAGTTGAAAGACTTATAATTGCTGAGTGAAATCATCTGAAGTTCTGTCTGGTAGTAGTTGGAATGATGTAATGGGAGAAAGGGGAGTTTGTGGCTAAACACAACTCAAATAAGCTTGAGCAAACTGATTTTTTTTCATGTGTGAAAGTGAGTGAGACTATTATTCTGGTTGTAAATCATGGGAGAAAGCCAAGAAACCTATTGCTGCTGTCAAGGCCAATTGTGTGTGTTATTGTGGCCACTGTATTGGCAAAATAAATTTATTTACACATATAATGTACAATATAATTGTGAGTCTCAGCATCAGGAAAATTATGTCAAGGACTCCTCAGCACAACTTTTTATTCAGTGCTTTTGTGTTGCTGTTTGTGGCAGTTTCTCATTAGTCTGGCTCAATTTATTTTTTGCATGCCTACCATTTTGAATCTATCTGTAATCAGTGTGAAAAGTATCCAACAATCAATAATCAAGTATCAGTTTTGTGCTTCTGATGAAAGTTACTGTGATCAGAATGACCACAGGCCAGTTTCCTTTTTTGTATTCACAGCGTTCAGTCCTGACTGTATCCCTCAAAGTTGTTGAGGTATCTGAGCACAGAATTCCACCTGCAAACATGAAGCTGCCCTGCAGTGGCTCCATAACATGTTTGACTGTGGGTGCTTCCCAAAGCTTGACTGGCTGTATAGGATTGAGCTGTGAATCCCAGGATAAATGAAAGCTATGGAGGAAATAAATATCATCAAAAATGTTACATATTGGTTGAGAACAATGAGTAACTGGCTTATCTGTCATATCACAGTGCTGAGTATTTTAAGTAACATCTGAATTAGTCTTCTAGTAGTCAGCATTATGAAACCTGAAGGTGTTTCTGCAATATCAAAAGTACAAAGGTCAGCTTGAGTACACATCAGCTTGAATGTGTAGTGAGCAGCATAACATGAGGTAAGCACTTAAATATGCAGACTTCCAAGGATGAGCTCAGTTTGATGTGCCGTTTTCCAGGTGCACTTCAGGTTGGCAGGATGTGCCCTTAGGTCGCTGTGAGATGGTGGCCAAGATTTGTCTTCCATTTGGTTCCCTTTAGGCTTGGGAAAGGGCATTGGGCATCAATTAAGGGGCCACAGACACTTGAAGTCTGATTAAGGAGGGTTTTTTCTAGTACTCGCAGTGTGAAATGGCTATTTAAACATTCATAGGACAAATTTATAGGAGATGTTGGAGCATTCACCTGAAAGATGTAGATTCAAATCTATTCAGGCAGTACAGGTCGTTCCACAGATGGGTTCAAGACTGACTAATGTGCAACCCCATGAGAAAGATGGAAGAGTAACAGCATCACTGTCCAAATGGCGAGATTTTCCCAAAAACTTACTGAAAAATAAATTCTCAAGAGTCTATCCCTCTCTCTATGTCTGTGATATCTGTAAGACTAATTTCTTTCTTAATTGAGTATTGAATTTAGTTTACAACACTGAGGTATCTTATTGAATAAATGTATAAAAATGAAATCTTAAAAATACATCTTAAAATTTCCACCAGCCCCCTCTCCTTTCTCTGATCTGTGTTTTGGATGAACTGTGTTAAAGGAGGTCTCTGTTTGAAAGGTGAATATCTATCAGGGAGCAGAATAAATATTAGCTTCCTTTTCTGCTTTGTTTTTGAGTGCTGAAAGGAATTGCCTTCCAAACTGCAGCATATAAACAGGTAGAGATGACTGTTCCTCAGGGATTTGATATAATGCAGAATATATGCAAGCAAGTATTGCATAACATGCTCTAGTGGATGGGCTGGTTTTGCAGTTGTGAACTTTATGCCTTGCTAGGTGATGAAAGAGGCCAAGAGTGCTCTGACTGCTTTGGTATTCACACAAGGTGCTTTTCCAACTTGACTGCTTCACTAGACTGGCAGACAGAGACTAAGATTTTTTTTTTTTTTACAGTGAGAACATCTATAATTGAAACTTTTTTCCTGTCCACACGCAGCCACTATATCATAGTAGTCTCTACGTAGGTCATTAAAAAAAGAATTTGTATATACAAATGTTGTTTAATAAAACCTTTGTTGGCTCGAAGACATGGTGCCAAAACAGTTGCTGCAGATGTATTAGGTGACTGAAGCTGTAGTTCATTTACAATATTATGTCCCTCTACTTCTCTGTGTGGCCCTGGAAACCAGCCCACTCCATTTCGAGGGGTGCCCTTGGTTAATTCTTCAGTTATTTTGTTTCCACATATTCACTCAGATCTGTTATGAGAGGGAAGGATTGAAAGTAATGTAGACATTTAAGAGATGAAACATAACATGGAATTTACTGATTAGGCCCCTGTAATTACAGTTTATGCAGGAAGAAGCACTCCCAGGAGATTCCTGCAGATAAGCAGCAGGAATGATGGTGCCTTACTACTGTGCTGCTGAAATGTGGCTTTTTCCAGATGCTTCTAGGTTTCAGACAGAGAGTCTGGAGGCTGTTTGTGCTGCCTGCACTGGCTGCTGCAGGGCAGCTCCAAGGGGCACCTATCATCCACGCTGGCTATTAGCCATTATTTCCATTGCTGCACTTCCCAAAGCTCCCTGCCTTAGGCAGGGGCCCTGTTCCCATGGTGGGTAATAGGGGACTGTTTGGTTCCATGGCTTTACATGTGGTTGGTCTTGGTTTTTATCACTTTGGCAAAAGTATGACTCAGGTCAGTTTAAAACAGGTGAATCAATGCACATGTGCAGACCAGGTAATGTTCAGCCTCAACCAAAAATTACTGCCCTTGGATTTTCCATTTCTCTCTGTGAATATACATGAATGGTAGAAACTCTGTTAAACCCCGGGAAATTATTATTTTGGCTCATTGCTGCAGCATTCCGTATTGCCTAGTGTTGTAAGTATATTGGATTTTTAATTGCAAGATTTAAAAAGAAAGATAGCAGTGTTTTTACTTGCTTTCTAGTCTTGGAGCCTTTATTGTACACTGGGGTCTGGAGACCACTAATTTTCCAGCCCCGAGAGTCAGACTTTATTTGCTATAAGCTGACAATGGGAAGAAGCCACTTTCATTCGGAGATAAGGAGGGATCAGAGCTTTCCCCAGAGAGCAGTCTGGGTGGAGCTGTTCAGCCCTTGGACTGTGCATTAGTAAAGTTGAGGCTGGAAAAACCCACCCTGGTTAAGTTCATCGCTCTAAAGGGTGTTGTATCAATCTCACCTGGAGAAAGTGTCCTTAGGAATTTTTTTGGTATTTATTACTAATACTGAAATCTGTGTAAAATTGGAGGGAGAGGTGAAATTCTGCTTCTTTGTGTTAATTTTTCCATTGGTACATCAGCTGTGAAACCGGTGGGGACTTACACTGTAACAGACCTGCCTGCCAGTGAGCAGGGGCTTATCACAGGGAGGAAATGGACAATGCCAAGTCATATTCATACCTTCACAAAGGGTGTTAAAAAATGTCTTGATTATTTTTTTTTGAAATTTCCTTAATTAAATTGCCTGTGAGGTAGCCTGTTGTGATAAATCACATTTTGCTACTTACTGTGCTAAGGATGATAAGGCTCCAAAAGTGAGGACTATAAGAGTATTTCAGAATGTTTTTTGTTTGTGCTTGATCTCTAATTTTGATCTTTTTCTGACAAAGTTGTGATATTTGAAATACATAATTTTGTTTGGATGTATAATTAGATTCCTGTTAAACTTTCCCTGAATAATAATTCTCTCCAAGGATTCTTTTTCCCATAATTTTTGAGACTTCTTAATTTGACAGAGATAGGTAACTCTAGTGCTACACTGTCCTTGTTAAGGCTTGTTGCTAAATCTTCCCTTCCACCCCTTCCTTACCTAAGGAACATTTTTCATATTCTGCCATCACAAAATCAGTTACACTTTGCTGTTGCTCTGCAAGAAAAACTCCATTTGTGAACTGATATTCCACTGAACCATAGTGAGAACAGCTGGGCTTAGTTATTTGGAATGACCTGCACTTTGCAGGCAGTGGGCTTTAGCTTTTCACTTGTAAGTGCTGTTTGGTTTGCAGTAGCTGGAAGCCTTGTCCAAAATCAATGCTTGTGCAGCCATAATTAGACCATCCCACTGTTCTGTTGGGTTTCTTTTGTCTCCCCTGCTTCCAGGAAATTGAGAATTCACTGTTGCAAATGAATTGAATTTGCAAACTTGGGTCTTTAACTGGTTAAAGTATATTTAGTTATTGGTAAGGTCAATGCAGTGTTTTGTTCATATTTTTTGGCTGTTAAAGACAGTCAGTTGACTTGGCCATGTGCTTGTGTTAGGCTTGAAACTGGAGTAGGATTTTGGAACTTGGAGTGTTAGTTCCTTTCTTCATGATGTACCCAGCAGCTTTCCCGGTGAGGAAGCAAAGTACTGGCATACAGAACTTTGGTGCTGCTACTAATAATGCCTGTCCCTGCCAGGTGTTATTTGTGGAAATTAGGAATAAAACCTCTCCTAATCGTGACCAGAATATTCACCTTTTTGTTGAGTTTTTGCTTGCCTGAAAGGAAGAATGAATTTACTAGGCTGTAAAGGAAGTTTTTAGTGATGTAGGAGATGTTAAGTATAATCTGTCCATCTTTATCGATATCTTAATATACCATTTAATTAAGCTAGATATGTGAGGAAGCAGATGCCTCTTCTGACATCAATCTGTTCTCACCCTCTCACCTGGTTGGATTCCCTGCATGTGCTAATGGGAGTGGAATCAATGAAAGTTTCATTGATTTGTGCCTTAGTTTGAAAATGGTAGATTTGTGGCAATGGCTGAGGAGGGAACCCTGCTTACAATGCTGTGCTGCACTGAAAGTGAAGAAAGATTTCCTTTGTGATGACTCCATTCTGGCAGAGTCAGGCAGTAGAAAGGAAATTTCCTCTTTTGTTTTGTGCAGTTTTGTTCCAGGTATTTCTCTTCTGGTATTTCTCTGCAATACCAAGCTGGCACAGCAGTACTCAGCTTCTATTCAGTGTTTCTAAGCACAATAATTTACCATAAAAAAATTGCAATTTTTGAACACACCTTTAATGGTTGAACACCATTCTGTTTAATATCATTGCTGAAATGTAACATCAGTCTGCAGCATTTCCAGTACACATACAGCAATCTGTTTGCTTTTTTAAATGATTATTTGTTGCCAGAAAGAACTCAACAGTCAGCGTTGGACCATCTCATACTCAGTGTATCATAGGCCGTGTATCTGGCCTTTTCTTTTAACTATCAGTCCAAAGTATTTGTTCTGCAGTACTAATCACACATTTTTCATCGTTTACTCTTGGCTTTTTGATGGAATCACTTCAGTGAATTCTACTGCTGTGGCTGAGACTTTCACTTACTGCTCAGTCTGGTGAAGGTTCAAGGGAAGTGAGGTAATTTACAGCGAGATGAAGCGGGACAATTAAATGCAGTATTGCAGACTTTTTAAAGTCATTCCTACTGTGATTTATTATCAAAACCCTCTTATTTTTGATTGTTCCCAGAAATTAATTTAAACAAGAGGATTATGCTTACTGATCAGAATTAAATTTTGGCAAACTTGTAACTTACTTTTGAGGGAATTTAAAACATGAAAAAAGAAGTCTGAGAAAAGAAGTCTGTGGAATCCACACTTATAATTGAAGCGCAAGTTAAGGAATCTTCTATGCAAATTAAATTAAATGTAAGTAGAGGGAGCCTTCAAAAATAAATGAAAATTTTAAGTACATTGAAGCAGTTTTATGGAAGAAAACTAACTAAAAAGTATTTTGCATTTCAAAAACTAGTGAGATGAAAATTCTCTTTATAGCAGCCAAGAGAGCTCCATTCTCTAGACTTAGAATACCATGCAAGTGATACTATTAAAATGAAAACATTGATGATCACACATTGATCAAGGAATTTTAATACACCTGCAAAAAAAGTCTGTTTGACTGTTACCAGACTACAAGTAGAGAGAGTGTGAAATTAACTCCGAAATACACAGTCCAGTGAACCCAAATTCTTGGTGTTCTTGTGGATAAAAGCTATTGCACATAAACACTGCAGTAACACTGTCTATCCACTAAAATTTGATGTTATTTCTGGAAAGGGTGGTATTGGGTTAGATCCGAATGCCAACAAACCAGCTGCTTTGGCACTCTGATTTAATTCCTGGAAGTAGAGTTTCGGAACTTTTACTGGAACCTTTTCTCACACCCCTGTTTTCTTCCCCTTTCTGGTGGCAGTACTGCAGTAGCTGAAAAGTATCTATGTTATTCCCAATAGTATCCACTCTGGGGAATGAGGGATGAATCCCAGTTCAATCATTTCACTGGTTCCAGTGAAACGGGTGGGGATTTGTTTGGGGTTCGGCTGTGTCTCTGGCTGTCAGTGTCTCTGCTGACAGCTGAAGTCTTTAGCGATGTACAGTGTCTGCAGTTCCCCAGTCAGACCCTTCATTGACTTCTGGTGATTACACAAGAAATTAAACTGTGTCCAAGTTGGAAAATGTCATCTCTAGGCTTTGGAGGTCCTTCCTGCAAGTCCTCTCTTTGGGTTTGGCTGCAGTGCTGTGGACAGATGAGTGCAAGTTGGTGTCTTTGTGTGCACCGTGCTCCCCAGCTCCCCTGTTTTGTGTGTTGGAGACAGGCAGCAGCAGCTCTGGGACCACCCATCTGGCCACGGTTTGGTTGCATGGTGGGCTCAGATATGTGCCGTTGGCACAAGCAGCTCCCCATATGCCTGCCCAGCACAGACAATCCAAGTCTGGCTCTGGGGACAAGGGAGCTGGAACTGGTGTGGCTCCTTGTGTTATTTTTTTCCCCTGTTCCTTGGTGGACAGTTTCATTCTGTGCTTCATTACAATTCTGAAATATGTCTTGACTGCCCTTTCTACTTGGGTTACAAGTTTTCCCTTTCCTACTGAAAAGTTAGCACCGACTATTTTTATTTGGAATGTAATGGTTTGTCAGCTGGGCCTTTTGATTTGCTTTGAAAGGCTGCTGTCTGGGATACTAGCAGACATATATTGTGTGACTTCAGATCTTCAGACGTTGTGGGTTAATTTAAGATCCTCAATGTGTTAGGGTTTTTCTGTAAGGAATGGATAAAAATGCCTCAATTGCCTTTGAGTCAGTCTGTCAGTAGAGAAGGATTTCCCTGCACTGTTTATTGTGACTAGATTGCTGCCTTGGGAGCCTTAGTTCAGTGCACAGCATCTCCCTGGAGCCCTTCAGAGGCAGTGAAATGTGGAGTCGTGGTGAATGTGGGTCATCTACCAGAGCAGACAGTGAATTGGAAAGCCCACCAAAGCATTGAGAGGGAGTCTGGTGCTCATGCTAGGAAACCTGTTAGGACTAGAAAAAAAGGTTTTTTCTGCTGGGAAATGTAATGTTCTGTCAGGTATTTGAGAGATAAGGATATTTCTAGTGGATGAGCAACTAGGATTTAGATGATATCCCATAGGGAAAGGTGTTTTATCTTGAGTCTTACAGCAACAAAATATAAGCTATTTGCTAGCAATGATAACTAAGGAAAGGAATAATGTTTAGGCTTATCCTGATTTTTCAAAAAGCATGTTTGGTGCCTCTCAGTGACCCCTTGTTCGAGGGACTGGAATCTGGCTGCACTGCTCCCTCTCTGTGTCTGACACTCTGGCCATGGAAGGGAGATATTTAATTATACATGGGATTTTTTAAAATCTGGCACTGCGTGGCTTTGAAATGTTGCCAATAATGACATTTCTAAATAATATTCTTACTGCTTCAGAGAGAATAAGTACTGTAGTGCCAATAGACACCTTTTCATTTCTCTGTGACTGGCAGAAGCTGTTAAAATAGGTAGAATGTAGTCAGAAATGGCAGCATGATGCATCTAAAATGCTTTTTGACCTGAATAGCATTCCGTTGGTAAACAACAAAACATCATCTGTATATGGAGTTGCTTGTGGCATTTCAAGTAGCTATAATTTAGCTTCTGTTGGTATTTGTTGTGCATCCCCCAGGTCCTGGGAGAACCCTTCTCTTTGGGTGTGGTGGTACAGTAGCACTGGCATAGTCATTTTTCGGTCTTTTTAGTGAGTAGCTCTCCAGGCACAGTGGAGCAGGTGCAAGCAGGATTTTTGTACCTAATACAGAGGGAGCATGTCTTGTGTTAGGGTGTGTCTCATATGCTCCCTTGCTCAGTCTCACCATAACACAGTTAGTATGGTCTATTCTATCCTAAAAGCTCTTATCCATAGAAAAATCCTCTCTATGTTATTCCACTGATGTTGTTTCTGAAGTTGTGCTCATCCGTTTTTATAGAATTACAGCTTAGTTTCATACTGGGTGACTTTTTTTTTTTTGCTTTAAAACGTATTCATTAGAAAAATCAGTGTTGTTTCACATGAAATTGTCCTTAGACTATTCTAATGCAGGAAGTGGTGTCAGTTGAAGAGCATGTCAGGACTGGAGTGCAGATTAGAGAGCCAGCCCTGATGGGGTGAGGTGCTGCTAACACATCCTTCCATCCTTATGGTTTGTAGACTCCTGGATGCAGTACTGAAATATGATATAGGATACCTGGGCTCCAGTTGCTTCTGTGCTTGCTTCAGCATGGGAATGTGAACTCAGATTTCCTGTGACAACTCTGATGATTCCAACCACTGGGAATTTTTTTGGTGATTTTTTTGGTTCTTTAGCCTCTATTGAAACCCCCCTAGCTGCTGTAACTTCCATTCCTCCCTCCCCTCAATCCAACAAAGAACCCAAAATCCCAAATCAAACAAATTTATACAAAGATCACCAAATCCCAAATCAAACAAGTTTATATGTAGGGAAAGGGGCAGGGGTCTCTTGAGCTGAAAGAAATGTTTTCATCTTGCATGACATTTACGATAAATTAGATTTTGGGACTAATGTGAAATACTTCTGGTTTTTCATCTGGTGAGCCATGACATCAATTATTCACACAGGGGTTTTTATTTGTGCTGTGTTAGGAAGCCAGGCATTTTATGGAAGGTTTTATGTTAACTTTTGGCTTCTAAGAACTGTGGACAAGACTGGAGTCTACCTGATCTCTCTTCCTGAAGAATAGGAATAACGTATTCACTGTAAAGAGACATAAGAGAGATAAATACCTCTCTTTCACAACCTGTCTCTGCTCTTCCTGCCTGCCTGTCAGGAGACGTTTGTATAGGTTGACTGAGGTTTGGATGGGGAAGAGGCTCTCTGAGCACAAGAGAGCAGAGAACAGCCCTGTGTGGAGCTGGCACTTTAGAAGATGTGAATGGCCCCCAGCAGTGGTATCTGTGCATCCATCAAGTTTCCAGGGGAAGAGTAGGAAAGTAGGAGGAAACACTTGAAATGTGGTACTTGCAGCAGTCAGAAGGCAGCTGAGCTTTGTTCCTTGAAGTGTATTTAAATTGTTGCCAGAAGGCCCTTCCCCTGCCCTGGTAGCCTCGCATAGCTGGAGAAAAATTTGCTAATGGTTTAATGTGACTCCACTCTTCCTTTTCTGTCCTTAGAAAGTTGATGTACTGTTTCAAAGCTGCTAAAAAGAAAAAAAAAAAAAGAATTAATATTTTCTTTAATGTGTGAGTTGGATGCATTACTTATGTCTGCTTCAGGTTTTTCTACAGGTCTGAATGCAAGTTTTCCAGAACTCAGTTTGGTCAGGTGGACAGTCCTACTGCTCATGCAGTTTTCCTTGCTGAATCCCATGATGTGACCTATGTCGTGTTGCATGCACAGAGCAGGCAGGACCTCTGCCTTGTGTTTTGCAAGCCTTTCTTGTTCAGCATCTCAGGCTAGCTAGGAGAGTGCTTGCTAAAATGGTGATCTGATTCCCATGCTTCCTTACCTCAGCCCGTTTCCAGCAGCTCTGCAGCAAGCAGGAAACTTTAGCTGTGTGTAGCCTTCCTGTCAAGGGGCCACCAAGGGGAGATGCCAAAGACATTTTCTCTGCTTTCCATGTGAATGTGGGGTCTCTTGCTGAATTCCACAGCGGTCTCCTGTGTTATTCTCCATGAAATCGCTGAAATACAGGTCTGACAAAACAGACTTCCATCTGTGGTTCTGTGTTGAGAAGCTGGATGATGTACTGGATACTGTGACATAGGAAACACTCACATAAATAGGCTTCCTGATATGTTGAGGGCATAGCACACACTGCTCTTCTTTGGTGTTTGACGCTCAGCTTTGCCATTCGAGTTGCAGTTTTTATCTGATGCACAGAAGTTTGCTGGAAAACATTACGTTGAATGTTCATGATAGCTTTCTCAGTGATAAGCCTTGCTGAATTTTCCATTATACATATGATGGATTTTTATGCAATTCCCATTAATAATTTCCCAGTTAACATGTGGTTTTTTGTTTATCTGCACATATTTGGAAAGTTATGCATAATTTATAATTGCTGTACTAAGTGAAATGAGCTTAGTAGGCTTTGGAAAAGGGTTGAGCATTTATAAGTGTAATAAGATAACCTAGAGTTAAGTTAGAAAGGATTAAAAACATGAGATATAAATCCCTATGCCTCAGGGGATAATTGATGGAGTTTAGAAAGGAATTTCCCTGATGGGTAAATTAGTCTATAATTGCCCCCATAGGGACTCCCTCCTTAAACATCTGATACTGGTGTCAGTCAATACCATGCTTGATGGACCTTCACACTAATTCAGGATGGCAATTCTCATATCACAGTAACTAACACAGTACTGTGGTATATATCATGTTCCTTTCTGGTAATGTAAAAAAAATATTTACTATTTAGCAGTAGTATGTTATAGTAATTTATTACATCTTATTATACTTATGTGATATATTACAGTATGTAATAAATAGTAAATGTAATTGTTGGTACTGTGGAATGGCTCTTGGATTTGAACTTTACAAGAAGGAAAGGTCTGTCTCTAATGAAATTGTGTGACTTATTTCGGACTAAAATTCTTTCTATTTTAGAGCTTTAAGTAGTCATGAAAGGGCTTTGAGTCCAGACTACCTGTGAAGACCATTAAATGACAAACCAAGGACAGCATTTCTCTTTTTCCCCACTCTGACTGCAACAGAAAGGCCCTTGGGCAGAAAAGCAAGTCAAATATGTAGGTAGGCAGGGACTGAAAGCCTCACTCAACTCTGAGGCATTTTGGATGTGTTGGAGAAGGGGCATCATAGGTCTGAGACTCCATGGATTAGACTTGAGCCACTTCTTAGGGGACTTGTTTAACTCCAGAAGAGTGACAGTGGCAGCTGAGGAAAATATTTAGGGAACAGAGATGTTTTTTTTCCTTTGTGTTCAATGGTCTAACAATTCATCTGCTAGAAGCTCCTCATGCTGCTTTAGAGAAATGACTGTCAGTGTGGAAAAACTGTTGCCTTTTAAATATGTGGTATTTTTAATGAGAGTTAGGGTACTGCATCAGTGCTACTCAAAATTAATAAATTCTCAGATTTGATGTGCATTAATGATGAACTAACATCTCCACTAAAAAAAAAAAACAAATCCAAGCAAACATACCACCAAAAAAATGACTAAACTTTTCCTGCCTACTTAGTGCAGATTCAGTTCCCCAGAGAGTATGTGGAGTCTTCTCTCACAGAGGGAGTTCAAGAGTACTGTAACATCAGAAATATTTAATCATAGAGTTATTTGTACAGTCATCTCAGACTTCTGTAAGGCTCAGTGGCTGTTGCTCTCCTGCTGGAGTTTTGAGTAGTTCTCGTGCTACTTGTATATCACTCACTTGGGAGTCAAATACCCACTTGGGAGTCAAATTCTCCCTGTGGTTTGAGATCCCTCTTGAATTTGAACCTGCATGGGCTGTGTTAGCCCCCTGCTTCGTGGCCTCTGCTGTGTAGAGGCAATAGAGACCATGCTTTAGAACATTTACTTCCTTTTGTAAATGACCTCAAGTCCATACCTTATGAGATTTTTTTTTTAAACTTTTAATTTGGCTACATCTGACATCTGATCTTTTATTTTTAAGGAGCAGATTTAGTTAATTTCCATGTACGTGATCACTTACTTGGCAGTCAGCTAGAACTGCGTGCTACTACCTTTAATTACAGGCTAGATGGTATTTTGGGCAGCTGGACAAAGATATTTTCATGCCCAGATTCAGCAATGATGTAAAAACTGGCAGTAGAAGATGTATCCTAGTAAAAGTCTGGGCTGAGACAAATGAGTACAAACACTGCTCCTAAGAATGTTCTGATCTCTTACTAAATAGTTCCCTTCTTTGCTCTGAAGGGGTAGTTCAAGAGAGCTTTGAATTCATTCCTCAGAATAGATTAATTGTCAAAAGATAAGTGCTGTACTGGAATTAAAAAGTACTTATGAAGCAGCACCAGCCATTGTTTGAACCATGGCAGTGTGTGGTGGTAAGACACATCTTTGCCCTGCTGAGCAAATATCAAATGGGGCAAATGGGACAATGTCACTGCCTTGGAAGGTGGAGCCCCAGCCAGGTGGTGTAAGAAGCTTGAAGGTGGAGGGAGACTGAGGGAATGAGGAATAGACATCCAGGGAGAGGTGAGGGGCTTGGCTGGAGTGTGAAAGAACCCTAGAGATGGGGATATCTCAGAACACAATCGGAAGTCATTTCAGAATTTATGCTATAACCTTACTTAAAACGAAATATGTACATGCCTGGAAAACCAGTGGCTTTTGTGTCCTTTTATTTTCAGTATTCATGGTTCCTGTTTCATTTAATATTTACATAATGTTTGCTTTTTCATTCAATTAGTAAAGGGTTGCCCTATGGGAGTTTTCCAGATGAATTTTCTTTTTCCATTTAATGAACTGCACAACAGATTTGTTCCTCAAGTTTTAGATGGAAATGTTATGATAGAACAATCTCTGAAAGTTCTCACAAGTGCATTTTCTTACTTGTGCATGAATTTGTGCAGGTGTGAAATGTGTGTCGCTGGCTTTTTGCTCCAGATGTGAGATATAAAAGGCACGTTTGAGTGGTCTGCAAGGGTTCCTGGACTTCGTTTGTACTGTGAGTTGCCTTGGCCAGCCGACAGTCTGCACAGGGACAATAACCAAGTCAGGTATTGCTGAGTGCTGGTTGCACCTGGCTCAGTGTATAAGATCTACTGAGTGCCATGAGAACTCTGTGGTGGTGTCAGGTGAGTTATTTTTGTCTCTGGACATGCCATTCTCCTGAATTTAGAGTTATGAGCAGCAGAAAAAGCAGTCTTGCCTTCACTTAAAATTGTGGGTCTGACAGCTGGAAGATAATGCAGAGGCAGTTGAAATGAAGATAATGGGCACATCTACAGCTGGTGTGGTACCTTCTGCTGTTGCTGCTTCCTCCCCATTTCACTGCTTCCATCAATCGTGACTAGGGCTTTATATAAGAAAGATAAGTTGTTGAAGATGAACTTCAGAATTAATACGCCTAGGCTGCTTATACTAATGAGCATTTGGTATTAGATGCTGGAAGAATATGAAGCTGCACAGCAAACAGGATTGCTGCAACTCTTCTATGAAGCTGCAGTCACCTGGTAGCACTGCCAGAGTTGCAGACTGCAACCAACTGTAGCCTCTACTTTCCCTGGCCTCTGTAGAATTGACATTGTCCCAGCAAAACTAAGAAATCAATGTAACAGCTGAAATTTGGATAATGGTGATGAGTTTTCTTCGAGTGTATCCTTATACTGTAATCTTGACAAAGTGAGGGAAGAATGGAGGTTTTCTTCACTCTGCTCCCTCTGAAATACTTACTGACCCTGTCTTGCACAAGCCTGCAGGTCTAGCAAATGAGAGCAGGTCTCTTTACACAACTAATCCTGCCACAGTAAATAGGTTGATGCATTAGGAAGCAACAAGGATATAAACACCTACTGATAGATAAAAGGGAAATGGCTTTTTCTGCAGGGAAAGCAAAGAAACTTTGAGCAACTGTCTCTAGGCAAGTTTTCTTGCAAACAAATGTGTATGTGTTACCCTTCCTCCTTCCCCACACATAGAAAAAATAAAAATGAAAGGTGTTAAGGATTATTGAGCACTCTGAGTTTTAGCCATTTATCCCAAGTTGTGCAGTAATTGTGATTCATGGGGAGCAGTCAGACTGTTCAATGACCATCAGGCTCTGGCGCTGTGGAGTGAGGGTCTTGTGGTAGTGCTCTGGTTTGCAACATAAATCATGTTGGTTGACTTAGGTGTGGGGTTTTTTTTTTCTTTATGTGCTGTGGGCTCACTTTTGGTTTTGTCTGTAATTGTGTCTTCCCTGTTTTGCTTTTTAGAGACTTGTATTTTCAAGCTGGGCAATTGCTAAACTTCAGAAGCCTTGGGGAAGTTTGGTGCAGGTGTGGTGAGCGTGTGTAGCCTTTGAGGACTAGAGCACCTACACAAGCCACGTGGTTTGGGAGAAGGGATGATGGGGGAAAGGGTGTGTGGACTTCTGCATTTTTGTCTGTCTGGTGTGGAATATGTGGATTTTTTTTATTAAGACTGGAAGAATTGACCTGCATTACATTTGAGTTTTGTTGGTTCCTCAGCCTACCATGCTAATCAATTTGTCAGCCTGACAAACCATGTCATCTGCAAGATCCACTTTCAAGTTTTCTTGGCCTTACTGTTCTCTTCAAGCTTCTGTGCCTATGGAAGAGCACTTGGATTGTGGTCATCTTGAAATAATCAAAATCTCACACTGATTCATTCATATAACAGGATCAAATCTTAATAGTGTAACTTTTAGCTCAAGTGACTTTATGAAGTAAATATAAGTAGCTATACCATCGTGTTTGTTGAAAACAGGCTCAATTATTCAGTGTGCCAGGTGGATCTCACACCTCGCACTTTACACGGTTTGTTTGGCTGCAGTCATTTTTAGTAGATATGAAAAGTGTACTGGTCTTATTCAGTGATTTTGAGCAGTTTATTTAGGGCTTGACACGGTAACAGTGATGTCAGGCAGAGCTTTCATCTTATTTCTGGTGTGAGAATCTCCTGGATCCCTCTGTAGTGAGCACTAAGGCACTTTCTTTCCTGTTGCAGTGTTATCTTAAATACTTTCATGGTGATCATCTGATGACCCTGCCAAGTGTTATAGGAGAATTCTTACTGGTAATATTTCATTGGGAAAAAACCTACCAAACCAAAACCAACTTCTGTTAGCTGCTATGCTTTTACCATGTAGCTTCTCAAAACTTTGTGGGCCTCAGTGTAGCTTGCCTAGCCTGTGTGCTCTTTTTTGTACTCTGCACAAAATGTTCATTTTTTGAGAGATCTTTTTACTTCTATGTATCTGTTTAACTCTTCTACCCAATTGATTTTAATCCTCTTTAAAAAATCTATGTCACATGTTATTTATTCTAAATTCTATAGCCTTCTATGGTAAGTCACCAAAACTTTCTAACTGGTGTGGGAACATCTGTAAGTTCACTGTAGGAACACAAATTTAAGTGCTGTAGTGGAAGCCCCCCCAAAAATGAATAATCCACATAACCTGTAGTCTCTAGAGATTTGTCAGCTGTTTAGCAATTTACATTTTCCTTTTCATTTCCTTGTAATAACCTTGCCTACTCTCCAGGTCATTCTCTTTTTGAGCTGATGAGGGTTTTACAGAGTTAAGTGTGTCTTTGATAGTACAATGCTATGTTAGATGAATTGTAACTCTTCAGCAGTTTACATCGCTGGTTGGGCGAGATTCACTTCTTTCTTCTGTGCCCTGACACTTCCACAACTCCCCACATGCTTGAATGCTCCTCAAATATTAATGAAATCCTGTCAGTGACTTGGAGATTTCCTGAAATAATGGCCAGCTACTGCTCTGTCCCAATTTACTCATTTCAAGTTTGCTTTATAACTTTTAGGTTCACCATCTCCTTGAAAGTGTGTTTTTTGGGTTTTTTTTAAGAAAATTTTTTTTCTCTATATGAATTTCCATTTTTGCAAACAAGTTTAGTGGTCATTTTTTTGAGCCAAACTTGTTGCTTGTCCTTTGCTTGACATCTTTCATTTTCTTTACAGTTGCTCATCCTCTTTGTCATTATATCAGGAGTAATTTCAGTGCCAGCAGAATATAGCCATCCTCATGCCCATGCATTCCCCTTGTCCATGGCACTACACAAGGATAAGGGAAGGGTAAATTTGGCACCTGAAGTGGATGAGTTGTACTTGAACTCACTAAGTATCTAAGTGGGAATTTATGCAGCATCAAACAAGCTGTGCTTTTGTTTAGGTGAATCAAAGAATTTTCTGGTTAGGAGGGTCTGGCCTAGAGCCTTATAAAGAAAGGTGTGAGAAGGTTCGAGTATTTGCTTTTCACAGGGCAAATTTGTGTTTTTCAAAGTGGGATACTGTACCAATATAATAAAGGAAACTCAAACACAGGCTGCTAGAACTTGATGAGAATGTAAATTGACTTTTTCTGCTTGGTGGAAAAGCCCCCTGACCCAAAACATGTCATTCCTTCTGTCAGCGTGTAGGCACCAGAGGAAAAGAAAAATGAATGTGGTTTTAGAAGAGTTACTTTGGGAATTGTTTATGTAACACATAATCTGTACCCTGGTTTAAAAGATAAACGTTTTTCTACTTTACATCAGAAGTAAGTGATTTCTTAGGTCAAAAGTAGGTAAATAAAATGTTATTATGGTAAACTTAGACTTTGATTGTAAGAAAAGGACCCTGGGAACTGACCAGGTAGGTCCCACTTAGTTTTTGGGTCCAGATTTGGGTGTGAGTTAAATAATAATGGGTTTGTCTGTAAAAGATTTTGTGTTACTCTGAAATGAAGAAGTGCAAAGCAGCTACAATGCTCTTGTTTTCCTTTGCTTTATCTGGTCCTACCAGAATCAGAAGTGCTAGTTTTCCTGCAAGGAAAACTTTTGCATTGTGTGAGAGGTGAATAATTTGTAAGTAGATTTTTGAGTACTATGTTTACAACTCTGAGGGGAATTAGACATTAAATTGCTGTTAGGCATCTGGACCACAAAGCATAATCCTGCCATCTTCTTAGAGCTGAACTCCAGTTCACACTGAAGTGTATCTTTCATAAGGTCATTTGGAAGGAGATTCAGGCTTGAATTATAGTGGTACAAGCCTAGGGGTATGAGGCAGACTGTCTAATAGATCATGCTGCTTCCTTACACTTTTTCTAACTCAGTATCACGGTTTGAACATCCCCAGACACACAGATATTATGAAAACAGAGTTCAAGGGAGGAAGTGTAACTACTAATTTAACAGGCGATTCTGAATGCAAACACACGTAGCACTAGAATCTGTGTTCACATCTTACAAGCTGTGCAGAAAGGAGAGCTTATTGGAGCTGGATAGATTTTATTGTCGTCTATAAAGGAGTCTAAACAAAGTTTTTATTTCATGTTTTTTTAAAGAGTTGTTGGAGGTTCTTTAAAAGTCTTAGTGCTATCCATCTTACTGCAAGGAATAATATACTCATTCATCAACATCCCATTACAAAGGAGTAAATATCTTACCAGACATTTGTGGAAAGTATTATGGTTGAGAGGACTGAAATGGCCAGCTTTAATATTCCTGTGGTTCTCCTCTGATGCATCAAACTTGTAGCATTTCTCTGAAATACAATCACCTGTTTTCCTGAAGAATGTTCTCAACTGTTTTAATACCTGATTACACTTAAGTATTTACGTGAGAATGTATGAGCATGCATGGAAAATTTTATACACTCAGAAGTCTGAGACCCCTTCCTCCAATGAATTAACTTCAGAATTTGCCTGGATAGCTTCACAGATGATATTCAGGAAGCTGATTTAAAATATTAGACTAAGCTAGGAATTTGAAAGCTATCTGTGCAGTAGCAATGGTTCTCTTGTTTCATGCTTACCCTTACTTTCTCTATCACTTGTGCAGGTGTGTGCTATTCAGTGAAGCATGTTGAGCATACTAAAGGTTAAGCTCAGGAATAAATGTGGTGCTGAATAAGGGAGATGACCTGAACCTCAGCCAGAACTTTGTAATTTGCAAATCCACCCTTTACCTGTGGTACTGATTTTCCTGTATGATAGAACTAAAAATATCTCTCTGATTTCTGAAGGGAATATCCAGTCTTTCATCTGCTCTAATGTAATTGCTTTGAGAGTAAGTACTACTTTCTGCAAATTGGTGACCATCCAGTAGGTAATATGAATTGATAGTGACTTCAATCCCTACTGGGCACCTCCAGTTTCCGCACCAGTACCTCAGAATATTCTAATGGGCACCCAGAGGGCACTATTAACTGGACACTGAAAAGAAACTCTGAAATTGTGGGATCCTTTCTTTCTGCTTTTAGGCAGCTTGTGATGATTGTGCCTATTCCATAGACAAGTAGCATTTGTTGTCATTGGAGCTTAGAGTTTAAACCGATTATTAAAAGGATAGAAAAGAAAACATGACTTCCATCTAGGACCATAGTTATCTCCTGTCTATCATGGCAAACTTATTAGCATATTTCCGTCTCCTTTGGAATGTGCTGTTCAGGTGATTTTCTTTTTTTTTCCTTGTGAAATAATTATTTTCATGAATATGTAAGGTTTGGTATGTAACTCCTGAGGCCGCATTACAAAGTTCAGGTACCTTTTTACTCTAAATATTCATTTCGCTTATCGACATCTTGTATGCAGTTTGTCAGTTCGTATTATTCATCAACCAAATTTGCATATGATATTAGTTAAAAAAGCCCACAAAGCTAGTCTCTTAGGACTCCCTCAAGAACGTTAAAGCAAATGTGATGCATCTAAGAGAACACCATTCGAAGTGGTAAAATGTGATTTTATTAATTACAATGAATGTATATCCTGATATCTTTACCCTCTTGGACTTGATATGGGTTTATAAAGTGTGAAATAAATGCTTAAATTAGGGACAAAGATTTCCACCTTCACAGAATTAGATGCAGTTATTTCTCCATGTGTAGACACCTCTAATGAATAGGAATTTTCTTCCTTGTGCTCTGAAATTGTCTTATTGTTTCTGATCTGTATTGGGAATTCTTTCCTGAAAGGTGAAGCAAAACCACATCTTCTCTCTTGGTGACACAGCAGCCTTTTGAGCAAGACAGTGGAAAGAGCCTGTCCTACACTCCCTACAGGGAGCAGTCTTTGTTTCTTGAAGGTGTTTTCTGTGTGAGCAGTGAGACTACAGATTATTTGTGGCCTTCCGTAAAGACCAGAAAACTGTAGTTGGAAATATCGGTGCCAAACAGCTTCAAACTGAAGTTCAAAAGGTAAGATGCAACCATATCTATAATATTTTCTGGTTTAGGTAGAGGAGGAAAAAGCTGGAAACTTTTCCTTTTCCCGTTGCTTTTGTAGGAAAGCAGGTGTAGAAAACCTGGGGTGCAAACTCAGAACTTTCCTGTTCCTTTGTCAGAAATTGCAGAAAGAAATGGCTAAATATCTTTCTAACCCCTGCATAGTCAGTGACCTCAAGATTTATTTTACCTGGTTAGCATAGAATCATGGTGAATTCTGTTCTGCCAATGTCAGGTTTAGCTTTCAAGAGCTGTCTTTGTGATACTGGGTTTCGTTTGGTCTAGAATTCTTGCTAACAAAGGAATAATGTAACAAATACTTGACATTTTTGTCTCTGCTGTTTACTAGATTAATTTTCCCGCCGGGTCTCCAGACACATCTATGTCTGGCTCTGCTAAAATGCAGTGTTTATAGTATGGCTGCATTTGATTCCGCTGCAATTCTCATTTTTTTTTTGCAGCTTCTCTTTTACAAATAGGGTGACATTGGTCGCTCATATGCAGTTTTGAAATAACAATGTTACTCTCTGTGCGTTCCAGCAAGTCTGGCCAAGTGTATTTCCTCTGTGAGCTCGCAGACTGCTTTGTGCACAGCAGTTCACTTCCTCGTTCATATTGCTATATTTCTTTCTTTGTCTCTAATTTTTTAAACTACTTCGTGAACTGCATTTAGTTTCTTAATTCCTGACTGTCACCACTTGCTTTATACATGTAGTGTTCCTGGTTTCTGCTGTGGGCGAAGCTAAATCTCAAATGCTGCAGATACTGTTACCTTCTGTAATGACTGAGTCGTAGCCAGCTCTTCACTGCCCTGATGTATGGGCCAAAAGCTCCCAGTTAGGAAAGTAGACGCCTTTTGTGTGTGTGTGTGTGATAAAAGTATTGTATCATTCTTTAGCTGAGAAGCAAAACTGTTTGATAAAAATCTTATTTTATTGATCAACAGAATTCCATAATGTTTTAGTTCTTTATTTTTGTTTTGATAGACTTTTTTTACTCTTGTTTATTTAAGTGGTGTGTTTTGGGAGAGAAGCAGTGGCATACTGTCATTGTCCAGGAGCATTCCTAATATGTCATATTTTCAGTTTTGAGAAAATAATTTCACTTTGCATGTTTTTCTCTGAAAGCCTGATGTTTGCTCTCTATATGAAAGCATTGTATTGTATTATTGTTACATATGAACAAACAAATAACTTTCAGCAGTATTGAAAAATATGGTTTACACAAGAGCTTAGGGGGTGTATAAACTAATGTTGAAGAACTTGCTGAAGATTTGAGATAGCCTGGATCAATTTACCTCTCCGGTGTGGATTTCCTGTTTGGATGAGGGCTGCTTCTGCTTCATTTCCTTAGCTGCAATGTGTTTACAGTCACACAGGGTGCTGTGATTAATGTTTGCCAGGTGCTGTAGTACTGCTGTGAAGGGAGCCATCTAAATATTAACAATATCCAACAGGGTACCAGTGTGTTTCTGAGAAGAGTATGATTTTAGAAATGCCCAGTGACTCTGAGTTAATGTGAGTGTAGAACAATGTCCCTGCAGAAGCATCTTCACACCTGATAAAATCATAGCCATCAAAAATGAGATTTTATCATATTTAAAGGGATAATGGCTACTGTGTTTGTGTATACAATGGATCTGTCTTCCTAATTCCCAAAAATCTCATGGTCTGAGGGTTCTCCAGGTTAACCTGCATATGCCAAAAATAGATACACCTTAGTCTAGGTGGAAACTGGCCATGAGATTTGAGCAAAGGAACTTATATCACTCACTCATATTTATGTTCCTCTCATATCTTATGTTTCTTTGTGTAGTCTCACATTAGATCATGTCCCCAGCGATAGGTAGGGTCTGGTGATATTTGCTTCAGATAAATCAAAGTCATTTACATGTGCCTGTCTCAGAATCTTGTGTCTACAGAAACCAGTAGAGGATGGGAGACCCTTCTTCCAACCTAGAACAGGACATTGCTCCAGAACACAGGTTTTCTTAGGTTTGTCATTTGTCGTAGAAATGATCAGAGTGCATGTCTAAGTAGAAGAATAGGATTTTTTCTGTGAAACCTATCTTCTGGACCAGCAAATGATTAAAACATGGCCTCTGATGAGAATTAAAATGGACTCCTAGTATGTGTTTAAAAAAAGAGATAGATGAGTTCTGGCAATACCTAGGTCTCAAAAATCAGCTTAGTCAATATTCCTGGGAATATTAGCTGTACCAGATACTTGCTAGATGAAATCTAATTGTTAAAAGGTTTGGGGAAATTGAGGGAAGAAAAGTCTGTCATCTTAACATGCCCTTGGACATATTTAACAGCTTTTACTGTAGTGAATTGCTTCTAAAGGGCCAAATGACATGCTCAGTTATTTCCTTAAGAACTTTTTCAGTTTTCTGAGTCTGGCATTTTGCAGTAGCCTTACTACAAGCATTTAATTGGTCTCCCTTGTATATCTGGCAGTTCTCTCCATCAGTTCAAACTTCCTGTTTGCATTACCTCCCACTCTCGGTAACAGGAGACATATACCTGCATATACTTTTATTTTTAATATTTTTTTTTTACTCTACTTTTGCATGTTAAACTACTTGTGAAACTACAGAGCCAGTCAGGTCACCTTTACATCCTGGTGCAACCTAGTCTTGTGCTCTTTGGCTGTGAAAATTTCACGTTTTTGGCCAAGTAACTTGGCAGAATTGTCAAGCATTTTGCCTGTGCTATACTCAGCTGTGGAAATAATCTCACATTGGGAGCATAGTTTCACGTCTGCCCTGGGACCTGGACCCATCAGCACCTGCATGTACCTATGGAAAAACTTGTTAAACTATGCACCATTCCTCATGGGCTCAGTGTTATATCCTGCAGGAGCAATGCCCAAAGTTGCAACTTCGAACATGACCTTCCCTGAAAATGCTTCTCAGATTTGTTCTTAATTAATGTCTTCAAAGTTTGAGTTTGTCACTTTCGCAGTAAGCGAGTTTTGCTTATGAATCTGCCACTTAGCCGAGTAACATTAAATGCCACTGTCAAAAGCTGATTGATTGCCACTTTCCATGAAGCTGTACACAGGCCACCCAGTGGGTGATAGATTTGCATTTGCTGCAGTTTTCCATATTGCTCTATTTCTGGCTCCTGATGTTAATTTCTTGCTTTCTTGTCTACCTCTGTTTCTGTGCAGAACTATTGGAGCTACAGAAGTTAAATACTCATTAGCTTCTCCTCCCTTATATCCCTCACGTCTGGATCTTTCTAAACTTTTTTGTACTCTGCATTCCTAAAGGTCTATTTTTTCCTCCTTTTTACTTTAGCCACAGTACTTTGCAAAATTATACAACAGAAAAGAAATATGCTGCCAAGTGAAATGCAATCAGCTCTGGATGGCCCAGAGAACGTGGGGATTGGGATTCTCAGTATGTGCCTTTCTGCAGAGCAGTAGCAGTCAGGGATTCTGCAGCTTCTTCCAGCTTCTCTCGGGATGGTCTACAAACTTTGCATCTCAGAGGCTTTTTCCAAGGATTCTACCTGTTCTGTTACAACTTTGTTTTAAACAATAAATGCCTCTATGATAAAAAGGAGGATGAGTCACCTTTATCTCTCAAGAAGCTGTTTATAAAGGAGCAACTTTCTGCCTGCAGGAGAAAAGTTCTATCAGGATGGTGGAAGCTGTTAGAGATGGTTTTTCTCATGCTAGAAAGTTAGTTTCACTGGCTCCATTACTGTCCACCTCTCCACTCTGTTAAGAGCAGAAGATTTCCAAAGGTCCTGTCTGTGTGTATGAACAAGCTGCATGCCATGTGGTGGGTGTTGCTTTAAAAATATCTGCAAAGATTTCAAACAAAAACTTAGGTTCTTTACCCTGATTTCCAAGGGCCGCATCTTTTATTGGAATGCCCAGAGGAGTCTCCTGTCACTAGATGCAGTAAATTTACCAACTTTATTCAACATTCATAGGAACAAAACAGCATCAGAAAGCTATAAATTCATGAATTTACAAAACTCACTTTACTGAGGGTGGAAATGATCACAGTAAACTACGTCTGAATGCAATATTCTGTTTCTGCTCCTTTAAACTAACTTGGCAAAGATATGTGATATTCACTATTAGGATAAAATTATGTGAAGCAGCTGCACTGACAGAGAAGATTAATTATCCTTTACATTGCTGACATTAACCCTACCTGTCATCAGGGTGATGGGAAGAGTTGCCCCCTCATCGTGTCATTTTGTGAACACATTTACTACCGCTACGTTATTTTAAATTATCATAAAACGTGAGTGAAAATGGAGACTGTCACTTGTGGTTTTCCATCAACACTTTAGGATGATCATATCTCTTAGATTTTAAAATGCAGAGGGGAAATGTTAGTAGTCATCAGTTAGACTTTGGAGTTCCCACAGGGCATACATACCTTTGATACCCTTGTAATTCACTTACTGCAATGAACCCGAGATGGTGTAATTATAAAAAATCTCTGAAAGCAGAAAGCTAATTCTGCTTTCTATAGAAATAGAAAGAAATAACTGGTGTGCAACAGGGTGTAGGATGTCCACCTGGTTTTACTTGAAAAGGTTACTCTAGCTTCATTTTCTGTCCATTTATCTATTTCAATAATTAGGAAGAGGTAAATATTTACTTCTAGTGTTGGACTGCACTGACAGAAACCAGGACGTGAACTATGTTAACAAGCAGTGGGTCTGTTGTCATGCTCTCAGGTGAGGTGAGTGTCTGTCACCAATCTGGCTCTGCTGTCTGGCTCTGGACCTCTGAGAAAGAGGTGTGGGCGGGGGGAGCTCTGCTAGTGAAAGGTGGCATGCTGGCAGCCTGGGGCTGGAGAGTCCTGGGCCTCTGCCAGCCTGGTGACATGATATGGAGAGGAATGTTGCTCTAATTCTTCATGTGCTATGGGGTGAGTCTCCAGGGTGTATCTCCAGATACAGGGAGCTGGGAGGCCAGTCATGGCTCCCTAGGCTTTGTTTGGGACCTCTGATGCAGGACATGGTGTTTCCAAGTTTCTAAGTATTGAGTACAAGTTTCTAGGCGTCAGCGCTGGGTAATTCCATTGAATTCCCAGTAGGAAGTGTGAAAATGACAATGTTCGGTATGGCATTAAGATATTGGTCTATATCTAAAAGTAATGCTAATCTTTCATCTCCTCTGTCATCCTAAATTCAACTTTAACATGAGTTTGGGGTACTTTTCACTCTTAAATCTTCATTTGGGATGTTACAAAAGCCAAGTGCTTTCAAATTTGTGCATTGCAACTTGTCCAATAAAGAGAAGAAAAATGTTAATATTTGTAGAGAAATAGCATTTATAACGTCTAACAGGCTGGATTAACCCATCCCCTAGTTTGCAAGAGTAAGCTAATTAGAATTATGAAAACCATGAAGAAATATAAAGTGTTAACTTGATTAAATTTGGAACGGGGCTGCCCACCTGTTCATCTAAATATAAAGGACTCTGCAATATGACCCGATAGTCGTCAGAGGTGGGTCAGTCAGTGAAAGCTTTCACTGAGCCCTGGCTCAGGCTGGGCTCTCTGTCCATGAATGAGGGCAAGCCAAGGAAGGGAGAAGCCTGCAAGAATGTCTTGGCACTGCTTCCTGGCTCCCACGGTGACCTTAGATACATATCACTTTATGTAATATTTTTTTTCAAATGTGTATAGTCAGCTCTAACAGCTTGTTGATCCCAGCTAAGCTCTTTGGCTTGGCTCTGCTGTCAAGTGTTCTTGTTTGCCTGGGTCTAGTTTAGTTATGCGGCTTGAAGCTACAGGCGTCTCCTAAATATTAGGGAAATAAATTCAAAAGCTCCATTGTGATCACTTGTTGAAACAGCTCTGACTTACTCCATCAAGGTTCCCTGATGCTGAGGAGCTAAATAGCTTTCACTTGGTGCAAAGCCTTGCCAAGCAAACCTGCCTCCAGATTCTACCCGCAGTGTGAAGGAGGTGTCTCACAGAAGCTAATTTAAACAACTTCACACCATCCTTCTCAATAGAATTGAGTCTGCATAATCCACGTGAATCTCTTGACCTAAACATTGGATAGCAATGCATCACTTCTTAGTGGGTGACAGTCACCATCCAAGTACTACTAATTAGCTTTTTATTTAAGTGAGTCCAGACATTAAACTTTTGTGAGCATGGCGTGCTTGCCAATTGCAACTCAAAGCAAAGCTCTGAAGTGCTCTTGTTAATTCCACACGTTCCTCTTAGCCACATTTTCTGTGTTGCTGTCCCACGGGTATCTTCTCCTGCTCTGCTGCTTTTACCCTAAAATACAGGCTTATTTTTTCTTCTGTCTAACATAGCCATTTTTCATAGGGAGCCTGGCTACCAAGTGTTAAACATCTGTTTTGGTTCAGTAATGCTACGTTTCTGCTAATGCTGTAACTCTGCCTCACTGCAGTGATCCTACCTTGGCTGATCTTAAGCCCATTAGGGTACACTGGTTAGCAGCTTCTTTTTTGAATATGCGTTATTTTCTTTCCCAGGGGTACTAATTTGAAGGAGCAGCCCACCTTCTAATGATAACATAGAGCTTGACTGTTACTTGCAATTTAATGGTGTGTTGACATTGAAAAATCTGTCTTCGCTCCAATTTTATACATTTTATTTATATACATCGTATATTGCATTTGTTACTGAATTAAAAATTGTATTCCTAATGACTTCCATGGCAATTTTGAAATAGCTGTCTATATTGCATAAATAACAAGCTTTTCAGCTCAGGAGTGATTTACATCTTCCCAAGTTGCATGATTTCTTTGTCAGGCTTATTAAAAATTCTCATAGGGCACTTTATTTTTACCTCCCTTGCCTTTCCCAGCCATTGTATCTGTAATTCAGTGCTCTGGGAAGCCACAGGGGAATGGCAACTCTGCACAAGCAGGCACGCTGACAGTAAGTAGCCCTGGCCCAAAGTCCTGCCCTCGTGCCTCTGCTACAATTACACCTTAGTTCTGCACTGCACTCTCCTGCTTGTTTGCTCCCAGACCTCTTCTAAGCAGGGATTAAGGGCATAAAAATGAACTGTGCAAGACTCTTCTTTATAGTGATTTTATGCTGTGGGGAATTCCGTTAGAGATTAGGTTTTTGGACCATAAAACTTCTTTCAAATCTCTTTTAAGCTGGATGTGAATTCCAGTTTCCTGAGGTAAATAAATACAACTTCGCAATCCTCTTCCCTCCACCTGCCAAAAGCAGGTCTATAAGGGCAGCCAAAATCTATTATTGGTTTACACTGGTGCAAATCTTCTGACGTTAAAGGTTGAATCCGTGTAACTGAGAGTGGAATTTGGCGTGTGGCCTTGGTGTCTTATATGGCGTGGGTGAAAGCATACAGTTCAGACCACTCTCTTGTGTGACCAGATATAACAAGAGGGAGCTGGTGGGGGGAAGTGATAGAAAAAGGTACTGAAAAACCACCACCAACCTGTATACGTGCCTGTGGGCATGTGAGCTCGTGTAAATGCTCTAATTGCTTATCTCTTTTTTTAATTAATAAACCTATGTAAACTATTTATATTAAATAGACCCCACAAACAAATTTATTTTGAGTTCCAGAAGAGTATCCTTTTGTGGAAGTCTTTAATATATGTGCACGAAAGCCAGAACGTTAGTATTTTTCTGTCAAATGGTGAATGTTTTGGGTGTCAACTTTAAGCAATGTCCATGTGAAGAGAGGGCTCATGTAAACTTTGAGAATATAAAAGAGGGCATGCAGGGACAAACTGGTTGTCTGTGGGTTTTAAGCACTGCTTGTCAGAGCACCCAAGTTCTGTGATAGGAAGGGATCAATAGCCAATGTATTATAATAACTGGAGAAGGTTCTTGGCCCACTGTGGAGTAAGGGCTGCCTTGTGCTTGTGTGAGTTGCTTGAAATATACGGAGTCTTTCACAAGTGTAATGAAAAAGAATTTCTCTCACCCTCTGTCCAGCACGGAAGTTTAGAGTCAGTCCCAAGGTGTTCGAAATATGAATTGTGATTTCACAATGTGCTTTAATCAAAATGCATCAACTCATGCTTTTGTTTTGGCCTTGAGTTTTTGTTGTCTGGTATTTGCAAAATGATTGCTTACGTTAAGGTTTTTTCTAAATATTTTGCTAGTGCAAAAATCTATCTTTAAGTCAGAAATTCTTTTCTTCGCAAATGTTATTAGGGTGTTTCTGGATCTGTGGGTGTTTCACTCAGGTTCTTAATAAATTTGCCTTAGAGGCTATTTTACGTTCCTTTGGGACTTCCGAATTTGAGATTGTTATTAGATATTTCCTGTCTGACTCTGAAAGAGAGAAGCAAACTGAAAACAGAAGGGCACTTCTTGAGGGAACAGCTGTACTGGGACCCATGGGGTTTCCTCTGAAACCATGGCTGCCTGGACTCTGAGATGGATGACCATCTTCTGTCATCTGAGCCTGCTGAACAGATATGCTGAATTGTGTTGGGAAACAGCAAAAGCTGCAGAAATGAGGAGGGGGGAAAAAATGTGTGAAGAAAAAGGGCGGGTCAGAGCACCAAAGCTGGTTGCAGCTCTGCTTTCCAATGGCTACACTATTTTTTAAAATTCTGCTTCTGGTCCCTGGTGTGTTAGAGTTGGTGTGTGAGAATGGTGGTGTTTTCTATTTGTTTTGGTTTCTTTAATTTTATTTTTTTGTTCTTGTTTGTTTTCCTGAAGTTCTCTGCAAATTTTATGCAATGCTCTAATCTTGTGCTTTGTGAGGAGAAATTTCACATTTCAGTGGAGACAAAGCTACTGGGTAAGGAAGGGCCTGACTGCATTAAAAATTAAACTGTTGTGACTTTTAATTTGTCTTGATAGATATAAGAAAAAACCCAAACCTACGAGTGACTTTGGCATGTGTTATCCCTCTCATCATCTGTGAAGCTGATGCCAACGCATACCCATTCTGTAAGGTTACGTTGCAGACTTGGACTTTTTCCTCCCCCCTGTTTTTCATCAGCACTACCTTTGGCTTATGTGAGTGGTGAGGGTATAAAATAAGGAGATATGAGGAACGATGTGCACTTGAACAGTGCGTGGCAAATAACGCGATTCTTGCTTATGCTGTGGAGCAGGGTGACAAAATGGCCCTGAGTGGTGTGAGAAATCCTATCCTGGGGAAAGCTGTTGTTGCTGCTGCTGCGGCAGACCAGGGAAGGTGAGGGGGTGCAGGCAGGTGTTGGTCCCCAGGCTCTCCTGGGGCTGGAGGCACATGGCGGCATCTTGTCCTCTGGGGAGTGGGGCTGTTGCTTGCTTGAGAGCTGGCACTATTGACAACTCGTGCTGCTTTAGCTAGGAAAATATGACATCAAAACGCTTGTGCAGCAATGATGACTATAAAAACTTTACATCTACCCACTCACCAATTTACACAGAAAATTTGGTAAAAATAGTTGCTTCTGGAGGGGTGATCACTATGTAGGTTAAAAAGACAACAGTAGATACATGGGAGATTCTTGTTTCAAAATCTACTGAATAATTATCACCCCATAATTTATTGTGGGAGTTTCAAAATCTCTGTTTAAGGAGGAGTTGAAGAGCAGCAGAGGTAGTATGAAGTGTAATGGTCTTTTGAATTGTCTATCTATTATAGATTTTTATTTTTAAATGTTTAAGTCATGATTTTTTTGGTATCAAGACTCAATTTAAATATGGTGTTCTGTCTGCTAACTCATTCAAGAAAACCAGAGATGTGTGTAATCTCTTAGTTTATATAGGAGCAAGTGCAAAACAATGAAGTACAACTAACTGTGCTCTGAAGATACTGGTGTGTATTAAATGATGTGTAAAACAACTTGGGAACCATAAGAATGAACACCAAGTAGCCTGGGATCTTAATGGAAAAATTGTGAGGCACACAACGCTACCCATAGCTTTCCTTTATTATGCTTTATATTGTAAAAGATACCTGGTGACCAGGGAAACTGGTTTCTGCTGCCTGCTGGGGATCAATTCCCAGCAAATAAACAGTCCCCTTCATTTTGCTTGTGTGTGGTTTTATTCTTTTTCTTTTTTTCCTCCCAACTTTTTCTCTCCTATTTTCTTTTTTTTTTCTTCAGCTGCTGAGATAAATATAAGCATGAAGAATGCAGACAGAACATACTGAGCAGATGCTAAACTTCTGTAATAACTGTTTAGAGGGCCAGCCTCTGCTTTCATGTATATATACAGTTCATACTCTGGTATGAAATGCTAAATGGCTTTGTCTAAGGATCCTGCTATTGCTAAAAGCAGGGAAAGCTTTGCCGTCTCTTCTTTGGTTATAAAACTGTTTTTCTTAACTTTTCTGGTAAGTTCAGTAAAGTGTTCACCAGGTAACACAACTGTAGGAAACAGCTCTCCTAAGAGGGAACTTGATCATTTGCCTTTTAGAAAAGTATGATGACAAATGATAAGGTAAGCTTGTGTCGCTGCTTGCAAAATTGGAATTGCTGCAAGCAAGGCATCCAGCAGGGCTGCTGAATAGCAGTGTAAGACTTGGCACTGTTGGTTTCTGCAGGTTTTGCCAGGCTCTTATGTGACTTCTTCCTGTTGTATGAATTTTGTCCTTTGCAAATGTGTTAGAAACAAATAGGAAACTGAGTAGTGAGTAAAGTCGTTTTAGCTGCCTTATGGTTACTGAACCACTAAGCAACAGAAAGACCTTTTGCCATAACCCCTTTTTAAAAATAATAATCCCAAATATTAAAACCTATTTTTTTGTCTTGTTTTAGATTTAGGGATAAGGCAAGGAGGAAGAGATAGACATCTAATCCTCTCCTGAAGACCATGTAATCTGCATTTATTAGTTACTTTCCTTTAAAATGAGGGGACTATGACACTACCTTGGACAAAATTTCTAATTACATTGGGGGATAAGAATTTGGTGAACTAGCATTTCATTTAATTCATTATATTGAAGTAGTTACCATGTGCAAAGAACAGTAACCTAAGAAGGTTGTTCTGGTATTTTGTGTGAAGTAGGCTACACACTCAATTTCCCACTGGCTGGATGTGGGAGGCTTGAAGTGACAAACATGAGTGGCCTGAGGAGGAAAGTTATCATGGACAAGGGAAAAAAAAATCAGGGTGTCAGACTTGGCTGGTGGTAACCTTTCCATATCAGAGCACTGGGCTGCTGGGGAGCAGAGGATGTGTCTTATGGAGGCTCAGAGCAAACTGCAACAAAAGACTTCCTACTGGGCTGTCCAAGTTTTAACTGCCCAGTTTTTGTAACTGCCTTGGCATTTCAAATATTTTCAACTGGTCGAATATTCATGCTCATGTCTCTTGTGCCAAAGTAGTGTTCTTTTGAACAGGTATTTTTTTTCTGTACATCAGCATGGCAAAATGAGCAATAAATCATGAACATTTTTAATTGAGTTGAAAAAGAGAGTAAGAAATTTTTTTAAGGGGAATTTTTTTTGTGTGTATTTTGCAGTTGAGATTGTGTTTGTTAGCTGAGATCAAAAAACTTTCAGTGTCAAATTGGGATTTAAAGATCCAGAAGCTGAAAGTTAAAAATTACTTAGTATTAAACAGATACATTTTAATTTTTCATAAGCTTTTCAACACTATTGTAATTGCACATAGATGAACTTGTACTTGTCATTCAGTATCAAAGATTATGCTGCTGGCAAGGTAACTCTTCCCTGCAGCTGCAATGCAAGAGGGGTTTTTGTTTGTTTGTGACAAGAATTCTGACTGATTCCAGAGACCCAGTTTAATGATTGAATTTTGAACCACTTGGTACTGTGAAGAGTTTAGAGTCTGTAGCAGTCCCTATAAAGCAAAAGCAAGATTATAAATAGGAAGCTTTGTAAGTATGTTTTCTGTTTTAGGTCAGTATCCTAAATATCCAGTTGGCTCAGGGAATTGTTGGTAAGTTGCCTTCATCTGTAAGTGACCAGTGTGAATATTGCTGAGCTTGACAGCATCTAAAAACTATTTGTTGGCACGTATGGACTAAGACTAAGTTTGGAAATATCAGTTTTTAAGGGGCAGATGTGTGCTACAGGAGCTGTATCCACAAGTGGCAGTTCTACTGACACTGGTGATGCAGGCATATGGTGGGTGAAAATGAGGGTCCTGCTGGCCTATGGATATAATTCTTTAAGTCAGGTCTTAAGTGCCTCAGTGTGGACTCCCTCTGATTTGTACACATTTGGGAATCTCCTCCTCAAAGGCTCTGGTTAAGCATATGTCACATGATACCTAAGAGAGGGATTCCCTTTCCCTGGTGGAATATTCCAGCAAGGGAGTCATATGGATTCAGGAGGTCAAATACTTAAAGCAAATGCCAGAGCTTTTGGCAGGTGTGTGTGGTTTCTTTGGTGGGTTTTTATTTTTTTTAAGGCAGCTGATTTTGTTTCCTTCCTGGTGCTTATGGTTGGTGTCTCTTCTCTGGGAACAACAGTACCATGAAGTAGACATTCCTCTGCAGTTAGTTCTGATGTCCATCAATTACAGAAAATCAAAGACAGTAGCACTAGCAATTAGAGCACTTTCTGTTTGTCAGTCTGCTAGTATTTTTAGGAAGCTATTGGAATTTGGCTTGCCATCTAATGCGTTGATCCTGTGCCAAATGTCAGGTCCCCCGACCAGCCGCCCAAGTCACTCCACCAACTGTCATGCTGCCTTGCAGGAAGTGGAATGCAATGGAGTCGGCAACTCAAGGAAGAATTAACAGCCTCTGCCAGCATGCTCTAATTAAACAGCTATATAGACAACAGCTGTGAAAAAATTCATCAATCACAGAATGTTTATTATTGGAATTAAAACACCTCATAACTAATGCATAGATTTGCATTGATTACCATGTCCTGGAAGGGACAAGTGGTGCCAGCTCAGTGCCTGGCCATTTTCAATGTTTCCATCACTTGCACTGTTACCTCTCTGCCCCTGCTTTGTTAACAGTTAAAGTTAATAGTTAAAGGCATTGATCAGCTTCTTTGCAGCAAGTCTGGGTCTACATCTGTAGATGTGATGCTGAACACTACAAGGAATTCTGAATTCACTTTGTCATGTGGTCCATGGGGTATTTGTGTATATCAATCTCTCTAAATTTATTTGCACTTGAGCAAATCAGTAGTAATGCAGCAAATACTGGCTTAGTTATATTGACATAACCATGGATAGTTCATAAACAAGATCATGGTGAGTTACTCAATTTGTTTCCCCCAGCATTGTGCTGTCTGATCTAGAAGCAAGCAGTGTAATTTTGTGTATCCCTTTTTAATATGAGGTAGATATGTTGCAGTCAAACCACTAGAAAACTTAACATATAAAACATTTTCCAGGTTTTTAAAAATGGTCCTAAAAAAAATTCATGTGCCCCTACATTTGTATATATTCAATGCCATGTATTTGTGTTGGTAATAGCAACAACTGCACCTGATTCAGAAGCGAACGTGTCTGTTTCTGTCAACAAGGACTTGTGCAGTATAGGTGCAGTTCTGAAACACTTGATCCATGTGTTCAGGGCCACTACAAGGTCTCACTTAAGCCCTTAAAACTTATGGTGCTCTTCCTTGAACCATTATATCCAAACTAAATGGAGCAAGCTTTAATGTTAGAGCTTTAATAGAACATCCTTCCTCAAGGAATGAAACTGAAGATGCAGGAAAGAGCAAGCAACAAACTGGCTCCAAGGTTCTGAACCTGTGGTGAGGTCTCTTGTGGTCTTCAGTGCTCAAAAATGGTACTTCCAGCTTGGCCAAGCACATGATTCTCTAAGTAATTGCTTTTCCTCATCTAAAAAAAAAAAAAAGGGACTAAAAAATTTCCTTTTTAGCCTCATCTAGGCTAAAATATATATCAGACTACTTGTGAATGAGAAAAAATGTATTGCTTTAATTGAATGAGAATATAACACTTGGAATCCGGGCCAGGTTTTATGACACTATAAGTACTAGTATTTGTTTCTCTGCATTAGAATCTCATTATGTCTTGCAGCACAGCAGAAATATGGTTATTTTGGAGGAGGTCGACTGGATGTCCTTTAAATCATAAAATCAAAACCAAATACAAGATATGGTGCAGAGATCTAAACCTCAGATTTCTGCAAGATAAGGCTATCAGCCAATACTTCATAGCTGTAATAAAAACTGTTTTGGTTTGTGTTTTAAATCATCTTTGAGGCCAAACTTGAGTATTGCCCACAGTGTGAGGACATATTCGATGAGGCATTATAAAGAATTCTTACTACTATATGATCAAGAGATAAATAACTGCTTTAATGAATAACTGTGACCTCTCATGTTAAGAGATGAAGACCATAACTTTGTCTAGAGCAGAGCAAAGCAGAATCTGTATCTTAACTACAGAATTCTGTATCTTAACTAATGACTTAGGTGGCATTCACAAGAGCTGAAGGAATTCAGGAAGTTGAGGAACCCTTTCTCTGATAGGCATGGTGAATGTTGACCATGATTTTCTCTTGTTTTTGACAGGCCCTTTCCTACACACTGAGCACAACCCAGACCTCTGCAAATAATCCATTTACTAGGATGAAGGAAAAGAATTGTTCCAATGGGTCTCTCTGGCTCTGCTCTCAATCACTTTTCTGCTTTCACACAGACTTGATCCTGACACTACTGTTGACTTTGGTAACGGTAAGATGATATACTTTTTGCTTTGGTTTTGTGTTTTGTTTTTTTTTCCTCATGAGGACAACCTGAACATGCCTTAGGTTTGCCACTGAGTACTGCTGGGGTTGGCAACAGCAAGACAGGGGAAAAAAATCCATAAAAAAGGTGAAATGTTTATTGATACACAATATGAATGATTCACGTACTTTGTGGCAGCTGTTGCACATCAGATCAGTGATTATTGCGTGAGAACCACCTTGTGGGGGAGTGTGTGTGTGGAGGGGAAGGGATGGGTAGAACCTCATGGAGGTGGGGTGGCATCCCCTGGAGCCCACGTGGGGAAGCCACGGAGCAGCTGCCAGTCACAAACAGCCAGGAGAACTGTAACACCCACAGCTCCTGGAGCCCCTGACCCAGGTCAGATGGGCAGGGACAGTGAGAACATGGCCCCTTACCCTTGGCCTGGGACCCCAGAGTGGCCGTGGGGTCAGAGGCCCCGCCTGGGATGTCTGGCTGTAGAGATCAGAGCAGATAAAACCAGAGGCACAGGGTTGGTGTGTGTGCAGCCCTGTCATCTGGAGGTGTGAGAGCTGGTCTACCACAAGGTTTTGGGGGTAGCTCTCTCTCCCTCTTTCTCCTTCTCTCCTTTCTTGCTCCCTCTGCTGCTTTTTCTTTGCTCCTTTCTTATTGCTTTGGGTGGCTTGGAGCTGGAGGGGTTAGATTTTGACTGAAGTGTTGTGGATTGATTAAATATTGACCTGGGTGTTGTGGATTAATATGTGCTGAGCTGGTATTGTGGTGGCACATTTTGTCCAGCTTGTGTAGTGCCCTTTTTGAACCTTTGCCAAGTTCCCACATTTTCTCCCCTAAGTTAATAAAGAAACCCCTGGTGGACAAGTCCATGGCTTATTCTCTTGATGTTATCTCAAGGTATTAAAGAACCCTATATATATATAAAATAAGTAAAACTCCTGGTTGAGCCCCTGAGCCTGCAGCTCCCAGAATTGTTATAGCAGCTTTCAGTCATGACCAAGCTGAATTTCCACTTACCTGGACAGAGGTCCTGGCTGAATGTGCCGTGGTGTTAAGGATATTGACTTCCTAGCCTTGTAGCAGGAGAGAGTTCCTTAACTCTCGGGAATACATGCTGGATATTGGCGAGACAGGTCTGCTAAGCTGCTGTACTCGGATGTTGGGCTCAAACTATGGTAATTTATTTCTGCCATAAGAATGCCCTCCTTGAACTGCTCCATCGTGAGTGCACGCAGAGGGAAGGGTGTCAGTGCTGAACCTGCTGCATGGACAGCTCAGATGTCCTAAAATTCCAAGTGTTTTGGAGGACAAGAGGGGTTTTAAAACATGGCAGCCTTTACTGCACTGAAGTGTTTGACTTTAGTGCCATACTTGCAGTATTTCTTCTAATTAAGAAGAGTGAGGAATACTACTAATTCAGCAGTAAAGTTAATTAGCACAGACTATAAATGTTTATTTGTTTTTTAATAGCAACAAATGCATTATAAATGACTCTTGTGTTCGTCTGTTGTAAAGTCCTACGGTTAGAGTAATTTATACCATAGCTTTTTCTTACAATGGCTTTTGGCATTGCAAAAGCAAAAATATGAATTTGGTGTTAATTGTGGAATAACCATGTCAAGTGTTATAAATCTGCTAAATTTTAGTTAGAATTTGTCAAGTAAAAAAGATGAAAAATATTAAATGTATATTGATGGATATTGAACTTCATTTACTATCAGAAACCTGATTTTGCAGGCTTTTCAAATCTGAAATAGCATGTTATTCCTAAATATAGATTTAACATCTAAGCTGTAAGAATGTTATGATAGTTCTTGGCTTTTGAAAGAAACATGTAGGTAAGAGTATACTTTTAGTTTTATCTGTTAAATTGAATGGAACTTCACAGATACTTATGAATAAAATGGTAACTATTTTTTGAGTGATTTATAGAATTTTTATAGTATTTTTGGTAGAAAGTACTGTTTTTATAGCATTGCAGGTGGACATAATAGAATTCAAAGTGACTATTTGTCAACATTTGAACTAAAATATTGATATCTTTTAATTTAAGCCTTTATGCAGTTCTGTGTGGACATTCTTACTTCAGATTGTGTATCCTAATTAACAACAACATTAAAATTTATTATTTATTATTAAAAAAATTAAATTTGTTTTTGTAATTAATTTGTTATTTGCTATTTATTTTTCTATTAGTTTTACTACTTTTTATTTATTAATTTTATTTGGTTTTATTATAAGTTTATTATTTATTTATTTAGCAAGCTGTATTTTATGGCTCACTTTACATAGAAATGAAGCACAAGTTTGTTCTGAAATAAGTCATGGGATGAAAAACTGCTTTGTAGTCCTGCTTCATGGAGGACAAACATTTTATACTGACCTGATTCCCATGTACTGAAAGTAGGGAAGCTAAAGAGATTCAAGTTTAAGACACATGTATCATGAAGAATGAGGTTAGTGAGGTGTAATTTCTATTGTGAGGTGATTTCCTTAGAGAACATCTTTTAGAGAAAAGCTGAGACCTGAGAGCCAGCTTGGGTTTCTAGAGTGGGAACCTTCAGGAGGTGTGGAAGACAACGTACTTTGGAACTGACAAAGAGTATGCAGACAGCCAGGCTGGGGACATGGTAGGTGTTACGGGCAGAAAGAAAGGTTGTACATACCTAATTCAGTTTATGCTAGAAAAGTGAGAAATTGTCATCTCATGCTGTCCTTTTTCCTCTTAAATAAACTTTGCCCTGGGGAATCTCGAGAGAGAAATCTCGACTGTTAATACCTTAATCAATGCTGTCCTGTTTTCTGCAACTCCAGTCTTTTCAAAGTCTTTTCAGTCTTGACTGCTGGTCAAACTTTATTGATCCACTTAAATTGATTAAGGTTTTTCCAATTTTGCGACATCATCACTAATGCAATGCGTCCAGTGACCTAACCATCTTTTCAGTGCTGTTTGTGACTCGAGAAGTTTGGAAGATTATCCAGCTGTTGATGTGCTGGTTTCTGTATTGGTGATGTTTCCATGGAGAGGCACATAGTGTATGAAAAGCACTGAACGCTTTTGTTTGTGAACAAGAGGAACACCTTATACACACTCAGATGTACTGTTGGAGACACAGAAATATCACCCTAAAGGCTGAATATGATTCACTTGCTCGATTTCTGGGAGGTTGTGACTTTGGTATGAAGAACAGAGTACCTACTGCACATTTTCCAGGATGTTCTCTGCATAAAGCATGCATTTTCTAAGGATTTCTGAGTAAATGTTATTTCTTTGGTAAGTGTGTTTCTGTATAAACATGTGACTATTTTTGAACTTTAAGCTTGACTTCTATACACAGAATTTGTAACTTTGAATTCTGCAAAAGTTCCCAGAAGGCAATTACTTGGTTGTTGAGGAAATAGTGTCTTAGTGAGAACGATTCTCTTTTAATAGCCAGTGCCCGCCTTTATGCTTTTCAAGGAGATATTTGCAAATGTCTCATTAAAACAAGAGATCCAAAAGAGTGGAAAGGTGTTGTCTGATCTAACCCTCAGTGAAGCAAACTGGACCACACAGGCTCATTAGGAGTTCATTCCAATTGGAGTAAAATAACCTGTAAAGCTATGGGTTATGGTTTTTTTTTTTTTTTAATTTATAAGACTAGATGCAGATCTGACAAAGGCAGAGCTGCTTTATATTTTCTTGGATCCTAAAAAAACCGAACAGTATCCCCAGAGTTTGATCTGCATTTGATTTCATTATTGCTATTGGACTGATGAGGGGAATTAAGGAAAGAGGAAGAGGAGCAGAATACTGTGATATGCAATTTTATCCTTGCTTTCAAACCCCCACCGAAGGCTGATGTCCTTTGTTCCAACCGTAAGTGAATATCTGAGTCTTTGGGAGAAGGAGCTAATTTCATGAAGAACTACTACTCAATGACTTAAAAAAATTGGTGTATGTTACTGAGGGAAGCTTGGTGCAGTGTGTGGGCACGGGATGGACGTCTAATTGTTGTGCTAAGTTTTAAGGAGCCTCTGAACAGGCTGTTCTTCACATTGTTATCTCTGCATTTAGGTCCTGTCCTCAATCATTTGGAGTTCTTACTAACTAATCTATTGATGGCAAAGTCAGTTTTATTTCAGTGTCCTGGACTGTTTATGGTGTTGCTTTCTCTGGGCCCTGAAACAACTCTTGCAGCAATGTTGATGCTGGTTGTTGCTCTTACTTGTCTTGCATGGAGAGTATTTGGCTCTCATGTTTGCTTACTGTTATAGGAGTGGTGGCTAATCATCATATCATATGATACTACAGGTATAAACTGGCTGTATCCAGATATTTCTGTCTTCCATCTCTGTTAGATTCTGTTGCCTTTAGCTATGTTTCCCTTGAAACAAGTTTGTCATCAAAACTTATTCAATCCGTCTAGAATTTTCAGAGGTTCCCCTCTAAAATTTTGGTTTCACAAATTGAAAAGGTTGAATTATTTATGACACAAAATGGAAATACTCTGCTTTAAATAATAGCACAATGTCATTACACAGTGTGTTATTACCTGCATTTAAACTTAGAAAAACAGATAGTTGGCATGGGTGAGAGGAATAACCATAAACTTATTAAAATGCCTTAATACATTTTTAGAGGGGATTTCCCATTCATGTGTAGGTGTGGTTGTACTTTTCAAAGTTTGATAAAGACACCAGTGAGAGCTGAAGTATTTTTAGCACTCTTATAAAGGGGAATATAGTAGGGAAACTTTGAGCGCATGTGTCTATTTATTTTTCATGGAATCTTCTCGTAGGAGTGAAACTACTCGCAGGTTCACTTCCTTTTGGAAAACAGGGCTGCTGCTTCTGGTCTCCCTGAGCTTATATCCCCTTCTGCAGGTTTCCTGTTTCGCTTGAGTGCTGTGATGTCCTCCCCTCTCCTGTGCAGATGGCTCGGGTGTTCTTTCCCAGCCCCTTCTGGCTCATACATCTCACTCAGAGCCTCAGTGCAGCTGGGCTAAATAGCCATTCTTTGGTCAGTATTGCTGTGAGTTTAAAAGAAGGAATAACACACTGACCAGGCTGCAAGTTCCAGAGACTGGAGATTTTCATCTCTGCAAGGTTTTAATTTTTATATTTTAGTTCTATGTTTTGATTTTAAATGAAAAAATATATTCAAGAAATTGAGAAGCAATTAGCGAAGCCGTGCTGAGGAGATGGTGGTTGAACCCCTGGATAGCAAATGAAAGGCAAAGTCCTATCTGCCTTCAGTAGTAAAAAGTTTTATCTCCCATTTGAAAACTCTATAGACACATCCATCAAGTGGTCTGACAGGGAAATTAAATTGGGTTACAGCACTGCAAGAAGTCCAGATTATGTTCCTGCTGAGCAGTAACAAATTGTGGTGAACTTTATAGAAAGTTTCTTTCTGTTTTTCACAAAATGATGCAGTATAGGGCTAGTCAGTGGTCACAAGAGACACTGGGGAAACTTCTGGAAAAGCTTGTTGTTCTTTAATGAGGAAATTAAATGAAATTGTAGATGCAGCTTCCCTTTCCTGCAGAATCACTTGGGTTCTCTGCTCCTTTATAAGCACACCGAATCCACCTACAGTGCATTTTTTATTTGCTGCAAAATGAAAAAATTAAATTACTCTCCTGACCGTGAGGTAAAATACTTGTTCCCCAGTTGTGGTGGGACCAAAATGCTTTTTGAACACAAAGATGTTCAGATCTAGAACCATACTGTATCGTTGGCTTTCTTTTATCATTCCATCCTGGATCTGAATATCCTTCAACCTGAGGAAACTTCAGGCCCATCTTTAATGGCAATAAGAAAATGAATGCTTGAAAACAGGTCCAGAGTTGTTCCCAAGCTTTGTGAACTTCAGCCGGCCATTCCATTAACATGAACGTCAGGTTTTTTAACCAAATCTGAAACAGAGAAAGGTTTCTGGTGTCAGGTTTCGTTACATCCTGCTGAAAACCTTAGCATTCATATGGAAAACAGCATCTTTTATATCTTTGCATGTATCTAGGTACATATGATTAAATAAAACCTTTAGTATGTGAGTTCCTAGAAGTTTTAACAAACAAGCATGAATTTCTTTTGCTAATTCATTGTTGTATCTTCCAAAACAGTTGCATTTAACTACATGGCCTTTTTGAATAATACTCAGATGTTCTTAGACTCAAAAGAAAAATAAAAAAAGGGAGAGAAATTTCCTTCCATTTGGATGTTCCTCTTACAGTGTGAGGATTAAAAGCCATTGGTCACCTAATACCTTGCTTATACAGAAGTTAAGCTACCTTAAAACCAGATACAAATGAGTGCAATAGCAAAATAAAGGAGAAAGTTTATTAGACAAGGAAGGCTGATGTTGTTTAATGAAGTGTGGTGCATTCGGATCTGTTTTTAAAAGCCTTGTTCTTTCTCAGTAAGCAGTAGGAGTAAAATGTTTCTCTTATAGGCTTCTGCTTTACACATTGTACGCTTGCCTTGAGGGATTCAAAACCTTAACTCACAAAAGATGTAAGTATGAGAAATCTCATCCTTTTTCTGGAACGGCTTAGGGGATGATTGTTTATTTAACAAGCTGGAGCCCTGATTTTGCCACTGACACACTTTGACAAAAATCCCCTTACAGGCATTTAAAGTTGCAAAAAGGAAGAAAATTGGAAAGAAAGATGTGAGTCAATGTGCAAAGCTGCAAAAGTCTGCCGACCTAGGTGTTTTCAGTATTTAGTAACTATATTTAAAGTTGCAGACCTAGAGTGGTCTTGGAGAGGGAGGAGTCAGTAAAGTTCAATCAAATCAAATAAGATCTTCTTATGAGTTGTTGGTTGCTTGAGTTATTATGTATGAGGAGCTCACTCAGGAAGAGGGAAATCCCATCTATGGAAAGATCCAGAAGAGTCCTTGCAAAAATCCTAACAGGCTAAAAGTGAAATCTAAATAGTACCTAGGCTTTGTGCCAGCTCATAAAAGGTGAATGTGTTTTATCCCTAGATGTCAAGATTGTTGAGTGGCTGAATTTGGGAATTGGCTTTTGTTCTCATCACCGAAGCAGCTGGGAGTTGTTGGAAGAGTCAGGTGCAGATGCAGACATAGTGTCCCTTCAAATAGCACTTCCCAGTCCAGCGATCAGTGCCAAACTCAACTGTGAGAGCCAGGGCACAAGTTGGTGTTTTGCCTCTGGATTTTTTAATTTGTAGGGAAAATGCTGTTTTGAAACACTAATGAAAAACACTTTTCATAGCTGAGACATTCCCTTCCTACTAACGGGAGTTTTCTGGATACAAAACTTTATTCCCTTTAAAAAGCTTTTGTTGTTTTTTTTTTGTTTGTTTGTTTGTTTTTTAACAAAAAAAAACATCGACTATCTATCAGGGAGGAAGGTTTCTCTTGTGTCCAGTGCCTTTCTCTTTGTTATTTGCACTTCTTATACCAAGATGCAGGAAGAGGACGTATGGAATTAACTGAGGAACAGGGAAACAGTTGAGAGAAAAACCCCTGTTCATATAATTTGGACCAAATAGGGAAGAATGAAAATAGTGTTTTTTCCATTAATGTACATTACTGTACAGTTGGAGGTGAAGGGCAAAAAGGAAGGTAGAAATTTCCTTTCATTTAATGGATGTTCTGGTTTTTGTCATGTGAGTTTCTCACACTGTTTTCTACAGGCCTAAAATATCACACTTCTCCAGATAAGGTTTTCCTATGGTTGTCTCATTCCAAGTCACAGCAGGCTCTTCAACAATCACTTTTTGAGTTCCTGATTCTGACATGGTAAAACTTGGATTCTATTTTATTATATTAAAATTCAAACCAAAAATCTTCAAATAAGCAACATTTTCAATTTCTCTTCATGTATCTGGGATGTTTATAGGTTTTAAGAAGCACCATTTCAGTGTGATTTCACTTTGTGACCAGAGAAATTATTGAGGTTAGTCAGGGACAGAGTTAGAAAACTTTCTGATCAAAAGGGGATTTGAGCATATGATTCTGAAATGTGCAAGCAGGTTATATTAGTAATTGGTATGCATTTCACCTGAGGTATTTAATTCAACTCATTCTACATTTTTAAACACCTTTATTAATGGAAATATACATTTAAAGCATAGTTTAAATGTTAAGATTCCTCAAAAAAAACCATACAAGTATATCCTATATTGCCATAAACACCAGCATCTGAAACCCTTCTCAAATTGAAAATCTTATTTGCCCTTACCCTACACTTAAGAGAAGAATGGACTTGCAGTGGTTTAAGAGACTTGATAAAAATCTTTATTTTGACTTTCTTTTTTAGAACAAATAGTGGTATCTCCTATTTTCATTCGAGTAGTTTTGACTGGAAAATAAAATAATTAGTATAATTTCCAGTGGTGTCATTTTCCTCAGGTTACACCTGTTTTAATGAAAGCTTTCCAACCAGTTCTGCTCTATATGTAGTCTTTTCTAGATTGGATTTTTTTTTTTCATTGAGTAAGGGATTCTCCCTTATTATCTACGTTTGTAATTTCATTGTGTTTGACCTATTAAATAATGCATACAGCAAATCTTTAATTTTCAATACTTGGTGGCTAAAGATGAAAGTGGGTCTTGTGGAGTAACTGCAAAATGAGCTTTAAATTCTAATTAAAAATCATCTTATCAACACTACATTTCACATTGTATAGTTATGGGTCTGATATTTTCTGAATTGGTTATGCTAGATTACTTTATAGGACTTTGTGATTGAGAGAGAGCATGATTTTGTTGAACAATTTCTTTTGCACAGCAGGGTGACTTAAATTAGTGTGACTGACATCCTCCTAATATGCTTACAAATCTATGGAACAATTGATTTGAAACTTGAGCATTTTCATTCTGATTGGATTACAGCACAGGGAAAGAAGTTGGATGTGCTGGATATGCAAGCAAATTCACGTAGCTGCTTCACTTAAATCCCAACCCAAGGTATATCGAAGCAAAACTGCAAACTTAGCATTTGCTGAAGCAAATGGAAAAACTCTGGTCCAGAAGAAACTGTGACACCTTCCAGGAACAGAAATGAATGCAGGACTTTACCAGAGTAAATTTATAAAATGCAGGTGCTTAAATGTTTGAGAGAAACATAAGTAAAAGAGGTGAGGAGAAAAATATTGCTGTGGTTGAAATTCTCCCAGATGAAGGATCCCAATTAATATCAAAGATTCATTCTGTGGACTAAAACCCTAAAACTTTTCCTTGAGGAGGCGGTGGGGGAGAAAGGATTTTCCTTAGCAATGTTGCTATTAATCTGCAACATGTTTACCTGGTTCACTTATTTGTTAAACATGCTGTTTACAAGAGACTCTCTGCTCAAGTTTGGAGCACCATTGTCATCCCCCTGCCCAGCCTCAGGCACTAATTAAATTTCCTCAATGCATTTTATATAACAATTGTACTTATAAGATCTCTGGTCTCCTGTCTGTATCTGCCCAGTAGAGTAGTGCTATCATTATAAAAGAAAATTTGAAAAATAGTAGCCAGTGTTCCAAGCACCAATCCAACAGATGAGTTAATAATATTTGTAAATAGTCATGTTCTTTCTGCTATTTCTCACCTATGCTGAGAGCCAATGAGGCAAACAATGTATATATGATTAGGAGCTGGGAAAAAGTGTTCAGAAAAATTAAACACTTGTATAAATGAACATGTCCTGAACTCCAAAAAATTGGAGCTGTCTTCAAACTGTGCAGCAGTATTTCCAGTATATATAGCTTTTTAAAGCTACTGTCACAAGGTAATAGAAACAAAATTTGAGTGGAAGCATCCTATTAAAATCCCTGTGTGAACACTGGCATGGTCAGACTCAAATGAGGTCATGAAGCTCTGTATTTACCCGGCTGCGAGGTGAGCATGGTGCCATTCACTTCAGAGCTGGACTCGCTGATCCTTGTGGGCCCTTTCCAGTTCAGAATATTCCATGATTCTGGACTCATGGTGAATCATTAAAGTTATGAAATTTATTCTAGACAGTTATTAGACTTGTTTAACATCGTTCCTCTAAGATCTTGTACCCTAATGCTTCAAGATGCACAATTTAAGAACTCCACAAGTATATACAAGAACTGCTACATTACTTGCTGGAGATGCTTGTTTTGCCTTAGAGATCTCATTAGAGCTTTTTAATTTAGGAACAGGTCATCACCAGGAAGAAGCAATTTATTTTCTGGACACTCAGAAAATAAACTTTGTGTGGAATGCTTAAAGTAAGATGCACCGTTGTAGCTGAAACATTTTCTAGTGACCACATGGATTCCTCTGCAGAAGTAATACTCAGTCTTGCAGCTGACTTGTCAGGTTAGAAATGCTTTTGCATTGACCCTCATGATATCAATATGGTAGTGCTAAAGCAAGGTACAGTCCTTTTCCCTTAATCTACTTGTCTTGTCTGTTTCTCCCAAAACACTAATGCACTCTGGCTGGGAAGTAATGTGGATTGAAGGGGAAAGCAAAGGTTTGTGAGCTGACTGAGCATGTGCATGTCCTTCGGCACCCCCACAATATGTTGTGGGGTTGCTCGGTCAGCTGAGAACCGAGGTCTGGAGTTCAGCTGGTATTTAGCACAAGTGATGTCATCATACCCACAGGGTACACGTACAGGGCAGAGCCCAAGAGCTGATGCTGCTCATGTATTGATGTGTAGCTTGTTATGCCATGCCTTAAGCCTATGCGCTCTTACTGGTAGGCTCACTAATTAAGTATTTTGCATCAGTAACTATATATTGCATTTTGGTTTCAAACATTTCCAAAATATGTAAGGTGATGCATTTCCTAAAGATCTGGAGATAGGAATATGAATGCAGTTTCTGGGACATTCTTCACTGAGATTCTCACCTGCTAATTCTCCATTTGTTCTGAAAACTAGAGAATACCTCTTCGTGTGTCTGGAAAGTGCTGCCTGTGCTACTCTAAGTGCTGCCAAGTTGGGCAGGAGTGTGCAATAACTGCTATTCCATAATAAAAATTGGTAGTAATATCAACCTCACTATTGTGTGGTACCCACCCACACTGAGCCATTAAACCAAAGTAGCTAAAGACTGTCTCTTGCAGGAAGCATTTCCACATCACTCCAAGCACTAGCTCAGTTGCTTTGCTTTTTCCTTCAGTTGCTGTGCTTATGGCTTTCATTTTTCCTATGCTCACAAAGCAACAATAAGGAGAGGGTAGGGTAGAGCTGCCAAAATCCAGTTTCTGGAAAGGATGGTAGACAAAGGTCTGATTGAGACTTTAAATCCAAGGCAGGGAAAAATTACAGTGCATGGTTTGTACTGGAATGAGTTGAAAAGCACACCCACATGCCACCTTGAAGCCTATTACCACTTTAAAGGCCACAAATGTGCCATCTTAGAACTGGATCCCAGAAACAGCTGCAAACCTGCAGTTCCTCTGAACTTGAGCCTGTGGGACTGTGGCGTGTTTGTAGTATCTGAACATCTCTGGCAATGGCCAGAGAGCAGGTGTGCACCTGTTTTCTGGGTGTTGGATATTCGTTTCTTTTTGGTCTGCATGTCATTGGTAGCTGTGTCTTTTTTCCCCAGTAGTTTTCACTTGCTGGGGATCAATCTTTTGAGCTTTAATTGGTAAAAAATTCTGTTCTGTTAAGTTAATGGTTATTGTAGAAAGTGAAGTCTTTTGGGCTAGTCCCTGTATAGAACATAGACATTACTACCAGGTTTGGTGTTTAAATCCACCACACTAACCCTTGAAGTCCTTCTCAGTTTTCATTTAGTCCTAGAGCCTCTGCTTTTCGTACCACCTACATATTATGTGCTTGCATGATTTGGGGTTCAAGGAGTGGATTTTACATGTTTCAGCTTCAGAGCCTGATCCAGCAGGTGTACCTGCAGCAGAACCATTAGGCTACGTGGTTCCTACAAGGTATCTCGTTATCAGACAGCCTACTGTTTAGTGCACATTCATACTATGTTGAATGTCTTTTTTAGAAAAACTAGAGCAGCCTAGCTGGCCAATAAAGGAAAACCAATCCAACCATTCCAGTTTTACAAAAAAATATCTCAATGTGTATCAAATTTGACATCTAATGAGATAATGCTGAATCATGTGAATACATTACAGTCTGTGATGGATCAGAACTGGAATGCTGACAGCTCTGAGGCATTTTTTCAAAGTTGGTAACTGTTCAAATCTTGTCGGCTTCTGAGATTTCATCTGTTTTTTTGGGAGGGTGGGATAAATGCCTCTGGACATGATGCCAAGATTGACTCTTTAGGAAGATTTGGATGAAAACTCCTTTATTCTTCTGACCTGTTTTCTTCTCACCCATTGTGATATTATACAAATTGAATTTCAGGGCTAGTGAGCTAAGGATTCTGCAGTGGTCAGCAGAAGTGTCTTTCCGTCCGATTACCCTTGAGGTGACAAGCACATAATATATTCAAGGCGGTTTCTAATAGAATGAAGCTCAGAATATGTGAGGGTTGTAGACAGCAGCTGGCCCCAGCAGAGACTAACAGATTTGCTGAGAACCTGCAAAGATCTTGGCAGGATGTCAGCACAGATACTGCAGGGTTTCTAGATGCCAGGAAAAAGAGATCTTTGGTTTGCAGCAAGGAAAATGGTATTTAGGGAGGATGGGATGTAATAAATTACAATAATAGCACTGCAAACAAGTCTCATCCAAAAGTATCAGAGACAGACTACAGTGGGAAAGTTGTGTACTCATTTTCATGGATTAAGAAGCTGAAGTAGATGCAGGAGAAAAGATGTGCTTTCTTACAGTGGCAGAGTGTTATTAGAGCCAAAGAAGTAACTGAATTCTATGTAGGAATTGGTTTTTAAAAGTAGTGAACAAAAGCAATGATTGAGAAAGAGGCTTGGCTGACTTAAAACAATGGGAAAGAAGAACAGAATCTGTGTGGATAGATCTGTTTGTGAAGAACAAGTTCATGGAAGTTTTTGCAAGGGCCTTACTTTCTGGGTTGGTAAGAAGTTGAGTCTCTGCAGCATCAGAAGTTTCTAGCATACAGTATCCAACTATAAATGTAGGTTTACTCTGACTGTGCGTTTGCCAAATGATTTTTCTTTAGTAAAATATGTAGGTATTTCTCTAAAAGGTTCAGGTGCTGTAAATACTGGCTGGCCATTTACCTGATCAAGCATGCCTCACCCACACCTGAACCTTTGATGCTTTCAGAAGATTTTTAGGTCAGTCTACAGGAAACTTTTTGATCTGTTATGCTAAGGTGTTCTCCCTTATGAGAATTTTAGTGAAAAAGGTGCTCTTCAAAGAGCTTGGCCAGAATTAGCATCTTACTTGAAGCAAAATTCTGGTTTTTAAAGAACCAGTTTCACAAGGAGAGAAAACAGATTCTAATCGGCACGTTGAACATGACACAGAGAATAGCAGCCCTAATGGGGAATGCCTGCATGGAAAATTTCTGCCCTACCTGATAGGTTTTTATCTGTGTTCCATAAATTTGATTTAAATCATTTCAGGGAGATTTCATCTTCATTTACCTGGTAAAGCAATCCCTATTACTTATTGCTGTTTTTAAGACTTGATTTGATGATTACTTTATTAGGTTAAAGTCTGTGGGTTATTGACAGTTCTAATGTTAACTAGATGGCTTTGTTTTCCTGGCAGAATGCCAGCAGAGGGGGGAAACAGCTGTTCCTTGAGATGGGAATAATAAAAAATGCCAACTGGTAACAATCTTTTCTGACTTTTGCTGAACTGAAAAAGGCCATTAACAGCTCTTGGAATTCCTCAGTTTCTTGCATTCTCGAGTTCCAAGATGAACAATGTGGCAGACAGGATACCATTGAAAATGTAATGCATTGGGTCCTGATGGCAATGCCAGATGGTGGGGGGTCGGGAGAAATTCAAAATGCAGGCTAATAGATATATAGATGACAAACTGTCCTTAACTGATATATGGCTCTATTTTGAAGTAGGAGATAGTGTGGGCTGGTTTTAAAACTGTCGAATGGGCCAAATCCAACTCCCTTGCATGTTAACTATCAGTCTGCTCAGAAAATTATAGCTTCAAATAGCAGTATAAAACTCATTACTTTTGTGATAGCTATATAAGCCTATACATAAATTTTCCGCTACTTGTGCCTTGGTCCTTTAGCACAAGTATTAAACAAGTAATAGAGTGGAGGACTTGAAAGTAGGTACCGCTTGGGAGTGGTTATAAAGTCCCAGAGTTACAGATCCACAGAAGTGTTTCTGGAGACAGTTTTCATGTGAGCAATCTGACATAGAAAAGAGAAAACCCTGGAAGTCTGTGAAGCCTTGGGCATAAACTTTTGTTTTCCAAGATCCTGTTAAAACAGGCAGGCCGTGCTAGCAAACTGGTCAGTGTGGCTTCGAAAGCCACAGGGAGCTTTCAACAGCAGCTGCTGTGTGTCAGAAGTCTATAAATTGACTTCCTGCCACAGGAGGTCTCTGGCAAGTTCAGCTGGAGAGTTGTTGGGGGAAATCCTTGCCTTTCCTCCTATCAACAGAACAAATACATCCAGGGCTGTGCCCAGGGCTGGGAAGGGAGTTGAGCTGGTGGAATCCTTGTGTCAGCCAAACACAACCTTTATTAAACAACTTATTGTGGGTGGAGACCTCAGTGTTTTGTTGAGGGAGAGAAGGCACTTTCCTTTGAGTAGTATATACATGTGGCCCATCAAGTTCTTTGTTTTCAAATACTCCCAGATGAGAACACACTTCTTTCATTATGTCTCAGATAACATCAAAAAACATACTTGCTTTCCCCCCTTTCTTTCTTTGTCTTCCAAGCAGCTATGGGCTATCTCCTCTCTTCAGGATGGATGTATGTTCCCTTTCCAGTGCTCAATTCCCTTTACAATAGTGCTTATATACTAGTTTTGGAACTGTCCTCCTCCAAGAGGATTTAATTTCCTTTAAAAATTGCATTCTCACCGAATCAATAACCTAACAGGAATCTCTGGCAAAGGATGGGTTTGGGTGCAGTAGGTGTCTCAAGAGTTAGTATCTTCTATCACCTTTGTTGGAACTCATTACTTAGTTAAACTCCTGAGCTGCTGCTTTCAAGCTTCTTTCACTTCCTTTCTCTCTCTGGGGAATCCGCCTGTTTTTTCCCAAGAGAGGTACATAAAGATCTCAAATATACAAACCTCTTCTCCACCTGTCTCCTAGATTGCTGAAAATTTTCTCTACTCTTTCAGCATATTAGATAGGTTTGAACACCTTTAGATTAAAACTGAGCCTGAATATGCCATTTCATACCAACAAGAGTAAAATCTATAGTTTTCAAGTACAGTCATAAACACTTGAAATAAGGAGGAAAAACCTACAATGAGATATATAGAAAGTTTATCCTGGCCTTGACTTATCCATCCTTGATTCCTTTGCTCTGCAGTATAAGACTATGATTATAGGGAAATGCGAAGTAAACAAGAAAGGTAAATGTTCAAAATTGTGGAGGTGTTTTGAGCCTTGTGGAAGTTGGTAAAGTAGAAGAGATGTTAGCTTGATTTAGAAAAGCAGAGTGCAATGTCTGACTTCTCAAAGTGTGCTAGGCTTAGATTGTTTTAGCCTCATGGATTCTGGAAATTGCATTTGAATTCAGTTTAGATATCTGTTCAATAAAGCCTTCTGACCCGGTGACTTTTGGGGCTGGAAGGGTGAGGCATAAATAATAGTGAGGGGGAAAAAAAAAAAGGAAACCAAGAGTTGTGGTAATTTTTGAACAATAATTATTGCAGTCTAATTTTTGGCACCCTTGGCTTTACCTGCTTGTTGGATCCTTCTCTAAAGTACTGATAACTGCTTTCCCACTGTCTGAGTTCAAATCCCAGGTTCACATAGCTGCAGTCATAGACACCAGCTATGAATCTTATGTATTTTTGTCCTGTCTGTCTCAATGTTATGCCACGTGTAGCTATGTGGGCAATGAACACTATTGCAGAGATACTGGGTTCCACTCTGCAAAGGCAATTCACATATTTGTGTATGGCATTTGTTCTGCCTTTTTCTGTTTAGGGCACGGGGTTACACAATCACAAACACAATCTCCATCACTTGTCAGCACATCAGTCAGTGGTGTTGTCAAAATAACACTGCTAAGGAAAAGAAAAACCTCTGCAGTTCCCTCTCTTTTCAACTGATTTCAAATGGGATGAGAGCAGAAGATGGGCAGAGCTTAATTATAAGACTCATGTGACTTGCTATGGCAATTTGATCTGTGAGGAGACTTAAATGTCTGTCTGTGCATGCATATTTTGGAGGCATAATATTGGGGAAGGGCTTTGAACCCATCAGGCACACAGGCTGGGGTTCATGCACGAGCTCTTTTAGAACTCCCTTGTGCCTTTCTGTACAATTACCTGATGCACACATTGGAGTGCTTTGTGCATATGTAAATACAGAACACTCATGCAGAGTCTATGGATATCGTTTAGAAAGCACTGTTGAATTTTTGGCTTATATAGGCACATTCTGTGGCCTGACAGGATTACTCCCATTGGAGTAATAACTAGAAGTTTTGCTTATTTAGGGCCTGTTCCTACTCCCTTTGAAGCCAATGGCGTAATTCCCAGTAATGTTTAGTGGTGCAGGGTCAAATCTTTAAGGATGATAGAATTTAATGTTGGAGGACTCGGTCAGTGCTTGCTGGTGTACAGAGGGGTTTCCCCAGTTATTTCAGTGAGCAAAGTGCCATTATTTAATGAAAAGAATTACTTCAAAACCAACATATGTAGAAATGGTATTAAGTTAAACTTCAAAAAGAAGAAAGTAAATTAAGAGACTTTATTCTGGCTGATACCAAACGCTTTTTATAACCCTAGAACATTTAGTTCAGATAAGTTTTCAGAAGTTGGAACAGCCACATCCAAAAGCAATGAACTTGCTAAATTGAAAAGGACATGTTGTGTTACTGCCACATCTCCTGTGACTTCTGAACGCGTTTCACTACTTCTGGGCAAGAACAGCCGTTCTCATGGTATCTCAGCTTCATGCTTCTGGTCTCAGCTGGTCTGACACCGAAGCATCTGCAGGGAAAGGAAGATGATGAAGAGAAATGTTGCAGCTGCTTGAGAAAAATGCTGGCTCTTGCTAATCTCAAAGGCTGGTACCACTCAGATTGTTGCAGGTAATAAAAAAAAGGATAAAAAATCACCTACTCTTTCAATGTGTTTTCAATATGTGGACTTTGGTATTTTAAGCTTACTAAGTTAGATCTTTAAAGGAATTAAGTAAAAATACAGCAGGCTGAGGAGAACCGCAGAAAACTACTTGGGGGTGTTCGTTGGCATTTTCTCTTTCTTTAGTTCAACAAATCTACTGACTAGAGGGCATGCAGGAGAGTCCATCTGTTTTCCCATGGTTCTAAAAGGAAAGCAGAGAATTACATGAAATTTGAGCGCGTATTAATATTCAGATACTGCTGATCCACTGGGTTGTTTTAACTGGAGGACAGAAAACAATTTTCCTGTCTTGTTTACTTGTATTTAGATCTGCTCACACACATTTGCAATGGACCTAAGTACATTAACCAATTTGAATAATGTTGCCAGCTAGATGGCCACAGTGTTGGCCGGATGCTATTGGGCCTTTCCTCATGTGCAAGTAATCTCATCTTTGTGATGTTTGTGTTACACTAAGGACCTGTGTTTATGCTCTTTTCCTTGTGTTTAGTCTCTCATGCAATTGTAAATTTTATAGCTGTTTGAGTAATTGTCTGATCTACTACAGAAGATGGCCGTAAATTTTAATGAGTAATCTGCTCCAATTCAACAAGACCCAGTTGAATGTATCTGTTCATACCACACTTGCAGTACTCCAGTTTACTGGCCCTTTGGTCATGGTGGACCACTTGGTGTTCTCAGACACACCCAGGGAGATTACACCCAGGTAATCTGAATGTTTAGCTGTGGGAAGATGTGAACCACTTAGAGTTGTTGAGATGACCAGTGTTGCTAGGTTGTTCTGGGACTTCACCACGTGTCCAACCCGCCATCATCCTGCAATGAGATGATGAATCTTCTGGGAAATCTGCAGACCACTCCTGGAGTGTCTCTTCCTTTTGTCTCTGAGGTAGTGGTATCTCTTTGTGGCTTTCAGCTGTGGGGTTCGCAGAGTTTGGAAGACTGGTTGGTATTCAGATTCTGCCAAGAAAAAGATTTATTTTGTTTTCATGTATGTATTTGATCATAAAGCGTGTTACTACTGTAAGTATGTATATCCGTAATGAGTGTGTGTTAGTATTTCAGTCTGTAGCAGATAACAAGTGGAGCAAACTGGGTGTAGTGATAATTACAAGAGTGGCTACAAAGAATGCATGGTGTATATTTATAAAGGGAACTTCTTTGTCCAGATGTCCCCCTGCACTCCTTAGGGAATGTTTCTGACCGCTCTCTGAAATTTATATTGCTTCAAATGAAATATATGATACAAAACCCCCGAGGGCCAGGAAAATTAGCAAAAGCACTTAAACTGTACAAGAGCATCACTTAACTGCTCTTGTTGAATTATATTATAAATGAGCCATCACAGAAGCCTCTGGGGAGCTTCTGATTGAACACATAAATGTGAGAGAAATCTGCTTTTCTTGTTTTGTTTTAAAATTATTTTCTTATTTGCACCTAAGAAGAAAGTCACAACATTAGTCAGAAATCTGTTCCGGTAACATCTTTATTTGCACCAATGATGAATGTTGATTTTTGGTATGATTCTGAAAAGTTTTGTGTTCATCAAAACTGATGGGATTGAAGTTTTTTGGTTGGTTGGTTTTTGCCACCATCTACCTGTAAAATGTTCCCAAGGAGTGTAAATTTCAATTTACTAAGACTTTGTAGTCTCACTTTGCACAGGGATGAATTGCTGTAAAGGGAAAGAAACTGTGAATCAAGGTGAACTGAAAACATAAGGTGATCCCCATCTTTTAGGCAACAAAGCAAAGGTAATGCCATTAGACCAAAAAAAAAAAACCCAAGGAAAATATTTTAAATAAATGTTATAACCTAGAATTTCAACATGAATGAGTCTCGCTGCCCCGATGTTTGTTGATGGTCAGATGTATGGGCAGGAATAAATCAAGGGAACGCTTTTCCTCACTCTGACATAGGGCTGCCTCAGGGCATTGCGTGCAGGGAATAACCTTGAGTTGATAACTCAGGGTAGCTTGCAGGAAACAATTCCCTGAGTTCAAACAGTAGTGTCTCTTCTATAACTGTAACATTTACAGGCTGTTCCTTCAAACTCCTTAGAAACTCTATGCCTTTCATGCAGCAAAATGGAAGTACTATCCACAATAACTTAAAAACTTTTAAAATACTGTATAATAGGAAGTCATTAAGATCACCTCATATGCAGATTCACTCTTTATGTAATTACAAAAGCTGGAAAAAATTATCAAGTTATATAAAGCACAGATGTAGAAGTTGTGGGGAGAAAAAAAACTCCATCTGACTTTAACTTGATCTTATAATTGGTCTCTGCATGTCAGTGTTCTATTCAGAGACTGTTTGGACTCACTGAAACTGAGTTTTGGGACAGACCTGAACTGATGTGGAAAAAAAGAGTATCTTGAAAAACTGGGAAAAGTGAAAGATTGAAATAGTCATCACAGGGGTGTAACAGCAGCCATGCTTCAATCTGTGAGACTGTGTGTAAGAATTTATAAAATTGTCCATAAGGTAGTTTTCCTTTTTTTCCCAAAATATAAGCTAATTTTATTGTCTTGAACATAGAATTGCACCAACTAGGAAGAAACATCAATTCTACTATGAAATTTTATAGGCCAAAATCTGAATTGCACCAAGTAACCAATGGGAAGCTGATCCCATCTAAGCAAAAGAGAAAAATCAACTTCATACAAACAAGCCACCACATTTTTAGTTGGTTAATGTAATACGTAGACTTTGACAACTGACTGGGAAATGCTGCAGAAATTTATATCGGGCAAGTGCTAAATTGAAGAGCACAGGCATCTAACTGGTGTGGAGAGTGAAATCTCCAATGTTTTCTCCGTTTCTGCTACTAACTGGGAATCTGAGGTTAGGAATTCAGAAAGAACTGAGAATCTCTGTTACTTACACTTGTACCTATTCTATTTGTCTTTCTAATAGAAAAATATAGGTGCAGGAAATTTTGCATGGTATAAAAATGTGTATACTGGAGGTCCTCCCTTTCCAAAGGTAGCTGTAACTTAAAGCTTTCAAGTTTTTCTGAATAATATTTTTCAAGTTTTGTGAATGATGCATATGAATCTTACAGACTTATATATTACAAAGTTGGTAGCCAGTTTTAGCCTGTAAAGAAAATAACTAAATCTTAACCAATTAAAATTGATTACAAAAGGTTATTGCATTTGTATTATGATTAATGTTGCATTTTAGTTCTTCCACAGTATTTATTAACAAATATATGGCAGGAAAATGGAAAACACTGTTATTTAAGAAACATCACTGTCCTATGTATGAAAGCAGATTGTTGCAGTAGTTTTCCAAATGTGTCTGGACACTGTACAAGTCAAGTGAATAGGCCATCAGTATGTCTAGTCATTTCTCATTTGCATACAGTTTATATTTATAAACAGTAACATGATTATAAAAGTCTGCTGGAACAAGTAATTTACTTTTTACCTTACAATTTCTGTATCTAAGGGTGAAGGACCTCCCTGGAGAGTATAAATTTACTTTTTTTTGGGTTTTTTTCCAAGCATTTTTTTCCCCATGTTAACCTTGGTTTTAATAACAGTTCACTAGACCACAGCAGTATGTTCTCCTTGCTACTGGGAGCACTAGAAAAAATGAACAGACCTCAAGTTTTGGCTCCCTTTTGAACAGCACTGGTGCAAACCAGTTGCAGACAGGATTGAGAAACCTCTACATTGACATTGTTTCAGAGGCTTCTTATGTGACCAGAATTCAGAAAGTTAATTGGTTATGCAGCCTATTACTGCAGCACTTCACATTGAGTGGCACTAAGTAATTACACTGTAACTGCTGCACAACTGTTGTAATTTTTCATGCAGCTATGTTACATGATAACACGATAAGGCTGATGCTAATACTAACGTTGGGTTAGGCAGCTAAAGAGGGGATTACAATAGAAAAGCGCTAATAGTATGTTGTTAAGAAACAAGATGCCAGGAAGTCATTATAAATGAGAGTAAAAGAATAAAATGAAAACTACAGTGGGAAATTGGAAAAGATTTGTTTAAGGCAAACTGCAGGCAGCGAGTTTTGTGCTTTTTTTCAGTGTATTTAAATCCTTGTTAAAGGGTATAGACTAAGAGGTCGAAAAATCATGATGATGTGAAAAGAAGTGGGAAGTGATGGGCTTGAGAGTAGTCACCTCATTTAATGACTGCAAGGTGTCTTCACATAATGCATCTGCTGGAGTATTTCTTTGGCATACTCCCACAGATACTTTTCTGAAAAAGAGTAAATTGATATTCCTAAAAATACCAGAGGATCTCTTGAGTAACATGAAAATAAGAAGAGGGCTCCAGATGGTGGTAACAGGGATGAGATAGCAGACTTCTGCAGCTTTGTAGCATCTGAAGTGAAGGTCAAAAAGTGGTATGGTTCTGCATGGCCAAAGGGCTTCTGTACAGAGAGCACTGTGACCTGCCCTTGGTAATTAAATTGGCTTCCTTAAGATGTTATATGTATAAATGCCAGCATGTAGAGATTGGGATCTTCACAAGTACATTCAGAATGTGATAAGTTTCCTGCCACGCTATCATCACAGTGACAAACACACAGAAGTGTCAGCAAGCTTGCTTTATTCTGCACCCATATGTGGCAATGGGAACAGCACAAGGATCTCGAAGGGAAGAGGACAGGCAGGTGCTGAGTGCTGTGCAGGTAGCGAGGGTTGCTCCCTGCAGAGCCCCCAGACTGAGCAAGAGACACCCAGGGCAGATAAGGACATGAAAGTCTTGAGGGCCCAAGTCATTTGCAGGGCAGGAACCCCCTTGAAGACCACAATGGTGGTTGTGGCCAGAGGTCCTGTAGGCCAGGCTTGGTGAATGATGAAGCCTGTACTTGCAGTCTAGCCCCTCTCTTGTACACCACTGACTGAACAGCTGCTGCTTTTGCGAGGCTCCCCTCTTTCCAGAATACAAAATATTTCCATGTGAAATACCAACATCTCTGTGATTAGCTCCTATATTGCCAGCATTTGCTGACAACGTTATATCCACCACTTGCCTACATTTGAGGACTGAAAATGAGGATTTTAGTGTTAGCCACACATGCATAGGATTTTTGTGCACACCAGTATAGGGACACTAGACTGCCTGGTCCTGACTAGGTTATGCTATAAGAAATGCAACATTAAATAGTGCCTCACTTGTATGCATCAGGTTCTCAGTCCAAATAGCCTATGCTGGCCTATGTACGGCAAAAAATACCTAAAAGGAACAAGCCATTTTAAAAATCAAACTGAGCATTTGAGAAGGTTTTTTTCCCCCACAAATTATGCTGTGCAGGTAGAAAGCAGGGGTTTTATGTAAATTTTGGCCAATTACAAGGTAAATACCAAGTGTTTAAAATCCAGAGGCATGACTAGCTTTCTTAAGAACATCTCCAATTAAAAAATAATTTTTCAAACACAGTGTGCTCAACTTCCACTTATTTTCCCTACTGGAAGGAGGAAAATAACATCTGGTTCCCATATATTTTGTCTGAAAAACATCAGGAGTATTAAATCTGCTCTTTGCAAGTGAGGAGTTAGTTATAATGTTAGTTGTAACGTGCTTGTTGTGATTTCTTATACCTCAGCTAAATCTTTAATGAGTGTTGTCTATTTGAAATAGCAATTAATTGTTTCACATTAGTTAAATATTAGTAAAAGCATATCTCTTCTTAGGGCTTTTTTTTTTTTTCTTTTTTGTGGTCATGCCTCCGTGGTTTTGACCGTTCCACTAATTCTTATAACAACCTAGGAAGTTGTTCTTACAACTGATTCTCTGAGAGTTAGAAAACTTCTGAATTTCTGAATTCTGCCATAAACGTATTCTTGACTGGTTAATAATGTGTGTGTGAAGAATGTCCCTTGTCTGTATTGTATTTCAGCGGAAATACCTTCCCAATATTTACTCAGTCCAATAAGAAATTTACCCTCTCTCTTCTCCCAGTATGATTTTATGTTTTCAGAACAACTTCAAGTCTGGCAGAGGTGTTCTGGGGTCAGGGATAGCTTTTGCTGTTCCTTAAAGAACACTGACCTAGTATGAACTTGATCAAAGCCAAATATCAAAACATTTTGGTTCAGAATTGCTCAGTAGAAGCAGATGACTTCACCTAAGGTTGAGTGTTGCCCTAAGCATCACCCCAGGGCATCCAGGTGCTCTTCATATTCTCCTTGTGTTCACCTCTCCTGGCTGTGCAGATGTGGGACAACGTATCAGACAGAAAATACATATTGTGGTGCAGAGAGGATATGAATGAAGAGAATTGGTTAGGACAAGGGTGACACAACCAGGATTTAAGGGCTGTGCAAGGCAGGAGAAAGCTGACCCTGCATCACGGGGCAAGTTTTCTTCTAATGAGGTGAGGCTGGGACTGCAAGTGGGAACAAGTGAGTGTGTGGGCTAAACTGGAAGAAAAGCACAGGGTCAGGAAGACTGTGAATGAGGGATGAGAACAAATAAGGAGTTAGAGAGCTGGGGTAAAAGTTTATAAGCTGAAAAGAGTAGAGTGAGACAAGACCTTGGTTAAATGGAGCAGCAACTGTGTCAAGAATAAGGCAGGAACTATGATGAGATACTGGGAGTCATCACAGAAAATCCAGGTCTTGCAAGGGCAATATCCATTGTTTGTGAAAGTTAAATTTGTTCTTTTTGTCACAAAAATTGAGCTCTGTTGTCAAAGCCCCTGTGATATCTTCCCTCCAGGGGTCGGTGAAGATGGAAGATAACCAATGCACTGTTGCTATAGGCTGTGCTTTCCCTGCACTTGGCTCTGTGTAGTGCTCGTGTAGTTCTGTCGTCTGTCTTCTGGAACTGCATAATAGCTTCTGTTGTTGTTTCTTTCATTTAATGAATTTGTTTCCTGGGAAAACTTATTTCAGCCATTTTCTACCTTTTGGTAGATTGACTTTGTGGATGTAACAAGTTTAACATCATCTGTAATAAACCATAGATTCATCCCTTCTTCTATAGCAGTCAGTGGTAACATTAGTTTAGCATTAGACATCGTTTCTCCTGAAGTTGTCTTTTGGACTGTCACCGTTTGCTAGGATTACTGTTTAGTTTACAGCTGCAGAAAAAAAAAGGGCAGCTCATGCCCCTGAGAGTTGAGGACAAGTTTAAATTTATTGTTGAAAACAAGAATGAGCTGACTCCATTTGCATGAATGTGGAAGTGGAGAGCAAGGACAGCACTAGTGGAGTGCTTCAAGTTTCAGGTCAGGATGTTTCAGGTCAGTTTCATTCCAGCAGCAAAAAGGAGAATAACTATAGACCTTGTTGAGGTTCCTGGGTTAGGCTGATCCCAAGTGGATTAGATTGGACCAGTGCTGTTAAGTCTTCCTGATGTGACAGATCGTGCTGTGTTATGTGGATTCACTGGTGGGAGTCTGTGCAATATTGGACAGCTTGGTACTAGGCTCTGTATCTGTATATTAGCATACATTTAAATATGCAGCTCAAATTCTGCTTTTAAAGCCAGCTCAACTTCAAAGAAATTAACTGTGTAAGTAAGGATAGCAATTTTTGTAACTGTTTTAGAATTTGGCTTCATATTGCTAACACAGTTTTTCTCCAATGTACTTATTACATTAGAAAACACTCTCAGTATGCCAGCTAGCCAAAGGCTACAGCTGCAGTCTGATAATAAATACAAGCTAATGAACAGAATTTCACTATCTGTAGAACATTTCTTCATTCCAACAGAACATAAGCACATATCAAATAGGGCATAGGATCTAACTTTCTACACCGAGTGCTGCAATTTGTTGGCTTCATGAGAACTAATGAAAATGCTCTAAGATCACAGGGAACTCCTGCTTTGGAAGCACCTTAGAAAACACTAATGTGAGCAGCAGAATACCACAAAAAATTGATGGAATTGCTGTATAAGTGAATAAGTAGCACCATAACATCCTTTAGGAAAAGTGGTTTTAGTATTCAACAATGAGAGTGTTAGTGGTCTTTGGGAAGTTGCCCTTGATGGTGGTAGGGAATGAGCCTGCTTCACATCTCATAATGACACTTCTGAAAGGAAAAGTACCTTGAGTACATTTCTGAAAGTGTATTGTCTGAAACCAGAAAGCAAATTAATGTAGTTGCCAACAACCAGGCTTAGTGAACTTTAATGTTCCAATTTTTAGACTAATTAGCTTTATAATAATTGTTTTGGTCTTGACTAATATTATTACAATGGTTCAAAAATTCTTGCACAACATGTCAACAGATGATTCCTTCAGCAATAAAATAATGAATATATTACAGTGAAGTTATTAAATCGGTCAAAATGGCTGAATAATGTAAGTAAGAAATATCTTATGGTATTCTATGAAGTCTGATTGCCACCTGAGTTTTGAGTTTGCAGTTTCAGATTGTGTTTGTGTCATTTTTTTCTGCTGCAACTTTGTGCCTGGCTTGGTAATACATTGACAATCCAAGGCTTAAACTGTACATTCCTAAGGGACTCAAGCCGCTCTTAAGTGTATAAAATACTAAGCAGCAAAAATACTTCCTACACTACATTCCACTCTTGGGCAAATCTGTATGAAAGTTTTACTGTCCTTCCCCCACAGCCAAAACCTTTGATGTGACTGTGTTGGAGGGTGTCTTTCATATAGGTGCAAATACTTATGGGTTGCCAAAAATGGCCTCTGATGAGCTGCAACTGAGCCCAAAGCTGTTCTTCCTGTGGCTCTGGGATGAACTTGTTGATTTGTGATAAGTAATCCTCTGAGGCTTTTGTGGTGCAGACAGCTATGTGTATTTCTCAGAATGGTAGAAAATTTGCTTGTGTTTCCTATGGGATATATAGGCCTCAGTTGCAGTCTAACTTCTGACACACTGACCTCAACTTGACTGGCTGCACTGATGCTTGGCAGGATCCCCTGCAGAAGGAGCCTGTGCTGACTCAATGGGGCAGTGGCTGTGCTTTGTTTCCACTTTGTGGGAGACAGGTGAGCACAGAGTGGGCTGAACAGCCTCACATCTTGCTACCGCATCTCTGGGGCCTGACATGTCCCTGCTAAACCCAGAAATGTATCTGAATCGGCTGAAAAGCTAAAGTTGGAAGGCTTCCAAAGATCAACAGAAGTATCCTATTTCTGCTTCCTCTTGTTTTTCCCCAAAGACTTTTCAGGTGTTATTTGAAGAAGAGGAGCTCATGAGCTCATTTTCTCATTGACTGCTCTTTGCCTCCTGCAGGCTGATTCTCTTTCACAACTTCCCCCTGCAAGGGAATCCTTGCAGTTTCCTCTTCTGAAAAAGAGTGGAAAAATTTAAGAGTACTTAGATAGCAAACAGAAGTTTTAGCTAATTCTAGTATTTGATAGGGCATAATCCTATGAACTGTTCAGAGTCCTTAATTCATTGATAAAAGCCAGCAGGCTGTACATGTTGTCCAGCAGTACCAAAAGGTGTGATGCCAAGAATGCAAAGCTGTTCCAGGGATGGATGTCAATGAAGTGGAGCAGAGTGCCCAGAGATGTCACAGTCATATCACCTCGCTATACTGCTCTTGGATGATGCTCCCAGAGAGGACACTGCATCTTACCTGGCCTTTGTCTTTATTTTAGCCTATATGACCCAACTGCCCAGAAAAAAATAGCAGACTTAAGTTCATTACTAGAGGAATACTAGAAGGAGAATCACTCAAAACTACTTATAAGAAAAAAAATATGGATACTGCATTCCTTAACCATATCTCTGATCTTAAGGAAATCTGGGCTGTTGGTGCATACCAAAAAGAATTTGAGTCTCATTCATCACTTCCTATTTGTCTTAAAGTGAATGGTGTAGATGGGATCCGATTACCGTGGCACAAAATGCTTTTCTGTTATTCTGCAGTGACACAATTTTGCACTGAGATTGTATGAATCCTGTTTTCCCAAGAGCAGCCTGTGGCAGCTGGGATTTCAAAAGCTTTAGGATTCTTTCCAGCACAAATGGCATGTTCCTCAGCAGCCCTGTAGCTCCCACAACCCACGGAGCAGTGGGAGATCAGAGACAGCTGTGGAAAAGCCCCTCCTCAGCTGAGGAAGCAGGGCATGCACTGGTAGCAGGGGAGAGGTGGCAGAGTTAATTCCTTCCTGCTGTATGCTCTTTTTACTATAGCAGGTTGAAGAACTGGTAGCAGTGTGTTTAGAAGATAGTTTTCACTATTTTTCTGTGCATCCAACTTTTGTAACTTCGTTGCCTAAGTGTTTACAGAGCATTTGGGGAAATAAGTTTCCAAATTGTTGCTTATGTTGGCTTCATTCACTGTTCATTATGTGTAGTGTATGGTTGGTCACAGAAATCACAGACTGTTATTTGCTTGATAAACAAAGTTGTTTTGCAAGAAGGGTAATTGTAGAATTATCATGGAATGGTTTGGGAGGGACCTTAAAGATCATCTTGTTCCAGTCCCCATGCCATGGGTAGGGACACCTTTCACTAGTCCAGGTTACGCAGGGCCCTGTCCAACCTGACCTTGAGCACTTACAGGGATGGGGCATCCATAACTTCTGTGGGCAACCTGTGCCAGTGTCTTACCACCCTCCTAGTAAAGAATTTCTTCCTAATATCTAATTGCCATTTTGAAGTGTAAGGCCAATACTCCTATCCTTTCTCTACAGGGTCTTGTCAAAGCCCTACTGCAGCTTTCTTGTAGGCCCCCTTTATGTACTTGAAGGTGCTATAAGGTCTCCCCAGAGCCCCATGTTCTCCATGATGAACAACCCCAACTCTCTCAGCCTGTCTTCATAGGAGAGGAGCTCCTGGTCTCTGATAACTTTTGAGGCTTTCTCTGGACTTGCTTCAAGCAGATCCACATCCTTCTTATGTTGGGGACCCCAGAGGTGGATGCAGTACTCAAGGTGGGATCTCACAGAAGTGGAGTAGAGGCTGGCAGGGAGAATCACCCTTTGATGGCCACGCTGCTTTTGATGAGGCCCAGAACACTGTTGGCTTACCAAGTGGGTAAGGAATTCATGTCTCTCCAATTTAGAGACAAGGATGTCATGTGGAATAGTGGCAAACGCTTTGCATAGGTATGGGTTGCTCTTCCCTTATTCACCAACATTCTAGATGAACACCAAGTAACAAACAAAAAATAACCATAAATACTCTTATTTATGCATGAATTGTCTTTCCAGCAGTCTAATATGGGCATTTGTATGAAGAAGAGTAATTTGTACAATACTGCAAAACAAAACTTTTGAGCAGATATTTGTGTTGAATATGATGAGAATACTGAAACATCTGGTGTTTGACTGAAGATGAAGTAAAAGCATGCATTTGCTTTTATGATTTCATCAGAGAGCTAGCTCAGGGGGTGATTTTCAAAGGCCTTGAAGACAGAAGAACTAGCTGAGACTCAGTAGTTTTATGATGGGGAGCGGTGCTGGAGGAGACATGAATTCCAGTATGTTTTTGTACTGAATTGGAACAAAAAGTGACATTTCAAAGTTTTCCACTCAAAGGAAAATGGGAAATTCTTTGGTTCTGGAAAATCAAAATATGTGCTTTAAGTTTTTGTAAATGAAAGAACCAACAGCTGTCATAACTTCTGACTCCTGGCTCTGCCATGGTTCCTTGGGACACCCTGGGAAGCTCCCAGCCTGTTGGAAGCACCTTGGAAAGCTCCTTCAAATTGCCTGGGTTGGAACCATGATGGCTGTCAGGCTCCAAAATGAGTGGCAAGAAATCAGGAAGACCTGAATGTGCCAGGTATGGTTTGAGGGCTTCCAAGCATTATCCTGCTGGTTTGTTCTGGCAGTCAACATGGCAAGGCTATTGTCCAATGCAGGATCTGGGAAGGAGTGTTTGCAGCAGTGAATTGGGCTAAGTGGAAGGAAACCAAGTTGTGTTTCCAACAGGAATCTGTCTCGGTTGGAAGGATGTCACACCATTTCTGTGAGATGTTAAGACACCAGTATTTCCCATAAGCTGTTTCACCAAGAAATTCCCAAGCACCTGTTGGGAAGGCAGTGAGGTTGGGATACCAGATTGTGATGATGTTTTGGAAAATTTCACTTGAAGTAAAAGATTAGACCATTAGGAATCATCTCAGGTAAACACAGTCCTCTCCTCCCTGCCCCATCACCTGACTGTGAAATGGAGTGATTTGCCTTGATTGGGTTAGTGTTTTTGCCTTGCGGATTACCTATTCTCATTCCTATACTTTATGTACATTAAGATATTATGGCTTTTGCTTGGGAGAACATTTTGAACATGATTTAATAAACGCTATGCCAGTTTGCAGCAATTTGGTGTCTGCACACCCATTCATTGCGGGATAAATACAGCATGGTGAAGTGTTAACAGTATTAAGGGGCATGATGGGCAAAACTTAGACAATCTGTAATCTTTTTTTTTAATGCATAGGGAAAATTACTTTATGCTGTTGTGTGTCATTGGAAACTAACTTGTCCATTGGGCAATGGTATAACAGGTAGCGAACCAGGCATCAGTATTTTAGGAGGAAAAAAGTATCCATTACAGAAAAATGGTGAGGGCATGTGAGGGGTTAAGCTGAAGAATGTACCAGCACAGTTCAGTAGAAAAAGGAGTCCAGTAAGTTTATACATGTAGGCAAAGCGACTACTGACATTTATTTGTTTCTTTCAAGTATTTTACCTTGAAAATTGAAGCTATTTTTCATTTTTATTTTCTCATAAAATAGGCCAAACATTCAGCAGAGGAGAGTTGGTGAACTTATTTTTTAATAATGAACATATGCCTGCATGTGTGTCATTTCTTTTTTATGCTTTATAATTGGCATAAACTCCTCATGTGACAAGTCTTCAACTTTAACTACCGAACTTGTACCGACATCAAAAGTCATTGTGGAATTTCAGACCTTTGATGTTTAGTTTAACAGGAGAGCTGATGGCTGCTAAGGAGTAGCTACCAGGAACAAACAGATTTTTTAGGTCTCATCACATACAACTTATTTTCTTCCCATTTCTGACATTTTTCAAAGTTTCACAAATGTGCATGGTGCCTATTTGTACATACTTTTGCTGTTTCTGATGTTCATAATGAGAATTTGGCCTAGAAAAATAATCTTTATAGAAGTAGAAAAACTAGATTATGATATTAAAATCAGCCAAAGCCTCCCTGAGATTTCACAATACTGTGTAGTGACTTTTTATAGACATTTAGCTTTTTTTTAGTCTTGCTTGCCCTATTGTCTGGAAGTTGTATCTTTCTGGCACTCTAAGTGCTTGTGGGTATGTATTCACTTGCTTTTCCTTAAATTAAACCCAACCCTTCGCTGCAAAAAAACAAAAACAAAACAAAAAAAACCCAAACACTAAACCAATATCCAAACCCAACAAACAAACCTTATTTATTATCTGAAGTCTTGCAGACAGGTTTGGTCTCACTTTTTCCTTCCATTATATCTCAGTAATCCAGATTGCTATTTTAGTGCAAGTACAAGCAGATTCCAACACCTAAGAGAAAGGTTTGTGCCTCTCCTATACGTGGCAGAAGCACAGGATAGCTCTGTAGTAATGTGTGTAAACGATTCTTGAAGTAGCACTGTTAAGGAAGATGAGTTTACAGATTGCAATGGAGGTGAAATTGCAAAAAGAAGGAAAAAATACAATGGGTAAAAGCGTGAGGATGAAAGATAAAAGGAGAAGGAAAGAGGCTAAAAAAGGAAAAGAATAGGAGAAAATACAAGGGAACAGAGATACAGAATTGCTTTTTCTCCTTGCTTAGGCTGCCCTGGAAAACAGGGGCATTATCAGGTGGATCCAGCTGCTTTTTTGTAGCAGAGATCGCAAACAGAATTTCTGCTGGGTTCAGACAACCTGTTTGAGAAAAGCTATTAAAAAAACCTAAACAAAAGAATAATAAAAGAAAGTTTGCTGTTAGTCTAGAATCTAGTTAATTGGATTGTTCTCCTTCCACACAGTGGCTCTTGAGTGGATTTGCCAAGGAAGGTCAGCTTAGAAACCGCGGCCGTGCATGAGCCTCCTGAGACACGTCCAGCCACCCTGTCAGAGGGCAGGCGGGACGCCTGTTACCCTGCGTGCTGCTCTGCTCAGTGCGTGCAGTCTGCTGACCCAGGCCATGAACTTTCCCTGCTCACGAAGGCAGGCATGTCTGCTCGGTTCCTTTGCCCTTACCTTTGTACAGGCATGGATTGTTTCTGTCAAATACAGCGCTAAGCACCTTAGGAGATTTCTGTGCTTGTGCGTATTTAAGTAAGAGGATTAAAAACAAGAGTTCAGTGTCTGGGCCACTCCCAAAACAGTGTCCTTATTTAGCTTCTTGCTGAGGTGTGAATACTTTTTTGATGATGGAAAGTAATTTTCATTGGTGTTTCTAAGAGGTTTTCAGGCTGAGACATGATTGTTGGACTTTTCTGAGGAAGGAATACGAGGACATGTTCCTGCAGCTTAATGTATGAGCACTGTGCACACGCTGGTTTATTTCTTTAGCAAGTAGCCCTCACTGCATAGCATCTTGAAGGCTTTATTCTCCAAGGAGTATCTGCAATCTGCACGAGTCTGTTGACTGCTAGTGTTTGTGTTTGGCTTTAACAGATCTATAAGTGCATGAACTGTCCTGTGTCTCCAGCAACAACTGCTGATTATCATCCTATCTGCAGAGACCACTGAACAGCATTTAATTGAGCTCATGGAAATTTTCTGCTGGATAGAGCCCTGACTTCATAGCTGTTATGTTAATGCATCTGTATCAGCAGTGTGATGGTATGAAGATATTCCCCTGCAGCCAGCCCAAGTCATTGAATGAAGAATTAATAAACGCAGATATGTTGCCCTTCATGGCAGACAGAAATATGTGAAAAGGGTTCACTTCATCAACTTCAGATAAAATGGTTTATTCTTTGCTAATCTCAGCTCATCCCCTGAGTATCAGACCCATGAAGCCTACTGTCTGAATCCAAGTTATTCTCTGGAACAACAGGCAGTATTTTCAATTGACTGTGCAATAAACTCAGCAGTACAGATGTTTCAGACAGAATGTAGCTCCCTAAGGACAAAACTCCACAAAAGGACTAAAAAAGGTCCGTAAGCGCCATTCAGGGGTTAGAAGCAGCTGCAAATAGGGTTTTCCAGAGTTCAAAGACCCACCCTAGACCAGGTGGCCCATCACAACTGACACAACCCAGAGCAATGATGTGTGGTCAGCTGTAATAACCAGGTATCAACTGGGATTAGCCTTTCAGGTGAGCCAGCCTTTAACAGAAATTTGAGCAAAGCTTTTTGGACCGCAGCAAGATGCTTTGCCTCTCTGTCACTATGCATGATGTCTCTAATTTAGTCTGAGTGGTAGGTGGAAATGCCTATACAGCAACTTCAGAAAAAGAAGGTGGAAGAGACACAAAAGTTATAGCCTGATGGTAAAGATGCCTGCTTGACAGGACAAATAGAGGAGTGTTTTTGGCTAAAGCAATGCAAATTGCCTCAGGTGGAACAAGTGAGCTATAGTGGTAGTAGGTCACTCCCGGTTTGGGAATATTTTACAATAGTAAGGACCTAAGTTTCCACTAATGATGGCTTGAAGGGTATATATTTCTTTGAACACAAATTGAAGTTCCTAAACCACAAATTGCAATTCTCAAAACTCTCTTCTACTCCCAGTACATCAGGGAGGTGCATAACTGTTTCCTATCAGATGTTCAGAAGCATCCCTGACACTCTCTGTTCTGCCATTGCATCACACTGAGCTGTGCTGCAGGTAGCCAGAAATTTATCTGGAGCTTGTACTCTGACAGGGCTGAAACACCTGGTGATGTGCAAGAGCCCAGCTCACCGGCCTGCTAAGAGCTCAGCAAACTGAAGGCTCTCTACAAACCACAGTGGGTCTGTAAATCCTTCCCTGCAGTCAGCTACCTCTGTAATTGCAATGGGAAAGATACAGCCTCAGTGACATGTGGGAGGGAAACCAAACTGCACAGCTAATGCAAACTCCAGAGGCAAGTGAGGAAAGTGGTAGTAAGGAGATCACCCATTTAGCTTTCAGTGTAAATCTGTCCTGGATGGAGCCCTTGCCCTGTGTTGCAAACTGTGAAATCAGATCCTAAGCAGGGTTCAAAGCGTGTTGCCTCAGCTGCTCTATCCAGCAGCCTCTAACCTATTTTGGTACAGGGAGGCTGAGGATCAGTGGTCTCTCTCCTCCTCTCTTTTCAGAACTGTTCTACTTCATATTCTTTAGGTCAGAGAGAAATAGTGACTTACTCTTCTCTAGATATTCTGTGTATTTACATAGGAAGAGGGAGATCTTTTGCTCCAGAAAAGAATTCTGCATTTTTGCACAAAAATACAAAAAAATACTTGCAGGATACAGTAAATACCCATTAAACCACCAACTGAAATTTGGGGATTCCTTCTTCACCAAACCACAGAACACTTACCCTAGTGAACCCCTTCCCTTCTCGACCTGTAGAGAGACTATGATATTGTATTGGTTTTTTTCAGGGATAACATGTTTTTATGATCATCCACAATGGTGCAAGTACTACCTCAGTCTCCTAAGTCGTTATTCGTAAAATGTATCTAAAGTATTCCCCCCTTTTTTATTGGTTTTAAAGGGCAGGATTTGAGCTCCTGAACCTTGTTTTAATTTTTCACAATGAGTAATTAATACTTTTACCTGCAGTTCAAGTTCTTTTATGGACTAAATAAGCAGCCAGTTTAAATCATCACTATTCTGTTAAGCTTGGCAGAATGATGCCGGTGTAAACCATTGAACAACTTGGTCCCATTTAAATTTTCCAAGTATTCAAAAAAATTTTATTACACTTACTAAAAAAAATACTAACTAGAGCCATAGAGCATATCCTTGAGGAACCAACCTATAACAAATCAGGTTCATAAGGAAGCGAGATGGGGAGCAGAACTAAAAATCTGGCAGGAAACAGATTTTACTCTAAGTTTATAAGTGCTCATATGGCAAACTGTAGAAAATACCATTACAAAAAGTATATGCCTGGTGTATGGATCCTTTCTCAAATCGGAGACAACACTGTTAACAGAATCATCTAAACATGCTCATCACATGGCACAGGAAATCAATTAAATTTGCTAAGATGTGTTTTGCAGGTAAAACCCATCAAAAGAAATGTACACCCAGAGAATGTTTCCACAGCAAGAATGAGAAATGCTAGAGCATTTCAGTTGCTAAAGACATTATTTTGCTTATGGCAAGGCATTCCTTTCCAGTCAGCCAGACAGCAACAGCTGCACATGGCAAAAGGAGAGCTTGTCCTGTGGGGCATGATCCTGTTTGGTACCTGGGCTGGGAATGTGCCCAGCTCCAGTCACTCCTCACCTGCGGACCCGCTGTTCCATGATGTGCCTATTGTAACTTGCTTATGTATTAAACAGTCACTCTAAGTAAAAATGAAAGCCCTTGCTAAAGCAGTGCCTACTTGCTTTCTTACTGCTGATCATTCAAATTTCAGTCATTCGGAATCTTGAAAAAGCTTGCACCTTCCTTTGTAGGTGTTTATTTACCTTTATGTCTGCAGTGTTCAGTGAAGCCAGGAATCTGTATCTTAACCACTGCAGCTAGTGGATCACGATGTAAGGGGTTTTCAGGGAGTTGGGATGCAGTTAATGATACCATAGTGCTTTTTCTCTTAAGCACTTAGGATTTTGAGTCTTGAAGTCATATTTGAGTGTGTACAAGCAAATCAAGATGGAGGAGATAAGTTACACATCTTTAATTTTTACATTGTGATCAGCAAACGGATGGAAGTTAAAAGCTGAATACAACAGAGAGCATGTAACTGTTGTACTTAAAATAGCTAGGAAGCAATTTATACTACTGAAACAATGTGTACCTCAAGTATGACAGCCTTGATATTTGTCAATCCCTCTCTATCTATTTCTCTTTCTTCCTATGTTCAAGTAAAGAAAGCTGACCTGCCAGTGATATTACTGATGATGCTTTTCTTTACTAGACAAACAAAGGCTTAAAGTTGCCATGGAAATACACAAATCTCGCAGTTCGTGCATTTATCAAAGGAGGATCATCATCATCAGGTGATATTGATAGAGTGCACACTGCCTCCCTTCATGCTTGTCACAAAACTCTTAATGTCAAAAGAAACAGAAAAATGAGGTGCATTATTTCAATAATATCATGTCCATTGATCAGTGCCTGGATGATCCAGTTCTTATTTTAATGATGTTTGAAGAAAAAGTCACAGTCCCCAAAAACCACATTATTTCATCATGATTTCCTTTAAGAAATGTGATGATTTTGAAGCTCTTGCCTTTCCGGAAAGCCAACTCATGACATAATCTAATCTCTGAGCTTTTTATATTTTTGGATATTTAATTTTATTAATGAAGATTTCTGGGATTGAGTTTGATTTTATTCCCCATCCTCTTCCCTGTGTAAACACAGAAAAGGTGGCTAGTAATTTGTTTCTGTGCTAATTTGGGATGTAGTAGCTCTTTGCACTAGCTGTTCTAGTGCTGCTGTAGAACCTCTTTAGACTCACTGCTTTATTTACTTACTTTGGACCTCTTTTGATCCGTAGAGTCTTTTGGGGCAAGTGGGTAAGGTTAAGCTATAAACCAGTTCCCACACTTTGTACGTGTGAGTGCTGATGAACTAAAGGCCACCAAAGCTTTCTATGTTTATACAGCATGGATATAGACATGTCATCATCCCTTGCCTTGGTTCCAGCTTTCAGATTTATTTCTGAATGGCTTTTGCATGAGCTTTTTGTCACATATTTCAGTTTCACAGATTACCGGCACCATCAGAGCAAATCATCTGAGCACTGAATGTGTAAGCAAAACTGAGAGATCCAACATTTGTATAAAGGCAAATACATTTTAAAAAAGCATCAAAATGAGCAAATCTCTAAGGGAAACTATTGAGCTGGTAGCCTTGAAGAAAAAAACCCAACCAAACAAAAAAACCAACCACAAACCTAAAATAGTTGTGAATTTGCAATGTAGGAATGGCACCAATCCAGAAATATACTGGGATATTTTGGTAGTGGAGTTTTTATGCTATCATTCCAAATATTTGCTTTGTTTCACAGTGATGTCTTTTCATTGGCATTTAATGAATCTCTGAAGCTTCTGAGTTTGCAATGTGGTCAGAACCCCAAGGCCCTAGTTTTGAGGTGAATCTTCAAGTTACCAAGGTTAGCAGGAATGAACTGAAAAGCCTGAAACATGAATGGAGTGAGAATTTCAGAAGCAGATGAATGGGGATACTTCTTTGTCATCTGGTTTCTTAAGGAAATAAGGCTTGTGTGATTGTACTTTGTGGTTAATTTCAGTTTCACATGGATGAGTTACAGAAAGACATTAGTCTCCCAAAACTTTGAGCAGTAGATGAGAAGAGTATGCATAAAAGAGAGCCCAGAATTGTGTCCTGTAAGTTTTGTAGCAATGCAGAAGGCTACATGCTGAGTTCATATGTTATTTGGCGTTGGCGTGTATGTGGAAGGAGTAATCTATAAATGTCCCCAACTCCTGAAAATCTTCTGCCAGAGTTTGCAGAAGCCTGATTTTACTAGTTCTGATGTTATGTCCTGTTCCCTTTGTCCCTCATCTGTGGAGAAAGGTTTCACTGAGTAGATGATCAGTCTTAAAGCCAGTGTGGCAAGAGGAACCATTATGGTATAAGTTGCTTCATGTTCCATAGGTCTGATACATATTTATTGTACGTTGGCTAATAACAGCTGACCTAATTTCCATCAGATCTGTGTCTTGTAACTACTGTCCTTCCTTGAAGTCTGCTCTGGGAGTAGGAAGTGGAAACACAATTGTTGGCCTCAGGTACAGGATTTTTATTCTTATTTTGATAATGTTGTTTTTGATTCATAATATCTGTAACACTCAGCCACTGGGGCCATGGAAGAAGAAATAGAATTATAGAATTGTTTAGGTTGGAAAAGACCTCTAAGATCATCAAATCCAGCATGACTATTTCTATATTTAGTGTAGATCTATATTTTTTTTCACAAGAATTTCTATTTTCTATACCCTTTTTAGACTGTGTTGTCTCTTTTGCAGAGTAGTGATTGGCTTGGATAATTGTTGGACAGACAGGTGATGATACAATTACTTATAATTAAACGACAAGATCTAATTTCATTGTGCAACTCAGCTACTTGTTATCACAATTGTAATTTCTTAATTAATTGTATTTCAGGGTAGGCAGACTATAAACTAATCAGTCTATTGTCACATGCCTGTTAATTTTGTAATTAATTATTATGGCTAAAGCTGAGTGAATAATTTCTAAAAAATAACTTATTTGATGGCCTTTGTCTTTTTTCTGTTCATTAATCCTCTGCAAACATAATGATTTTCTGAAATTAGCTTGTTATTTCACTGTTATTCACTGAGTTATTCTCGTTCAGTAAATACCCAGTATTTAAACATTAAAAACACAGTACATCACAACCTCTTAAAACCTGAATTAAGATGCATTTTGACGAGATTCAAATGATCATATTACTTATCAAACCCCTCTTGTTAACACTCTGTTCCTTGCAGTCATCTTTTTTTTTGTTTTTGTTTGTTTGTTTGAGTGTTATAATCACTAATCTGACATTTACTTTGTGTCATAATTCTTCCAACATTTAATTATTGTTCTTTTTCATTTGGAACATTCTTGCCTGCTAATTTGTTTGGTAGCACATCAAACGGGAAGGCAAATGAAGCCAGAAGCTGGAGAGGTCTCTTTTGAAAGGCTTTAAGGTGTGTGGCTTTGCTGCTGGGTACCGTACCCTCTTAAATCCTTTGTGGAAGCAGTTGATGCAATTCAGCTACGCTGTATCCTGATGTGAATGGCAAACCTGTGCCCAACCAGTACCTTCATGGGTTGAGGAGTATTTGTAGGGTTCCTTAGTACTACCTCTGTTTTGGCAGTACTGGTGTGTTGTAGACATGTTTTTTTGTTCAGCTGTGCTTTTCCACTGTCAGTTCATCCCGCTTTGATAGCTGCTCTGCTTTCTTGGCAGAGTTAAATAACTGGTAAACTGGGCCCCACTTGGGCCAGGTTTGCTTTCTGTGTTTGACTTGGGCCTGAATCAATGTTTATGTCGCCATTTACCAACCATCCACACTGTTAAATAAACAGTGTCGTTGACCTCAGCCTGGTCAGTGACACTGAGATTTCTCTTCTGAGAAGCAAAGATCCAGCTTTCCTGGACTTGAGGTGTGCTCTGATGCTTTGATGCAATGTCAACACAGAAATTCGCATTAAGAGCAGAAAGCAGCAGCTGAGAGGTGGCCCAGCCCAGCTCCTCGGTGCCTCTCAGCTCTTATGCAGTGGAGGGAGAGCACTCCCTCTGCCCTGCCAGGGCCAGCAGGGATTTGGACTAGCCCATATTGAATGCACTGGAGCTGGGGATGAGCACTCGTACGCCTGGGCTCCAAACCCAGCTGAGCAGTGGGCTAAGAAGCTGTCCTTTACTGCCTCTCGGCTCTTAGTTACCTCCTCCCAGCAGGGAGGTGTGCTGGTTGTGTGCTAATTTGGACTCTTACAGCAGTTAGGACACTGGCCAGACCAAAGCCCCTGAGCTCAGTCTTCAGGCCAAATATACAACGTAGACATGTCCTAAGAGATGGGAGTGAAACTGGAAGCCTGAATTTCACTGGCAGAACCCAGGAGTGATTCCAACCTCCTGTATGCAATAACTCATTTTGAACAAAGCTGCTTCTCTGTTGGCCTGTGTGTGTCCTACAGTGTGACATTCCTGGTGAGCCCCCAGCTCAACCCTTGGGCTCTGTTGCCATAGCTCTGTTTTGCTGCTGTTTGCCATTCCTAGCTAGATAACCTTCTGAGATTCCCATTACTTCACACTCTCAGTGGGTGCCCAGAATTCAGTTCAATTGTTTCCCAACTCTTTTGGTACACGTTTACAGCCCCCAAGCTCTGCTGCTGCCTTGTCAGATGACACTCTACCTCAGCAGCTCCCCGGAGGCTCTTCAGTTTCCAGGCTACCTATGGTATTTGTTTTTCTTGGTCTCCTCATTCCCAGGCAGGCAAAGCTTTTATGGAATTGACTTGTCTCGCAATAAGACCAAACTATTTGAATTTAGCTTTTCTTATTTCTGATGAGCTCTTCAGGGGTGAAATAAGATTGCATTGTTAAGGCACAGTGTCTTTAGTAACCATCCAATGGCACCAGATGTGGTGCTGTGTGCATTGCAGTATTTTACAGGATAGCATTTATTTTCAGAACAACACTTGTTTTCTGACAAAATAGCTGTGGTTTTCAGCAAGGAGGATCTACTACAACTGCGTTCGCTGTGGCTAGGGAAGGCATGAAATGAGGAGCCTCTACTACCTCTTGAAGCCCACTGTGGGGCTTAGCATCAGAGCAGTTCTGCATGAACTGGTAGGTTTGGATAAACACAACATGATCTGAAAATATTCTGGAAAGAAGACTGCAGCTGAAACCTTTCCTGGCCTTATTCCACTGCAGAGACAAACTGGAGAGGCAGCAATCCCAAGCTCTGAGCTGAGTCAGAGGGAAGGATTCACTCTGTCCTTGGGACGTGGGTGGTGGACTTGAGAATACCCAAGAAGGATTTAACCTTCACTGAATGATTTTGTAGTGGTGCTGAGATGAAATTTTATTCACAGATTTCTGTCTTTCAGGTCTACATTTCCTTCTGTAATATATGATACCCTTGAAATGTGCCCACAGTATTTCTTTACAGTTTTTATATTTAAAGGAATATCTTTTCCATACTTTTTAAAGTAATCAGTGTTGCACGGGTCTGGACTTCTAACATCAGCTTCCCACTAGTGTTTCACAGGTTATTACAGTGAAGTCCAAACTGCTCTTCCCTACATAGTCCATTTGTTTTCTAAGAACATATTCTTTGCATTAAGTTCCTACTTTTAACCTTATGCCGTCCTTACAGTAGCTTCTGTTTCGCCACTGAAGCTTTTGTGTGAATGAAGGCTGGCTTTTCTAGAAGCATCTGTCTAATTGCTGGCTATATAGTGGCCTATTTGATATATATTAGCCGAAAAGGCAAATATCATCGTGGCCTGTATCAGCAGTAGTGTGGCCAGTGGGGACAGGGCAGTGACTGTCCCCCTGTACTTGGCACTGTGGAGGCCACACCCTGAATACTGTGTTTGGTTTTGCACCCCTCATTGCAAGAAAGACACTGAGGTGCTGGAGAAGGGCAATGGAGCTGGGGAAGGGTCTGGAGAACAAGCCTTATGAGGATCAGATGAGAGAGCTGGGGGTGTTTAGCCCGGGGAAAAGCAGACCCAGGGAAGACCTTATTGCTCTCTACAACTACTTGAGAGGAGGTTGTAGCCTGGCAGGACCTGGTTTATTCTCCAGGATAACAAAGGACAGGACAAGAGTAAATGGCCTCGAGTTGCACCAGGGAAGGTTTAGGTTGGCTGTTAGGAAAAATTTCTTCACTGGAAGTGGGTTCAGGCATCAGAACAGGCTGCCCATGGAAGTGATGTTGAAAGGATGTGTGGATGTGGTGCACAGGGACACGGTTTATTGGTGGACATGGCAGTGCTGGGTTAACAGCTGAGTTTGACATTAATGTCTTTTCCAACCTAAACGTTTCTCTGACTGTAATTTAGCTAGGTACTGCTGAAGTAGAACCCTTCTATATGTTTTGTTCTTTCTCTGTTATCCCAGGAGCTCGTGTCTTCAATATTGTGAAATAAAGTCTCCCTTCTCAGAGGAAGAAGGAGAGGTGTTTCCTCCTGTATTTACACCTCCCAGCCATCTATGCTCTACCCTGTGCTTCCAATCAGTCTCTGTCTTGCTCAAGGGTATTCCAGCTACTACTGACACCTTGGTGCTTTCCCTCAAAGATTCCCTGCATTTTTCACCTCTTTGTATTGGACAGCAGCATGTAGGTTTTAAGTTATGGTTTTTGTGGGTGCAATGGTAGCTTCTGGAGATAAATATTAGGGATATTTTGCTTTATGAATAGCTGGTAGGAGTAACATTTCTCACTAGCAGTCCAGAGTAAAGCAATAACAGGCAGTAAGAGGCAGAATGATCTTTTAGGCCATCATAAACCATTAGTCTTATTTTGCTCTAAAAATAATTTTCAGGAACTTAGGCCTGGCTCTTTCTTTTTTGTGTTATGTTATAATAAGCTTTTCAAATACTTCAATGGAAAGTTGCCTTAGATTTGAGCCAAACTACAATCTGGATCGAACACAAATGCAGGTTTACAGTTTGTAAATCAAGATAATGGAGGCAGGACAGTATGGTGTCACATTTTGCAAATTTATTCATATTTATAACCCATACCTATTTTGGTATTATTCATGAATTTTATGGTGTTACAGGATATTTGTTTGGTTTCTGGCCTGGAAATGTTTTTGGGTTGACTTGAAACATTTAATTTGTCATGAAACTAAATGTTTTATTCCATCTTCTTATTGCTTTACCCTTTTAATTTCTTTTTTTTTTTTTTAAAGAAAGGTCATTTGAAACAAAAAGCCTAAACGGTTTATTTTGTATTCCTTTTTTTCAGTTGGAAAAATTTTCTAAATTGAGCTTGCGTTTAAAAACTGTTTTTTTCAGTGTACTATTTGCTAAAATAACCACACCAGTCATCTTGGTTTAATCCTTTACTTACACTGGTATCTATGAAATTTTTTTGGGGAGATGTGCCATATGCCCTTTGCAATTAAAAGAAGTGATACACTGTCTTAAAAAACCCCAAACAAACAAAAAAACTCCACAACCCAATAAATAACTCCCCACAAAACCAACAAACAAAATCCGCAGGCTTCAACATGCTATTTAATGTTGCATATATTCAGGGACTAATATTGATACATGTTTAATAAATTTTAAGTCTTCTCTGTGGTAGATGTCAATGACAGTCAGAAACCTGACTGTGATGTCCTGATGAGCAAAACCTGGAGCAGCTTTGTGTCACTTGGAGTAAAATTTGCTCCATAAACAGTGAGCAACTAAAAGTTGTTTACGTTGATGTGCTAAACCCAGAGCAACTGCTATAGGCTGTGTCAGCAACCCGAACTTTTCCTTATTATGAAAGTAACAATAAAAGGAACTGATTAAATACAAGCAAAAAGCTCTGATAGGACTGTAGGGCTGATTAAAATGAACAAAAGCTGCTGAGGAGAGAATTACCTTGCTGCAGGTTTGCTCCTGGGCTAGAATGCAAGTGTTCTTATTTCCTGCACTGTTGGGAATGCTTGCAATTCCTCCTGGAAGCAGGAAGGGCTGAGCAGGAGGCACAGCAGTCGCTTTCAGTGTGCTGGACTTGGCTTTTGTCACATTTAGCATTAGTATTTTGTTTCTTGGTAATTAAGGTTTATATATCTAATTTCAGGGTTTTTTTAGGATTTCATATGTATCTGGTAACCCTCACCAAAGGGTTTTCACATTCATGATGCATGACACTCACACACCCCCTTTATAGCAAACAGGAAATGATGGAAGTGTGTGAAGAGATCTTTTCTTTCAAAAATGAGTTGAGTTACCATTTGTATCAGAAGCAGGTTTTGCAGCCTGATGGGAAAGCCTCCACCTTATGGTGGCCACAGAGGTTCTTCCTTGAAGGTAGAGGTTTAGATCCAGGTTTGCTTTAGTCAACAGGAGCTTTTCAGTTGTCACCAGTTAGAAGATTGTGCCCTGTATCTGGCTATGTGGATGTGACAAACTGCACCGAAGAGCTCATGATGTTATAACCTGTCTGCTGGCCCAAGCCACCCAAGTACCTCTGCCCAAGTCAAAGAAACAGAGATGTGGTGTAGAGGGTGAATGGGCAGATTAATGGACAACAGGAAATTCATACCGAGACTTAAACATTTCTCAGTGTGTAAGTCTCAATATGTGGCACATCCACAGGGTGTCGGTTGCACCTGGGTGATAACGTGCGTAGCTAAACCAGATTGTAGCGCTCAGCTTACACAGCCCTGCTACTTGAGCCAGGATTTGTTATCGAGCCTTAGCCCCACGTCTGTCGTATTGTACCTGCCACCACTAGGAATGTGCATGCTGAAACTGAGTTGTTTTGTTTTCTGGAAGTGTGTGGAAAATGTTTATTTGGGTGATGCCAAATGCTTCCCTCTTTACCGTAGACCCAACCGCATGCAGACATGTACAGAAGCACACGCTTGCAAACACATCTCTTTGCATAACACATGCTGCAGAAAAAAATATTTTTCTATCAGTTAAAGTGTTTACTTTTGCTACCTTTTCACAGCTGGAATAGAAAGGAATATGAAGTCCCTGTTAAAACACACACTGGCTAAGAACTCTGTGATTTAGCTGAAGCTGAAAACACTTCTGTGCTAATATTTCTGTGTTAGCAGTTATACAGATGAACCCAAGTCTTTGGTGCTGATCAATAGCTGATTAAAAAGAATAGCTTCAAAATTATTTGACCCTCCCTGGGTCAGAAGTGGGGCTGCCTCGATCCATGTCTAAGAAATGGGCAGTGTAAGCCAGGTACAACAGCTCAAGACGAGAGCACAGACAGCCAAGGGCAGAGAATTAAAGAAGCAGTAGTCCCTTCTGGTCTGTATGAGCTTTTCTTTATCAAAAGGCCTTTTCTAGCATGTATTTGTATGTATCTCTTTTAGACAAGGTGGCTTTTTTGAACTTAAAAGTTATGCTTGTGTTTCATTATATTTTTAAATAACTGTAGTTTATTTTGAATCTCACTGCTGTTTAAGTAAGTTACCACTGGTACAGCATCACTTTGGTTCTGTAAATGTGTTACATGTAAAATATCATACCATGGCTACTATCCGAAGGGCTTCCCTGCATTTTTCTAGGCTTAATGCGTAGTCAGAATTATGTTAATTCTGTGGTATTATGGTTCATGTATATGCTTGTGTCCACATATAAATGTATATATTTGTGCATATATGACTGTTCATTAACATGTACAAACACATGAACACATTTTTTTACATCAAATGCAAAGTGGTAGCTTTTTGAAAAAAAGTTGCAATGTAAATAGTTTTCCACTTAAATGTTCCTGTATGAGTCTATATAATTGATGTTTCTGAACTGGATGAAGCCTTTTGAGGTTTAACAAGATAAATACTGCTAAGGAACAACAAGAGATGCATAGCCACGCTCTGTTGTATGTGATAGTATTCTTTGTTTGTGTAAGAGGTTTCTGTATCAAATAACAGGATTAAAAAGATCTGGTATATGATCAGTTGTACAGGATCATAGAGTTAATTGATTCTGAGCCATTTATCATGAAACTCAGTGGGAATAAGATTGAACCTGATGAGAAACCTGATGAACGACGTTTTGAAATCTGCACAGCTAATTTGTGAGGTCTGAGTCTAACCAAGTAATCTGATTTTCAGAGGTAAGAAGCAGTGTCAGTTCCCAGTAAATGTAATGGGATCTCCAGACGAATTTGTACTTAACACATCTTTTACTTCAGTGACTAAACAGAGGTGCAGGTGTTTAACAAGAGCAGCCCTGAAGTTTGAAAGTGATGATGTGCAGTGCATATCAGTTTGGGATTCATGTTTTTGCTGCCTGATGACACTGATGGGATTATGAGGAAGATGTTAGATAATCATCAAGATCTCTTAGTAATAGAATTAATAAGAGAGGCTTTAACACCTTTAATATTCTTCAGATGTTTTCCATTTTCCTTGCCCAGAATTGTTTCAGCCTAGCTCAGGAATCACAATTTCCTTTCTCCATTGTGATCCATTTTTATTGTATGGGCTGCTTCAGTGCATGAGCCTCAGCATGTGCATCATCTCATAAAACCTGTTGGCCTGAACCCTCTGCTGGACGGTGGCAAATGCATATTTCTTCCTCCTTGGCTGAATTGTGTTCAACTCAATGGCAGAAAGATAATGTTGAATAAAGGGCACATGACTTCTTCCAGAGGCAGAAGAGTGTGTTGAAATAGGGCCACTCTTTCCCTATAAATTAACTGAGAGAACTGATGTTAGCACCCAAGGGCAAAGCTTCCTTCTGGGGACCTTGGTAAAAGAGAAATATTTTCTTTACAGTCTTGAGTCAGGTGCATCAGCTTTTGAAAGGAACAGTTGTATCCTAATTAGTGCATGGGATTATTTTGTAATTTTCTCTGGTTTTACATGCACAGTTTAAGGATTATAGGTGCCTTATGTAGCAGTCAGTTGAATTTTGGACTAGGGCCTGAAATGTAATGGGAGATAACTGACATGGAGGCATTGATTGCTCTTATCAGTTCTAGCCCTTTGCATGCACCTTGACACATCATTATAGTTGCATTGCAGACTTACATCTCTCATGTAAAATGTTAGGGATTTTATTAATGCTTAGCTGTTTGCACTCATGGAACATAACTCTGCTGAGGTAAAATCATAGCTACAACTCTGTTGTTTGACATCCCTTTGAAAGACTGACTCTGAAGATGTAACTGATCACCTGACCTTCTTACAGTGTTTTTCAGAGACACCTCTTGGAATGATGGATTTCTGTAGGGTAGGGTAGCAGGTGCTCATTTGGATAATCTAATTGAAAAATAAGGAAAAGTCTAAGCCGTACAGGGAGCACGTCACAGGTTAGTCTGGCATAGGAGTTCTGGCACATGCTTTGTCCGACAGCCACTCGGTGCTCTGGTGTGAGACAGCTGAGCTCATGTCAGAGAAGCTGGCGACTGCTAAAGAAAGGCTCACGTGAGGGACACTTGCATCTTGGATCCAGGTTTGTGAGGCAAGTGTTCATATTGGGTTTGCTTGGAATCAAATGCTTTTGCAGCAGGTTTAGTCAACTCGTCCTCCTCCCGAAATATCGTTTCAGCTCCAGCAATCTTCACATGGTTCAGAGAGCCCAGAAAAAGAAGTTTTTGATATGCACTGTGTCGTGCTCACTAAGCCTAATTAGCTGAGGCTGTCTGAAGTGCATTTGCCAGGAAAAAGAAGTTTGTCAGGCTTGGGCTTCTAGGTCTGTTGTTAGAAATGTGACCAGTAGGAAATAATGGGAATGGCAACTTAATCTCATTGCATTGTTGAAACTCTGGGATTTTTTCAAGTTTATTTGGAATCTGAGGATCTAGTGCTACACTTTTGCTCACAATCATTGGTCCTTTATTGTGTCAGTGGCCCCCAGTTAAAACACATGATATAATCTTGAGAACAATAATACCTTCCAGCCTAACAAGTTTTTCTGTATGAAAGTGGACTCCGTGGAATAGAGGTCCATGTGGTGGCGTCTAAGCCAAGGTTCTTCATTCTTCTTTCCATTTTATTCTCAGTTGCATTTCCTTACTAAACTGCTGTGACATTTAGCGACAAAACTAGGGAAGGAAGAAGACAAAGACAAAATCAGCCAATAATATGAGTCAGGATTATTAGGGGTAAACTCTTTTTTACTAGATTTACTGAGTTACTGTACCTCTTGAGGGACTTCAGGCACTGGAAATAGTCAATCCAAATCCAGTCACCACCTTAAGCACTTGGATTTGTAATACCTTTGTTGAGTCAACTTAAGAGTTCATCACTTTTAGAAGACACATTTTGCTCACTTCTCTAAAGAAAAATCAGTTCACATGCTGAAAACTTGTAATGTAGAAGTTATAAGTGTAGTCCAGCAGGACATGAGAGAAGGCCTGTGCAGATTCCCCAGATTAGTCTGTTACAGGCATTCCAAGAAAAATTAATTGCTGGTCCTTTTCAGGAGTATTTCAACACCTGATACTGGAAAAAATCTCTCTCTCCACAGTTAAATGTATTGTAAAGCTCATATGAAATAAACCCTTGTCTCTTCCTGCTGAACAAAAAGCCAAGATGACTAATACAATACCAAATATTTTGTTTATGCAGTCAGAAGCATTTTTAAACCCATTAGTTTTTATTTGTTGCAAGCTCATCTGCTTCGGAAATTCTCTTTGTGGAGCCACATCCATGTATAGGTCACACAAATGAGACCAGCAGATGCAAAACTGTAGTGAGACATGATTGATTCAAAATATACACCTTAAAATATTTGAATTCCAAAAATGGAGTAGGGAAGGAAAGAGAAATAGAAAAGTCATTTGCAGAATTCTAATTCACCTATGAGGATGATCCTATTAATCAGCTTTCATATTGTTTCCAGTGACCTTTTTCTTCCTGTCACACTATTAATACCCTGCTGCTGGTTTTAAATCTTCCTTCCTGCATCACTGAATAGGAAGAAAGTAAGTTAGTTTAGAACAGGCCATGACCCGAAGTACATGAGAGACAAGTGCTGACTAATGTTGATTAATTTTCTCTGAATCATGTTAACATTACTCTTCAGACCCCATCACTTCAACTTGCAGTGACGCAGGCAGTGACTGCAAACACAGTCTGATGAAAGTATTGGAGTGTAGTCAGGGCTGCTGCAATAGCCCTTAAAATAGTCTTTTTTAAACAACTCATATTTCCCCTTCCATTAGTGCCATAAAGGTGTTTCCTGGTGGTCATGTCAACAAGACTACAGAATATTCCTATGAATATGAACTTGAGTAAGTTCTGAAAACTAAAAAAAAAAAAAAAAGTGATCTGAGCTACTTCTATGCAAAGTTAAAACACAAAAGTATGTTCAAAGAGTTGTTTCTGCATGAAAGTTGCCTTTTTGAGGTGCAAGCTCACTGGCTTCAGAAGTAAAGCTCAGATGCAAACATACTTGGCAGGGTGGAAGTGTTCAGCTACCTGCTCTCATCCCCACCCTCTCCTGTCAGGGCAGAGCCAGAGGTGCTCTCTAACACTTTCTGCAGGTGAACCTGCAACCCTGCCAGCACTTCCCATCAGTTTAAAATACACTGTTCAGGTATAGCTTTTGATTTGAAGTCTTCATGTACTGAGAGAATGAATTGTGAGTGTGACTTCACCTGCAAACTGGAGGGTTAAGACCGCAGAGCTCTTCCTTGGTGTGTTAGGACTCTATTGCTGAATGCTCTGAGGAAGCGAAGTATGCACTGCTGAGCTATTTTCTTTCACTGTTGATTTAAGTTTTCAGTGAGTAGGTCTCTTTTCATGACATGTTTGATTAGTTGCCTTTGTTGTGTCCTTTTTTCTGCCCCTTGACTGCTATCTCCCAAACAGGCCGAGGGCTTGCAAGGTTTCTATAGGCAGACAGTTTCCATCTCAGGTTCGCAGCAGTATGTGAGCACAGACTGACGTGTTCAAATAGGCCTTTCAAGCCTTCTGTTCATTTTTTGTGGGCAAGTTGTACTCTTAAGTGCAAAGTGAACATAAGTGACAGTATCACTTAGGCTGCATTATTGTTTTGTCCAAATATTATTCAGTTATTGCCAGAAAACTGAGCATAAAGACAATGAAATAATTTTTTAAAAGAGATTGCTCTCCTTTGCAACTTCATTTTCCCCTCTCTGTCTTTCATAACTTTTCACAAATAATAATTTAATTTTGAGTTTTGAAAAATTTCCAGCTTTCCCTTTCCACGATTCAAAGGAAAATGATTATTTTAAATGCTTATTAGAAGAGCCTCGTTCTGTGCTAAGGTATCAATTATCTTTGGTGCTATCCACCTCCTTGAAACAAGACAATAAGTCACTCCTGCAGCTTACCATACAGAGCCAGAGACAACAAGGTACTTAGTCTGAGGGGCAGCACTGGCACAGGAACAAGTATAGGGATTGATCCTAAATACATTTAGGCTGCAAATGAGAACAATTATTTCTATTCATTCTTGAGCACTTCTGTGCGGGCAGAAAATGTGATTGTCCATGAGAGGTGAATTTCTGTTTCTGTGACAAGAATCCTAAGATGTGGTGACTGCAGACAACTGGAGATGATGACCTTTGGAAGGTTTGTACATCATCTTTGGGGAACAGGCATGCCTGAAAACAGCAAGTGATATGCCCATGTCAAATACAAAAACCTCTTATCTACCAATGTCCCCCTTTTCCCAACACACTTGCCTGAATCTGGAGTGAGATCTGTGGCAGTCTAGGTACTGTGTCATAGCAAAGTGCGCCATATGTTACCCAGAGAAAAATTATCCTGGCTTCCTATAAAATACACATAGCAATTAACTGCTGCTGCCTTGATTTCCACCGGGAGCTCTGCACGAGTACACTGTGCCCCCAGGGCAGTAGTAACTCATGCTCTGCAGTTTGCAGGCCGTATGGATGCACCTGCATCTGTGTTGGGAGCCCTGGGTGGAGTTTTTGTTTGCATGATAAATCTGTGCATGCAGAACTAGGTGTTTCAATCAACTGTAATGCTACTTCTTGCATCTGTAGTGGCCAACATGCACAGTGGCCCTTGATAGGACACAGTTTCTCAAAGATGTAGTTCTAAGCTGACTAGTGAGACCTCGAAGTTGCCCCCAGTTCTTTAGGAAGTAGGTGAGTGTTGTAAAAGTCAATATGAATTTTTCTTTGTCAATATACTGGGAAGGCGACTCTGAGGTATAGCTGTGCTGCCAAGGAAGGCATGTGGAGAAACCATCCTGTTTCTAGAATCAAGAGCACCCTCACAGATTTAGTTGTGTTTGCAATTTTGTGTTGAGAAAACACACCAAACTTATTTCACAAAGGGAATTGCAGCTAAAATATTTTACAGTATGTTGTATATTCCAAAAAATAATTCACATGGGCTGGAATGAACATTGGGTACAGCCCAGCTGCAGCAGGAAGGCCAGAGAGCACTCTGCCCTGGGAATACTGGAGGTCCTGTGAGTAGAGCCTTGTCTTGGTGCATCTGTAGGATGGGGAAGAATAAGAGTTTCAGTTCTCACAGAACTATTTTCTATTTGTCATCTGGATTCTGCCTGAGTATATGGGGGCTGTTAAGTCAAAAGTAGTGGTAAAGTAGAAAAGGCTGACTTTCTGAATTCTCTGTGTTATGGGGCTGCTCACTGGTTTTCTGCTACTAGAGAAATTAGTGATTTTCTGTATTCCAGGAGCTCTGACTTTGTTACAGATGTTGTAGAGAGGAGAAAGGATTGCATTGCAGGCTGGGCACAGCCGGTGCTTCATCTGACTTGCAATGTGGTCGTACGTCCAGCTTCTGCTTTGGTGGGGCCAGTAACAGTGTGGGGAAATGATTCTGGTTTTCTCATCTCTGCTGGACCTGTTGTGAGCTGAAGTCAGTGATTTTTTGGGGGACTTGCTGGTAACAGTATTGGCAGTGGATTTTCATGGTGGTGAGGCAATCAAATCCTAAGAGAGGAACAGAATGACAATGGAAGTTCATTTAAAATCATGTTACATGCTTTGTTTGCATTAGCCTTTTAAAAAATATGTGCTTTGTGAAAGGAGGGAAACAGGAAGTGATGCGGTAAATGAAGACAAATTGCTGCATTTAGATAAATAGATGTCATATTTCAGGGCACATATTGACCACATGCATTATGCTTCACTGATCCTGTTCCTCGATCACACGGTCTATGCCAATTGACACAAATATATTTCCTGTAAGTTAACTCAGAAGGAGCTTGTCATGGCTAAGTTCATGGTAACATACCACAGTTGGTAGGAATAGCAGCCTAGAGGCTTCCACTTTGATAATGCAGTTACTTTTTATAGATATTTAATAACAGAATTTTAGTTCCTATCAAAAATTAATTTAGCAGATTTATTAGTTTGAAGAAGGATGTTAAATAATTATGTTAGACTGCTCAGTAGAAATCACTTGGACGCTATGTAGAATTCTTTCCTAGCACTGATAGCAACATGAAGAATCACACATTGTTTTGAAAAAGTGTTAAAATTCCCAGAAAATTCTGTGAATCTTTGGGTGAAGCAGTAAAAATATCTCGTATCTGTTAATCTTGTTCCCTCACTTACCCTGCTGTAGCGAACTGTCGAAGGTTATGTAAGAACAGGGAAACTTTCCTTAAAAAACAGTGAACATGCTGAAGATCAGACCTTGCCTACTGACTTGGCTCTTCCATTCGGCTTTGAAAGTCTGTGCTTTTTCTCTTGTTATTTATTGACTCCACAAGGAAAACAATGAGAAGGCAGCATCACCTCTTTTGTGTTGCATTTCTTCACAGGTTGAAAGATCCTGCCTGTTTCTGGACAATTTGGTTTGTTTCCTGGTTGCTCCTGCACCAGCTTTGGAAATGAAAGGTTTATGATAACCACTGGTGTAAACATCTCGGGCAAACAGCCAAAGTGCAGATGTGTTGCTACGTTTTGACATACCAAAGGTTTCTAATCACAACAGAATTGTGGTTATTCTGAATTAGGAGCACAACTCTGCACAGCCCACCACTGGGGTCACTCAGGGGGGAAAACTGGATTTATTTGTACTGTTGCACTTATAAAAAGTCCAGTGAACTAGAAACCACCACTGTGTTTCCACTTGCCTGAGCTACACGCTTCCAGAAAAGAGCCACAGACAAGGGGACTTCTGTGTGTGTAAAATGTGGCAGTTTACAGTCATGTTTTCTTTGTGGGCATTTGCAGCTAAGATGAGCTGAGATTATCCACAAATCTAATTTCCACATGTCTCAGATGATATCAAGAGCATTCGAAAATGATTGCAAGGACTTTGATCTGTCTCCTGTGCTGACTGCTGACCATGTGGCATTGCCACATGGCAAGGGGGGTAAGGAAAGCTGCTGTGCCTGGCACAGCACACGCTTCGGCCTCTGTGTCTCACAGCGTTGCTTTTACTTAGATAACACTCCATTGGCAGAAAATTTGTCAGCTGGCTTTTGTGTTGGCCAAATTCTTTCTTTCCCTATAAAAACCAATTTCAATAAGTTGTCTAAAAGGAATCTAAATTTGTCTTCCAGAGGAAACTCTCCGGTTTGAAGTGTCTGTTAAGCAATCCAGATCAAGTTCATAGTGAAATCTTTGTCTAGCAAAGGCCACAGCAGTTACGTTGAACATTGTCTGGAACAATATAAACCTTTTTATCCCCAATAGACTTTAACTTGCCTGTGTAAAAATCAGATTTTCTTCTCTTCATAAAACCTTCATGAATGCATTAGTAAGCATCTGATAATAAAAGTGTCCTGTCACCATAACTACACATGCTTGTCCAAACCAGAATCTACGTAGTTCTTGTCAGTGAGGAGAGACTGTCTTGGAGATCCAGTACAATCCATGCAAGATAATTGAGCACCTGTGGAACATGAGCAAAAGTATGTATTAGCAGAGAAAGTCTGATATAAAAAAAGTATTAATGACTAGTAAATATGTGAGAAATAAAAAGGAAGGGAAAATTGCCTGATGGTCATCAGTATCTCAAAACTTAGTTTTGGAATGAAACAATATAAATACTCTGGAGAAGATATCCACACAACGCAGACAGATTATGCAGCTTTAGCCAAAGCAGCCACTGCTTCTGCAGCACTAGCACATATTTGGAATGTCATGGCAAGATTCAGGCCTGTACTTGACCAGAGGCACAGCCCAAGGTTGGCATCCCATTACTAGATATAGAGAGATGTAGAAATGTTGGAAGTGTTTTACTCTTTTCAAGCAGTAGGGAGTTAAATGAGAATTTAGTGTCTGGATTATCTTGAGTTCATAATTTTTCATTGATGTAAATTAGCTATTTTCACTCCATTGAAACTTCACTACAGAAGGAGAGCTGGACCTAAGTTGTCAAAAGGTCCCACTGTAAAATTTCATTTATAGCTGATTTCAAAGTTCTTTGGGGAATTTGGTGTCTTTCATCTTTTACCTGTTCTGTGCTAGAGAAAATATTGTTCACATCCAAATATGTTAAATTATTGTAGTCCTGTCTTTATGTACTGTGTTAAGCCTACAGTTGCTGTAGGTTTATGTACAAAACATTAACATTTGCTTTTAGCAGCTTAAACAGTTCTAGCTATTTTCTAGAAATTAGCTCAATTATCACAGAGAAAATCCAGCACTAAATAGACAGGCTGGGCTGTGACATGAACTTGGGATGTAGTAAAATCCAATATATCTTAAAAGTTTCAAATATTACACTCTTTACTTCTACTTCACTGCATTTCTTGAGGAATTTAATGTGAACACTAGCCTTAAAGAATGTGAAAAGTTAATATTTCTACTAAAGAGATGTTTTATTAGGCTTTGTTGTTTTGCTCATTATACCATTAGCATATTAATAGATATGTGTTTTAAGAACAGTAAAATACACGTCTGTGTATTGTACAAGATAATATGAGAAATTAAAAACAGTAGATTCTCTGTCTTCCTCCCTAGCTCTAGGTAACTGTAGCATGTGACCTCATTTTTGGTCCATGGCTATAAAAATACCCCATCTTTTAAACATAGAGGTTACCTTGAATAACCCATCCCTACACAGAGTTATATTGCTAGCTTTCCAAATCATACAAATTACTCTGAAGTGAAAACCGCAGTGGAAACAGTCCAAAATCACATTCTTGGCTCAGCTCTTCGTACCCTACGTTATTTGCCAGTTCCCTTTTCCATGAGCTTTTGGGATAATTTATAGAAATGTTTCTGTGTATCACGTTGAACACTCAAACCAATGCTCTATTCTTCACATTCATTAATTGCCACTATCAAGATATAGGATAAAGATGGAACAGATTATTATAAACAGAATAGCACTATGTAGTTTGAGCTCATTTATTACATTACAAGATGTCTGGTTTTATTTGGTTTGTATGCTCCTTCTACTAAACATTATAATTCAATACCTAGAAAATAAGTATCAGAATCAAGAGATAAAAAACATCTCTGTGATGTGCCACAAGGTGTTGTTGCTCAGAGCTGCAGCCAATTGCCCACAAATTTCTGGGTCATTAAAGTGTCTTTGAGGGGGTGTTTCTAAGAAAGGGTTTTAAATGTAGGACAACATATAAATAATCAGAATATCTCACCTGCCCTGGGTAGGTTTCAGGAGAAGGAATTTCTGGAGGAAGAAGAGATGCAGTCCGAAATTTCCACATGCATGTATCTTTGGGAGGTGGTAATTCTGCAACATACATGCTGTAGTTTATATTGTTCTGTACAGTGCCCCATTAAAGAAAATTGATTTCTCCGTGATGACTTGGTTGTAAGAATCTAGCGTTAGCATCCACTATTTAATAAATGAAGGCAAAGATGGACAAAAATTGCTCTATAAACCTGAGAGGAAGGGAATATTTAAAATCATGCCTGAATATTGAGGAGAAGCTTTCTGGTATGTTCAGTTGAGAGGCACAAGTAGGATCCATACTGCTTAACACATTTAGAAGAAGCTAAGGATCAGATTATGATATCCTTCTGTAGCTGGCATGTCCCATGAGTCTTCAAACAAATCTATTCAAAGCCAGTTGGATTAGGGAAAGAGGATGTTATTCTGTAAAGGTAAGTGTATCATAATCTCACTATTAAATGGTAAATCCTCTGAAGAATTTTTCCTAGAGTACTTTGGAACAGATATGTTATTGCTATCGTTAACCATAACAGACAAAGTTGGGCTGAATTATAAAGACAACTACTTCCCTCTTTAGAGGCAGGCAATATAATTCCAGATCCTGAAAAATGAAGCCATTACATGTTTTATCCACGTTTGATTTCCTCTTTATTCATGGGAAAGACAGATTAGTTGGTGATTTCAATCTTGAGTGTTATGAACTTGCAGAGCAGTTTGTTCTGAGACTACTCCTGCTTCTGACTAATGATTCATGCAGTAGATTCTTGGAAGGACTGAGACCACACTTGCAAATGCTGCCGTGGATTTGGAACATCTCAAGCTCACTGCAACATTTTGATAGCAGCCGCTCGTGGATGTTTGTACTGCCACAAACACTTGGATGATGACTACTCTTCACAGTTTTTTAGTCTGGTTTGAAGATGGTTATTCATTTAGATGTAAAAATTATTTGCTATTAAACTATTAATTAAAAGATGGTATATATATATATAGTTTGGAAGGGAAAAAGATCTATATAATGCGAATTACCAGTTACACAGCATAAATAAGAAGTGGGAAAAAGTCCAAGTGAACATTTCAGGAATTCTTTGCATAAAGTTGGTTCATCTGCAGCCCTTTCCCATAGCCCAGTGAAGCCAATGAGAGTCTGGGGCTTTGGCTCAGGCACTTCAATTGTCTGTCCTACAATTACAATAACAAACACAGCAGTAGTCTGTTTGCAAACAGCTGGTAATTGGAAAAAGGGCTGAAGTTGTCAGCAAATGTATTTGTCAGCACTGATTTGACCGGTTGTACGCATTACCTTAAATGACATTTCTTCCTTCCATGAGGAACGTAGAGTCTGTGTCCAACTAGTTTCCTCGGTGTCTGTCATGGAGCGAGCACAGCAATCTGTGTACCCTTTGCCTGTTAAATACCCTCCAGCACTTGCTTTTTATTATACAGAATAAATAGGCTGGTTTCCAATTCTTTTATCAAAAAACATTTCTGGTAACACAGTAGACGTATTTGTGACAAGTGGAGTTAGGCAGCTCTGTCCAATTTTAAATTTGCCTATTGATAACAGTAGATGCTAAATGCTCTCTCTTGGCAGGAGAATGATGGCACTTTTAGAAGAAAAACATACCTTTATCCAAGCTACAGTGGTTTTTTTTGTTTGTTTGTTTGTGGTTTTGTTTTGTTTTGGTTTTTTGTTTTTTATTGTTTGTTTGATTTTCATTTATATGAAGAACTATTTATGTTGGGCATCCTAGTGTACAGTTCCTTAAGACAGATCAAGCTTGTGTGGTAGTCAGCAATGCTCACAGAGGAGTTGATTGAATTCCCATGGTTTTTTACATCCTATTCAAAGGTTCAAATATCTCTGAATTTATCTGCATTTCCAAAGGTCCTTCTGCTTGAGAACTGCGCTGAATCCCTGGCTCAAGTAGTGCCCTCGAGTGCGACAGCACAGACACCTTTTTTGCCTGTGTGATGTCAGTGCTGCTTGTCTTGCACTTTCTCACGCGTCCCTTGTAGGTTTGCAAGAGCCAGCAGGTATCACACCAGCTCATGGCCATTTTCTTGTTTCCCACTCTGGGTATGGATACCTTCCTTTTGGTTTTTTCAGCTTTTTTTAAGGAAGTGGATGAAAAACACAAACTGTAGTTATCAGTCACATTTGTAAGCTGACACAGGATCATTTTTCTGGTCTGAGATTTGTATGTTTTTTCTTGGTTGGTCCAGAGGCTCTGATAGCAGATGTTTATAGATGACCTGTCATTCATCTCTTGGATTCTGCAGTTTGTTTTTGTTTTTTCTACTTTACACTCTATCCCCTATCCCCGCCCATGTTGTTTTCTGTTCTTTTTTATCCTGTTTGCTGCATTCATCCCTGACCAGGTGCCTTTACAGCCTGGATATCTTGCAGTAAAGATATATATTGGCATACTTTTCCTTCTAAAATTCCCTGTTTCCTTCTGTGGCCTACAAATAGGAGTGAAGGAAGGGATTACTGGTGGGGATGTCTCAGCCCTGGCTTTTGTGTCTCCTGTTTCTGTTACTCCAGCAGTTGTAAAAACACGAAATACTGTGATACTGTCATACTGTCACTGGCATATGAAGAAAAAGCAAAGCATGAAAGCGAATTAAGAAAGTCTTTAGTGAAGCAAAGCACAAAACTGGAAAAACAAGCAAAAAACAAGACCAGTTTTGTTGCAAATTATTTTTGTTCCCTGTAGCAATGGGACCTGCTGTTTTCTGCCTCGAGATGCAGAGAGTAGAAAGCCCTTATTTCTCCTAATTTCAGTCAGTCAGATTTGGATTCCTGTGGTTACATAAAAAAATGATGGAGAAAAGCTATGAATCTTGATATTCTCCACTGCACTGACAGGGTGAAAAGGTACATAACAGGCTTCGTGTGAGTTAAATCCTCTCATATATTTCATATTTATGCTATTGTCACTTCTTGACTGTAGCAGCCACCATGGTTTAGTGCACATTCTATGTGCCATAGTTTCCTTTTCATGACTTCTCAGATTGTGGCTATACAGGCTGGCCTGGGATTTTGCCTTTACAATACAACCATAATAGTCTGAATAGTCTACAAGGAGGTGAATGTCCAACAAAAATATATAGGCGAGGGGTCTTTGACATTACTGGTTTTGCAAACATCAATTTTGCAGTCATCATGTTAAGCAGCAGTTGATGAAATTAAATGTTGAAGTGCTGAAATATCAGCAATTCATTATGATGCTTAATTAGGAATATGGCCAGCGTGATACGTATTTGTTCAGTTGTTTGACGACACTGTTGATGACACTCCAGCTATCTAGTGACAGTGAAAGCTTATCCTGTCTCTTGTGGGTCTTTTTCTTTACCCTGACGTTGTGTCGGTGTCTTCCTTCATGCTCTTTCCTTGTTGCTTAGACTTCCCTTTGGGCTATCATGATGATGTTTTACATTGGCAAACTTTTCAGTTTATTCAGCCTCCAGCCTGCGACCTGATGGATGGACAGTGCACAGCCTGGCTCATCACAAACACCCTTATGGGATCCTTAAAAGGTTAAACCTGAAGTGGGAAATGGAAAACGTGAAATCAAAATGATATCAGCTGTACATGTCCCATTATCACAAATGGAAGCTGGTTGAAAATTTGCCTGTCACAATTTTTCTTCCAGTAATTACCATGTTGAGACTAGAAATATTCTATCCACAGGGAACTAGTGGATACTATGCTTTTTAAAATATTCTATATGCATGATAAGACTTCCTTCTCTGTTGGCTAGATAATAATTTTGACTATTTCTTTTGAAGTAAGAAACAGATGGCAGCATTCACTGTAGTAAATGCAGCAAAACATGCCAGCCAATTAGAGATGTTTCAACTGACTGAAAACCTGGATCCTTTTCCAATATTTTTGTGATTTTTTTCCCCCTCGGTGTATCTCAAGGAAACTTTTATTTACCATTTGTTCAATAGAATCATAAAATCAGACATTAAAGGAATCTTAGGTCATTAAATCTCTAGCAATGAACATAAAATCAAAGAGCTGAAATATAGTAGATGAATTTTTTGTTTTCCAAAGGTTTGTTATTATCTGCCATAAAATAAGAAACCCAAAAACACAAATACTGTTGCTAACGTGAACTCCATCCCTCGCTTGAAAGGGCCAGTGTAAACTGTATCTGTATATGATCTTAAAATATTTACTAATATTTCAAACTCTAGTGCATCAAATTTCAATAAGTTAATCTTCAAATATTATAGCATTCAAATATCTTTTCCTTAAAACATTAATTTCAGGTTCATGAAATTGTGAAATGGAAATTCCAACAGTTCCCTTCTCAGCAACACTTTGTGGGTGATATATTCCCCACTCACTTCCTCATCAGGGAAGGTTACTGTCCTCTCATTTCTTCCCAAAATCAGGGAGAGTTTAAGATGTTTTAGTTCCCTCAGAAAAAAAGATTCTTCTTTGTCTCACGCTATGAAACCAAAATTAGAGGTCACTGCTGAAAATGCAGGTCACTACTGATCTGCTCCTTAAGCACCTGCTAATGCCTTATCCTTTTCTAGAAGTGAGTATTCTCAAGATTATGGAAAAAAAGGGCATTTTGGCTTCTAATATGTGATTTTACTCCCTTATTGTGTAGTACTTTGATCATTTTTTTGTGAGATATTTTGCAGTCCTGTCCTCGCTGTTCCACTGTTTCACTTCAGAAGTGGAACTATGCAGGTTTCACTGCTTTAGGATTTTCAGCTCAGTTTCTATTTTTTTATTTTATTCTACTCCTTTCCGTTGCAACATTTCTTTTCCATTCTTAAGATTATTCTCTCTAAATGTCTAATACCATTATGTGTATTTCTCAACTAATCTTTTGGAATCACTCTTCAATGACTTCCCAATTGTAGTGAATGAGCTTCTAAGGATGTAACTTAAAGCAAAACTGGTGCCACTTATTAGGGTCGATTTAGCCTATGAAAGATGTGAAATTCTGCTTCAGGCAGTAAAGCAATTTTCAGAGTAGCATATCAGCTTTTATCAGGCTTGGTCTCTTCTTCCTAAATGAAAATATTCAGCCTGTTTATGGGTGACTATGGTCACTCTGGGAAGCATTTGGTGGTAGTTAAGGGTAAAATAGTGATTGTTCTTCAAAATTAGAAACAACTGGTAGCTCTGCAGTGATGATTTCAATTCCTTTTTTAAGTTCTTTCAAACCACAAAGCTCTGCGTTGTTCAGTGATTGAATGCATTTGAACTTACGGAACTTCTCATTTAATGCTGTTCTCCATTGTTTTTGGCTAAAGCCCAAGCCTCACATCTTCCAGTTGCAGGATTCCTTTTTGCAAACTCCATCCTTTGCTGAAGCCTCAGTGAAACAGGAGACCATCCCTGTTTCCCAGCAGGCAGCACATTAAAGGTCTGCCTGTTGACCAGCTGCAAAGACAGGTGTTATTCTCCTCTTCTTTTTTTCTTCTCTCTTTCCTTGGTCTTGTAACTTTCCTAACAGTGTCAAGTCCTGAACAAAATGAATGATTAAACTTTACATGCTTGGAAAAAGTGGTAATTTAGCTGGTGTGGAGCAGGGGATTTTGGCCTAAAGTTGAATGTTCTTAACTGCTTGTTTGCCACTTTTTCCTTGGGCTTCCAAGAGGCTGAGCCAAAGTGGCAATCCAGCTCATAAGAATAACTGCAGAGATCACAGGCATTGAGCATTTATCTTTCCAGGGCACTTAGCACTGACAGCTCCCATCACTGCAGATGATGCAGGAGCCTCAAGGTTTGGACATGGCACACGTGTGCTCTGCTTCCCTACCATGAAAGAGCTGCACATGAGGGATTACATGTAAAAACGTGTGAGCTCTCAGCACACCTCTCTCACCAGTATCTATTCCATAGGCGTGTTACCTGTGGGTTGGGTCTGTCTCACTGCAGTCATGGGGCTGTGTGAGCCAGACACTTCTCTTGTGTTCAGGGATCTGCAACAAGAGTAAGTAAGGCCTGAGAACGATGTGCAGTGAGATCAAGTCCAAAACTGAGTCTAGCTACCGATTACTGATGAAGTCCACCTCTTCTTCCTGCTTTTATGACTATCACATGCTCACAGTATTCTGTTTAATGTCTCATTTAAACCGTAGCCTTCTCTGCCACAATAATTTCTCCTACTTGCCTGTACGATACCATGTGCACTGTGGTGTTCTACAGGCAACATTTTAGGAGCAGATTATTTCTTAGAGGAAGGCAACTTGTCTAACAGCAAAGAAATGACAACTGGAACTTAAACCATCCCAGAACTTTAACTTTCTTTCTAGTCAGGGGGAACAGCTCAATCTAGTAATGCTTTATCCATCAGTTAACATAATTCTGGGGAAAAACTTACAGTTTCCATCAACTTTATGGGCCTGTCTCAACCATTCAACCCATATCTGGTAGAAAGCCTGGATGACCCTCTCTGCCTCTTGAAATTAGCATGGGGAAAACTAACATTGTGGCCCTTGGAAAGGAATTTTCTTAATTTTTGCAGTGGCCTTATGTGCTATAAGAGTTTCCATTACTGTCTATTAGTAGTTGATGATGGTCAGCACAGGCTGGAAAAGCTCTGCAGACATTTTGAAAACATTTCTCTGACTCATGTTTTTTTTTAAAGTATTAACAAGTCAGAGAACTGATACTCTAACTTCAGTTGAATTACAGTTTAGTGATGGATATAATTTTATATTATTAATTTGGTTAGCATAGTAAGCACTTTATATTGAATATTTGGATATTTTGATGCAACAAGTTTAAGTGAAACAAATTATAGTAATATTTTTTTTAAAAAGGATCTATTGCAAATAAGAAATTATCATTCAAATACTATGAGGTGGCAGTGACCTCACACACTAATAATTAAAAGTACTGAAGACGCAAACCTTAGTCATCCATAAAAGTCTAACCACATCCACTTTTCAGCTTCTCATTGCATAGTAAAAAAGCATTAAGTGAACTCTAAAATGTGTGAAAAAACAGCTTGGCTGATGGGACAATAATTTCATCCATCAACTCCAAATCATACTAATCTTACTCTGTTCTAGCAGAGTTCAGGCAATCTTCTGAATGTTTATTAGCAATTTTTATTATCTTTTAAAAATTATAGTGAGTTAGAACATGTAGAAATGGTGATAGTTCTACGTTTTATTTCTTTTTCCTTTGTCTGTCTTAAGCAAAACCCCAGTGATGGTCACAGGGATTTTCCTTAGGGATTAAGTAGATTTAAGTCAGATTCTATTGAATATATTTAAAGCAAATACCCACGGTCACAAGACTGTATCAGGATGAACATGAATAGTGAAAATGTTGTTGTGGCCTCTCTGCTCTGATATTTCTGCTACCCCTGACCAAAATGTTGTCCTTGACTTAGGAAAATATTATACATAATTTACTGCCTAGAATTGTATCAACCTGTAGATTTTAGTGCATCACAGGACTCCTGCTGGTGTCAATGAAAGAAAGTGCCATAGTTATTGTTAAAAGTTGCTTTAGATGCTTCATCTTATTTGCTTTTAAAACAGAATTGTACCTGGAGCCTCTCTTGCTTGAGGCAAAATATATTACTTGGAGATTACTCTTACTGAGGTCAGGGATTGACATGCTTTCTGAGTACATGAACAAGATATTTCTGCACAGAAACATTCCTTTAAGTCTTTCAAGACTATTTACCTCTGGTAATGTGTAAATTTACCTCTGGTAATGTGTAAAAAGGATAAGTGACTTGTAGCATTTTTGAAGATCTACATAAAGACCAGACATCCCTCAGATGATCTACTCTAATTTTTTAATAGTTGTCTTCTCTTCTGAGGATAGAAGGCATCAAACAATTCCTTCTGGACCAGAAGAGATTTGTTGAGCTGAAAAGCGGCAGAATTTGGCTAAGCATTGGTTAACGCTGTTACAGGGGGTTGTTAAATTAGTGGCATACAAAAAATGCATGAATGTACAGGGCTTTGTTTTATGTTCCTTTCAAATTAAGGGTTCATTTCTGAGATTTTGGCCATGGCTAGTGCTTGAGGTTTCTTCCCCTCAGGTCTCACAATTTAATACTTGGCTGTAGAATAAGCCAATGCAGTCTTGAGTGAACCGGCAGAAATCTGTGTAAACGGATTTTCCAGAAAGGAAGAAAGTTGTTCCATAGCTTGTGACTTGCAGAAGGTAAGAAAACACTACAAAATTTCAAGTGTGTATGGCCACACTCTCATTTATACAACAAACCCTCCTAACCTCCTACCCTGCTGTGCTGAAAATTGCTAGCAGTGCCAATCTTATGGATCAGTTTCTAGCTACTGCCTTCTTTGGTGCCTCTGATAGCGTGAGAACATGTGCATGATCAAGAAGCATTGGGGCTGGTAGATTCATATATTCCCTGTAGGCACATCCTATACTGGACCTACTGTAATCCTGAGTTCTGCTCTAGAAAGGACCTATTTTTGTTACAGATGCAAAGGTATTTACAGGTAAATACAAACATCTTGTCTCTGAGAGACTCAAGAGTGTTTCCTTGTGAGTGAAACCCCTGAAACAGGAATAAAATAAGCAATCATCTCCAAAGTAACATCACAGAATGCATTAGCCAGCAAAGGCAGCATGATCACAAATAGTGACAGAAAATAGCTAGCTTCTGAGAATGCAAAATGTGTTTAAGCTCTCTCAGGTAACAAGGGATTTGCTTTCACTTCTCTGGGAAATACAAGACTCATTAACATCAGATATGAGCTGAAGCTACAATAAAATCTGTTTGCATTTCTGTATTTGGGTTTCAAACTAAATTCCAGAGTTTTTAACTAGGGACTTCTAGCAACTTATTATGTGGCACCTATATATAAACACAGGATCAGAAATAAAACTAAAAAAAAGCATTTAGGTTATACACATTCACAAGATATGATGGATCGTCAAAGTTATGATATTTATTACTGTATGGTATTAAGTAGTAGCAGCAAAGGGTAGCGGCAAAGGTAATATAATACATTTTGGATAGCCCTCTTTAATACCAGGCTAAATTAAATCGATTTAAACTTGCAGTGGGCCTTTGAATTCATCCAGACAGTTACCATGGCTCAGCCAGTTTGCAGTAGCTTGAATTCCTTGCATCATCTGAGTGTGTGTAGCCTTTTGCTTTGGCTGCACAAATCTCAGATATCTCAATTTTCACAGGCTAATTGCATTTCTGGGCTCCCATTTATGAAAGGTAGAATGTGGTAGTGTTTCATGGAGGCTTTAGTTTATAAAGATATAGCTGTAGAAGCAACACGTATACTTTCATCATAAAAGAACCCAATTCTGCAAATCATGTTCTGTTAGTACTTTTCCCAGGTAGCTCATTGACATTGCTGGTTGGGTTTTTCCAAACAACTAATGCTACTCCAAATCTCAACCCTGCACTTCACAAAAGTTGTGCACTGAGCCGGCACTTATTTTTCTTCAAACCACTCTTAATTTCATTTTTGGACTGTAAGGAAGTTTGCTGATTGATCCCAAAAACACCAGCTTCTCCAAAGTTCAGTTCTCAGCACAGTTTAATGACTATAATCCCAGCATCAGATTTATCATGTTTTAATTTGACCAGATATGTCAGTAGTTTAGAGGGGTTTGCACTAATAAATTGCTTAAGGTTAATGTGGAGTACCTTCACATCATTGGAGATTTCATTGTGGAAAACACTTTGCAAAGCTGCATATCCTAAATGGCTGCACTCCAGAGTCCGGAATTCAAATCTCATTTACTGTAAATGACTGGCAACCAGGAGACGTATAGTTTTTTTAACATACTGAATAGAACATAGAGGGAAGGGGCCTGATTTTTCAATTCCCATATAATGCACATGGGCTTACTGAAGAAATTAACCATAAATAAAGGGCATACTTGTCAGATCGTAATTAGGATAATGTGTGTAATGTTTGGAAGTAATACCGTGAGATTTGACATGTTCTCAAGTAGTGAATATAGAGATCTTTTGTTGCTTCTCTGTCATTTGGCAATCCTGGTTCAGGTGAGATTGCAGAAGGCCTCAGTGCTGGTCTGAAAACTCAAGTTACAGATGCCTAATGGCGAGAGAGAGAGTTAAATGGATGGTGAATGCTTCTCAAAATCCCATGTACAGACCCCTAATGCAAACTATATGGATGTAGGAGGGCTCTAAGCTTGGAGCCTCATGTTCAGCTGATAAATTGATGCTCCCTACCCTAACCCACCACCAACAAATCAAGCAAATTCCCAAAAAAATAATTTTGGGGTCTAAATATGGGCTCTTATTTTTAAAACTCTGTATCAACTTACGTAGCATCTCATATTTGAGTGGACTACTACTCTTCATAATGCTATGATTAATAGGCTTTGTTTAGCTCTATGTGCTTTCAGTGTGCAATTAAAAATACAGTAGTTTCCATCCTAATTTTTATAACTGACAGATAACATTATGAACACAGAGACATAATATTTTGTATTAAAGAAGTTGGATTTTTTTTTAATAATTCTGGGGGACTTATTTATCCATCCTGATTCATTCCGTAGCAGTTATCACCTCTCCCATTCATACGAAGGTGATCCTTCCAAAGAAAAAGTTTTCATTCTGAGAAGTAAGAAAGAAAGTAAAATGGAGCAGAGAACAAATAATGTCCTTAAATATTAATGAAGGACTTTTAGTAGATCTTGACAAAGGCTCTGGACTACTCAGGCTCTTGATGGGCCACATAATTCCCATTGCCACATATCGTAGACTAAGAAACTGGGATTCTATTTTTAGCTTTGCCATTGACTGGCTGGCGTAACCCTTGGTCAGACATTTAATTCCTTTGTGGTTTTGTTTTCCCTATTACGCACAGCCTGTTTTGTCTGTTTAGTTTGTAAGCATGCCTGGACAAGGCTTGTCCCTGGTGGTGTTTGTATAATGCCAAGCTAACAGGGCTTCAGTCTTGGCTGGAGCTTTGATGTGCTACCTGGCTATGAAATTATTATCATGTTAGCACAGTTATCAGCTAGTCCAGTTTCTGCTGCACTGACAGTTTGCTTCATTGACTCTTAGTAGTGTGGATGAAATCAGCGTAGGTCCCCATGTATTCCCACAGCAGGCATTGTTGAGCCATGGAAATAAAATAATCATAACAAAGAATGTGTTGGAGCCTTCTGTGCAATCCTGGCACCATTTGGGTTGTTGTAACAACTCTTTCTTTCTTTGGGCTGAATCGGTTTCGGGATAGAGATTGTAATGCTTTGAATGGAAGCCACAGTCTCTGCAAGACACTGAGTGAACTGTGGCAGGTTACATCACTTGGGTTAAACACCTCTTTTCACAACTGTGGCACTTGCTGGCATGCTCTGCAGCGATGTCACGGGCTGTGTGTGCTCAGAGACTGAATTACCCTGTGTGTTACCCAGCTCCCCTCTGAGCCGGAGACGAGTCCCACTTCCTTTTCATGGGAACGTAAAGAGGGTAGAGAACAAACTAGATCTCAGACTGCTAGACTGGCTACAGATAAGAGTTTTTCTTAGATCAAAAATACTCATGGCAATTTCCTGAATACAAATAAAGTCAGAGGAATATTCCTAGAAAGGAATATTTGTGTTCCATTCAGTGTGCTTAATTATATTCTAAATAGGTTTTTCAATACGCCTCTCAACTTTTCAAACATTGCCATACACGTGATTGCTTTCGCAGGCCCTCTGAAACCAGCCCTGCTGGGATTCACTCGTACTGCTGCTGTCCAGGGTGGCAACAAAGCATGAGACCATCTTTTTAATCAGGAGGTGTTGTCCTGAGCCATGGACACGCAGATCTGTTCACCAACACTGTATTTTTAAAATGAGCCTTTGAATGCTTTCAGAAAGGCAATGGGAATAAAATTTAACCAATAAACAGAAAACAGCAAAACTTTAGCCCAGGAAAAGCTATTACTGTCCAGTAATATAAAATTGTAGTTTGACTTTAGAGGTTGTAGCAATATCAGCGACATAGTTTTCAACAAGCTGGGTGGTGAGCTATGGTAGCTGTAGAAGAAGCAACTTTGCAATACTCCTGCAATAGGAATAGGTACAGAGGGAACAGTATAGTAAGGTAAGAAAAATCACCTGATTTTAGAAGATTTAATTCCCTTGAAGAAAAGCTAAGATTTGCTCTTGAAGAGTCAAGTGAAATCCCTCTTGCAGCAGAAGTTCCCTTCTCCTTTTGCATGCCTGCTGCTTCCTGAGGTTAATCAGCACTGCTATTAATACAAGACTCTCCTGGGAGCTGTGCGAGCACACAGTGCTATTTCACCCAGGCTGGAGAATGCACAGTCCCACTAGCACAGAAGGGGATGTTAATGGCTTGTCCTTAGACACTAGCAGAGCTGGGACTTGAACTCAGAATCCCAACACCTTAGCTGTCTCCTTGCAGTGAAAAGTGATCTTTGGGTCTTCCAAACCTGGCTTTTTATAATAATTAAAAACCATGATAAAGTGGTAGAAATATAGTATTCTAAATGCTCAAGATAAGTTACTGAAACAAGAGCAAACAAATCAACAGCAGGTTTGAAAGATGCCTCCATGTCCAACTACATTTGCAATTTTCTCTGGGCAGGATTTGTTCTGATTTGGAAAAGTGTGGGGAGGATACATGTGCCTCTCATGTGTGTACATAGATCCTTATAATATTGTTGAGCAAAAGCTATTCTGCATGGCTTGTCCTGTGAAGTGTGCCATGTATTACATGCCATTTACATGCATTAGCTCCATATTTTCCAATCAATAAAAAAAAATAATTCTATGTCTCCCTCTTCTTAGTCGAGTAACTTTAAATGTACAACTGATGAGACAGCAAAATCTCTTTTTCCATTCTGTTGAGTCTCATATGAACCCTGGGAAGGCCTTGATGAAAGGAAATGCTGAAATGTGTGTCCTGTGAGGTGAGGAGGGTGGGAGTGAGCACTGAGCACTGGAATGTGCTGCAAGTTAATAGTGAGAAGTGACTTTTCACTCCAGTGTTCCTACTGGCCACGAGTACTGTTGTGTCATCTTAATGACAGTCCATGAGCTGAGGAAAGTGTACTGTCCTGTCTGCTAGGAGCACATTCACACTTGCTGCATTGCATAATTTACCTTTAATTATCCTTTGCCATATTAATACCACTTTGTTTTTAAGTAAGTCTCATTGTTCTTTCAGTATAACCATCAAAGGTTTCACCTCAGGTCTTAATTTCTCATTTGCTCTTGATGTGTCATCCCACAAAATTAAATGAGGCTTCATGATTGCTGTATCTTCTTGAGCAGCTCAGATCCTACATAGGAAAAAATTGTCATGATCAGTTTGACATATTTCAGACTGTGGTTGCCATGCACTATTCATAAGAACAGTTGTAATCTGGGCAGTCACGGATTGTGTCTGAATAACGGATTCTTCTGAGCATTTCTTGGGAATATTTAAAATCAGGAAATTTGAGAAATGCTAATTTGTTCATACTGTTACAAATGGTGACTTTTGCTAAGTATGAGGCAATTCCTGTTGCTGAAATGTACATTTATACTTGATGTTTTCCCATAGCAACATGGAGAATCATATCCCTTATGGATTACATTGACTTAAATTGCATGAATTTAGGTAAAAAAGACAGGATTTTACTTGTTCCGTAAAGATTTTAAATACCTTGTAGCACCCCATGAAATCCAGCACCTAGTCATTAACTCACCAGCATATAACAGCTGAGTACCAGAGTTTATGATCACCTGCTTGTTTATGATGTTCTCTGTTTTGATTCTTCTTGGAGGTGTGTACAAAATAGCTCTTTGAGATGGGATCACCTCTGTGTTCTATGTTTGTACAGCACTTAGAATACTTGTTTCATGACTGACACTCTGAGGAGGTCCACCCATTCAAATAGAGAGGATGCAGGAAAGAAAAAATACTGCTTTGTTGATGGATTTAGTGTGGCTTTCAGTGCAAACATACACTAAATGAAACCTGGACAGAAGTTTGGTTCTTTGGTCTTGCTGTTAATTTCCAAACATGCCAGAAAAAAAATGCTTAGGACTTGACCCTGTGAGGTGCTGAGCCTGTTCGGGATCTGCAAAGGTTGCTCCATACTGAACACAGGTTCTTTTCTCTTAAAAAAACCTGTTGTGTTTAAACATAGACAGCTTGGAGTTCTCTGAAATAACAAACGTTTTGGGAGAGACATAAATTACTTTGTTGGCTTTTGCAACAGTGGGCTCTTTGGAAACATTCTCCTTGAATAATGTTAAAAGCCATTCCAATTTCTGTAATGTAGCTCATCCCTATCATCAGCCCCAATAAAAGAAACTTCTACAGATTCCAGGCTCACCAGGACCTTGTTGACATTATACTTAGAGCCAAGTAACTTATAAACAATGACTATTGATCTCAACCAATGTGTGTGTCCTTGCAGGGTGTTTGTGTGTGTGCCCAACTGGCCCCGGCGGTAAAGAGCTTCAGATCCTGCCATTATACTCACGTTTCTGTCTATCAGAATTGCTACCAAAGTTGCACTGGCAGATAAAATTATGCAGCATCCAAGAGGTTACCCAGGTGTGATCTACTAACAGATATAAATAGTCCAGAAATTAAGTTGTACTTTAGCTTAAGGATTGTGAAAGTACTAAGAAGTTTAACAGTTGTATTCTTTTGGCCTCTGCGTGTGCACCCTGTTTTGTAGTGCTACTGTGTATCCTTAGAAGAATCACCTTCATGCTACTTGCACATCTGAAAATTTGGTGTGTGCAGAGAACTACGGTTTTCTAAGAACCTCAGGCTTTGCTGCATTTCCTTAGGAGTAATTTGCATGCCACTGGCAGTGGCAGGGGTGAAAGGCCGGGCACTCAGCTCATAAAACTCTGCTTTTTCATTCCCATAATTGAGACCTGCTGGCTTTTGCACAAGTGTCCAACTTAAAAGTAATAAATGTTCCATCAGGGTGATAGCACGTTCATCCTCTGTAGCAGAGCTATCCACTGGCCCTGTGTCTGTGCCCACCCTGCTGGCAGGGGCAAACTCGACCATTTCCAATCTGGTCTTGTCCTGACAGGTGCTTGTGTTTGCACCTGCAGTCCCAAAACCTACCTGGGCTGTCCTCACTGCTCTCTGTCCTACTTAATCTTTAAGGACTCTTGTCACATCCTTACTGGCACACTCCTGCCTCTTCACCATTTTTGTCTAGGCTGGAGCACGAGCTTATGTCAAACAGGGGTAGCATATCAAGAGTTATTTTGGGTCCTTTTGTTCTTTCTCTTTAAGAGTCTTTTCCTAGATCCCAGTCACCTGGTCATCTCAACACATATTGGGGCTCGCTGCTCAGCTTTAGCTGAGGATGTCACTTCTGCTTCCTTGTTCTTTTTGTTAAAAACAGACCTTTTCTTTTTCCTTCTTTATGGTTCATTTTTTGTGCAGCATGCAATACTCAGATGGCTGTAATCCCACTACCTAATTAACAGAAAAATACCAAGAACATTCCAGTGCTTCTGTATCAGCCATTTGTCTGCATCGTTCTGGCTGGTTTCTGTTTGCCGACACCCACCACTTGGAGGTAGAGGGAACATAAAGGAGTTGTCTGAATGAAGGACCTGAAGAACTTAAGGGTTAGTGGGAGACATTAGAGAGGTATATAAATATCCTCAGGATGTAAACTCAAAGTAATTTTCTCATCTTCTGAGAGCAGCAGCAGCTTTTATGAAGCTTCAGAATCTCTGTTCTCTCAGTTAGAAGAGTGCCAATATAGTTTTTACAGTCACCACCATGTGCTGTGTGCAGCGTTTAAAACTTCTTGCAAGGGATTGTCTTAGTATGTAAAACCACTTGGTTGTGTGTACCAAAAACTTCCCTGCACCCAGTCTAGACTGCCAGAGGCTGTGAAACTTGTTCCTTAAAGACAGAGCCCTCTCTTCTACAGCTGCAGAAAAGGGAAAGAAAGGTATCACAGCCTTTGTAATACCAGTGTGATACAACTTCATCCTGCCTCAGAAGGGTAAAAATTCTCAAGTGGGAGGAGAGCAAAGATGGTTGTTCTGGACTTGTAAGTTGATATTTGCCCTTTTTGCATGTTAGCAGGATCACCATCTACATAATTGATTTGGCAAATGCATAAAGCTCTAGTCAAACTCTTTGTTTTGTATTGCACAATGAGATATTATATTTAATTTCTCCTGTAAGATACTTTATACTTTTCCAGAATGTCTTAGCCAGCTTTTGGCTCCAAGCAATTGCTTTTAATAACTGAGACTGACCAAAAGCATGTTGTCTTCTTCTGTAGCTTAGGCATGAGGTATGATAGATCACTCTGTTGCTGTCAAAGAATGGATTTTTTCACTCCATTGGCAACATGTTTAATCCTGGATCTTGTTACGCTGCTCTGCCTCTGCTGCCATTTGCTGGGACAGAAAGAAGAAGGAAGAGGAATTTTGCCTTTTAATGTTCTGCTGAAGGCACTCAGTTTTACTGAGAGGCAAAAAAATTTTTGGTCCTATTTGGAAATTAACTCTGCAAATTGACTGACACATTGCTAGAAGAATAAATAGTAAATTATAGGGTTGCTTGTCTATATCTGACAATGTGGATTTCTTGTGAAAAACTGAAGTACTGGATAGCACCCAAATGTAAAATCTTGTGCTGGCTAAAATGAAGTGTTCTTAAAATTGGCTTCATCTGATATGTTACAAGTAGAGCTTTTGGCTGGAGGCTGAAAGGGCTAAAAGTTCAGTCTCATTCAGACAATCATTTGGTGAGATTGCAACCCCTCACATTTATGGTTTCTGGAGGAAACCATCCTCTTTGATTAGGGCTTGATTATCTTTTCAAATCAGTTTTATGTGAAGGAAATACTGCTGCTTTCATCCAGTGGTTTATGCAGGGAAATGTCCTGATTCTCCTCTCTTTCCTGCTCCTGCGGGCAGGTTTTATGTGAGCAGCTTTTAGCAGGGCCCGTGCTGAGAGTCCCTGCAGTGTGTAATTCACAGGGCTGGGGGTTTTTGTCACTAGGTCCTGTTTTCCCTAAGTGCCTGTTGCACAGTGTCATTATGGGAGCAAAATGTCCATCAGATGATCCCTCTGCTCCCCCTGCCTGGTCTGCTCTGAGGGCCCTGCCATGCCAGGGGCTTGTGGCTGTGTCAGGCAGTGCCAGCCCCTCACTCCAGACCTTGCTGCCATCGCTGTGATCTTCCTTTCTTACACAGGGTCTGGTTTGTTTTCACTCTGGCTGAAATATCCTGAACAATGTCTTTGGGAACATCGGACTTTGGGTCATCATGAGTTTTTGCTTGAATGTAAGAGGTTTATTTTTTGAGATATATCTCCTCTGTGGCTAAAGATGTGATGGCAGCTGTGGGGTTGGAGCAGAAATGCACTAAACTCTCTGGTGTGGGTGATGACAGGGGTGTATTCAAAGCCACACAGGGATCACTAGAACTCTGCTGACACAGGACTCTGTTAGACCTTCAGCTGGGGTTTTTCCACCTTGGTGACTTCTGTGCTGTCACAGCTACAAGGTGATACATGCCTATGTTGGCTGGATGTCCTCCTGTTCTTGGGAGAGCTGTAGGACCTCAGGCTATCAGAGCTCCTACGTGGAGATGTGGGCTCTCAGACCAGCCAGGTGAGTGCTCAAGTGAGCAGGACAGCACTTGGTACCTTTGGTGAGGCTGCTGATTACCAAAATCCCACTGTCAAGAAGGCTGAATAAGATTTTATGACATCTTAGATCCAATTCATTTTATTTTGGAGTAATGCAATGCCGCATTTTGGTAAAAATAGTTTCATATAACTATTTGGGAAGGATCGGCTTGTCCTGATGGCAGGTGTCACCAATTCCAGGGGCACTTGGACTCCAAAGCCAGGCTCAGACTGCATCTCTCGAGTTGCTGAAAAAGCTTCAGATCCAAACATATTCTGCAAAAGCATTGATTGAAGACTAGGATGTGAATTTTCCCATTCTGGCCTATTGCTATCAAATCTTGTAAAAATTCCAGAGCAGAAGTTGCTATATATTTTTTCAGATTCTTTCAGACCCTATGCTTAGACTACAGAGTGTTTCACTTTTCTAAATGGTAAGTCTACGATTCTACAATTTTTGGCTTTGTAAACTACCTCCAGCTCTGTGCAACAGGATGGTGGGTTCTCTTCGGTGTGTTGATATGCACATATAGTGCATAGACAGTTAGTGAATTCTAAAGGAATTCTAAAGGAATGACCTTCAGGACTGACATTCTTCTATATTTTTGTGTTTTTGTCATGCTGCGGTGGGTTTGTTCATTCCTCTTTCATCTCCTCTGAGTGAAAAACTCTGCAGTCTTCTAGACAGCGTCTCTCTCTCTCTCTTTCTCTCACTCAGTCAGAAGACCATCTGTTCCCAGATTACAGATTTCTCTGCATGAGTACCAGGTAACAGACGTGACTTCGCCCAATAACTACAGCAAAAAAGGCTTTCACACACTCTCCACAATCTGTGAACATATGATCAGTCTAGGATAACATGTCGTGCCAAACACACACCAGAGACATTTATATGCAGTAACAGAATGAACCCTGAAATCAGGTACTTGACAACCCCAAACCTGACATTTCCTCTGTGTGTTTTGAAAAGAGGCCTCTCTGCCTGCAGGAAAGTCTGTGTTCCTGCCCTGGTGCCTTTTTTTTTTTTTTTCCCAGGGGATGGAAGAATAAAAACCCTCTCTCTAGTTTTGCTTAAAGAGAAGCTGGTAACATCTCACTGCCCCATGTCAGTCCCTGAGGTTGGTGTGGGAACAAGGTCTCTGTATCTACTGGTAGCTCAATGAGTATTTGCCAAGTGATGGGAGACACCAGAAAGGACATTTTATTCATCTTTTATCATCATCACTGGATTGTACCCATTTTGAGAGTAGGATGTAGAGACAGACTGACACCCTATACACAAGTGTGTGTGTAGGTAATATATCTATAATTATATATCTAAGCTCTTTTATCCCCTCTCCCTTTGTCACATCAGTCCTTAAAGGACTGTAATGAGACTGAATATTAAAGCAGGGTTGTTTTACTGGAGGGAGCTGCTGCTCACTCTAATGACCATTGAGCACTTACCTCAAGCTTGTATACTGCTCTTTTTTAATTTATTTTCTGTAATGGTTGCAAAGTTATGGAGCTGGCTTGAAGCTCAGGAACCATGTGTGGGTACCAAAGACAGATAAAGTACAAAGCAGCACTTTGTGGAGCTATCATGTGATCTGTGGGCCAAGGTTAGTCTTTATCTCTGCTTCAGGGTACGTACTGCAACGTATTCCAACAAACTGGTAATATATTTATTTTTTGATAAGTAGATGCGTATGTTAAATGTCTCATGTTAGTCTTGTGTTCTCCAGTGACTTGAAATCAGAAAAAGGTCTTAGATAAATTAGTACCAGAGAGAAACTGCTATAGAAGTTGGAAGGGAATTTTCTAGTAAATTTTCATTTTAGATGTCTTTTACAGTATTACTTGCTATCCCTTGGATTTCTGATGAGAAAAGTAATTGGTCATCTGCTACACAGCAATACATGAGAAAATACTTTGACCAACTCCAGACCCGAGTGCCAAGATTTTTCACAAAAGTGAGAGAACCTCAATAGATTGCATTTCTTTGTGCACTAGCAACTACAGAAACAAAACGATAAAATAATGTTCAGAGAGTTGAGATGCATTTATATATTCATTTATTATTAAGCCACCTCATATGTGAGGTGCCTGAGTCTCCCAAGAGCCAACATCCATTATCATGGCTATAATATGAAAAACAAAAATGGAAGAACAGTATTTTGAGAAGTGTCAGTCTTGGGAAAAGACTGCTTCCTCCTACACATGGTGCAAACACAGGACACGAAGACGCTGTGTGTCTGATGGGCATGGTTTCAGACAAAAGACTGTAAGTGTGTACAAATTGCAAGCTGTGAGTGTGTGAGCTATTGCTGTGTGCATATCTGGGAGCCCATACTCACTGCTGTATGTTTAATTAAGGGGCATGCTGCTTTTGGGATGAGCATGCACATCTTTGAGTGTTTACAAATGAATATACTCATTTAACAGACATCATCATTTACTGTGCTGCATTGTGTCTCAAATGCACAAATCTAACAAGGCATTGTTGGTGTAATTTATTTTATATTCCATAGTACAGGCAACTTTTATCACCATTCCATTTGTACGTAAGTTACCAACAAGCTCACAGCTGAAATATGACCTTGATTTGATGTTTGAGAGACACTGAAAGAGTTCCTTTAGTGATTTTGTCCTGTTTACTGAGCAGTTGTTTTTGTGCTGACTTATAGCTCCTACTGGATCCTAAAAAGGATTTCATACATGTAGCAGATGCAGTACGGTGATTAAGTGGAGGCTGTCCTCACATTTCCTCATGCTGTTATAACATGTTAGACAGTCAGTACTGCTTGGGCTTCACTGAGAAATCAGAGAAGGGTCTTCCCAGAGTTGGGTCAGAGCCCTGAGCTGTGGTGTGGGAACGTGTGATCAGTGTATGTGTGTGTGTGTATGTGCATCAGGTGTGCAGGGCTGGGCTTGGGACACCGTAGCGGCCTCTGTCTCATCGGGGTACACCAAAGGAAGAGCTTCCTCCGCTTCCTTCTCTCCAAAACAGGGATCATTTTCCTAGGGAGTTTGGAGTTGTTTCTTGAGCCTCTGGGTAAAAGTGCACCATGCACTGCGTTTCTGGTACACAGCACAGGAATACTTGTATATTCTGGCTTTCGGCGAAGGTAATTCTCCTGTGCAATCGCAGCAGCAAACAGTTGCTGAGCACACAGACAGGCTCAAATATTTGAGAGTGAAATGTAGTTATAGGCTAATACAAATGAGAAGATTTTGACTGTAAACAATTCATTCGTTGCTATTCTTTCCTGAAAGATTAGTTCCCAATTTGGAAGAAATCTCCATTTATCCAAGGCCCCCTCCTCTCCCTGCTTTTGAAAAAACAGGAATAACAATCATTTAAACTGTGGAGTGGTAATGTCTTTGTCAGAAGAATTGCTATGCTCTGAAAATCAAAATGATCTGGGTGTGATTACCTCTGTGAAGAGATTTACGTTTGCAGCATTAGGCAGAAGGTGTTAAATAAATGTTGACTCAGGTTTCTGCATTTTCTGTCTAATTTCTCATGTCTTAATTCTTTACTTTGGGCAACTGCTTCTGAAACTTGGAACTAAATCCTCATTTTAATGTTCTTTTTTGTGCTTCTTTCACTGCTTCATCCACATCTTTCTGCTTTAATGCTACAATAGTGTGTGGGAGGATTAGTTACACTGATTAAAAAAAATAAAAAGTAGAGCAAGAATGAATTAATCTACAAGCCAGACACCTTCATTAAGCAAAGTAGGGAGAATAATATATATAATTAGCAAGACTTCTGCTTACTGTATGCTCTAATGTAATATATTAGCCATCTCATTATTTTAACATATTAATTGCCTTGAAATTGTTAGCTACTGTTGGTAATAGCCAATTAGAACTACTCTTAAAAGGCAGCTATTTACTAATAGTAATTAAATTTTAGAAAATCGGGGTACTTAGCCACATTTGCTTTCATATTTCTTTTTGTTTATTCCTTTTCAGAATCCATAATTTATGTTTCCCCAAGTAAAACTGAAGGACAAAGAGAGACAAACCCATGTTCTATGAGAGGTATTTACATTGGTAAAAAATAGAGCAAAAGACCTTTGTTTTCCCTCCTTTTTGATAATATGAGTGTACAAATACTCAGTATAACCTGTGGTGGAGTGGAAGCCCATCTGTTTACTGCTCTCTGCAGTGCTCTTTGTGTTGTACCTGTGCTCCAGGGAAACATGATTGATACTAGCACAGCCTCTGGCTTATTGCTGGAAGGATTTTTTTCATTTAATGTTAATGTTCTCAGAACAGTGAATTGCAGAGATCACATTCCTGTTCATTAAGCTCCTCTTCTGCAAGATCTGTCCTCCTGTTTCACTTTTACTTAAAACTTTTGCATCTCATTTTCTTCCATGTTATTATAAATTTACATACAGTTCATTGCACAAGGCAGAGTTGGGGAAGGGGATAGAAAAAGCTAATTTTTTCCTTTGGCATTTACTTCTCAATAGAGAAAAGGATATACAGAAATGCCAAACTGTGACTGAGAGCTCTTGCCGCTATGAAGACTGTAGATTATGTGTTCTTTTCCCCTGTCATAGCTGGATGTTTACAGAACCGGCAGAGAGGACAGTGGCAAATATCCCTGGAATAACAGAAATATAGGTTGTTCTGTCATTTTGCCCTTGCTGGTGTGCTTGTCCTGAGCAGCGGGATGTGACATCTCTCTGAAACAAGGACATGATGGATATAGGAAATTCAGCACTTCCCCAGTTCTCTATGTCAGTGTGATCCTAATTTAGTATCTCCTATCTATAACTAATCTGGTTGAGATTTCCAGGGAAACCTAAGGAATTAGGGGCTGCTAATGAGCTTCTACCCCTCCTTAGGCCTTTTTCAGCACTCTAGCTTTCATTTCTGATGGCAGTCACTCTCACACAGTCAGCTGTAGCTCTCAGGGTCCCTGTGGCCATGCCTACGGATCCCCACTGAGCAAATCAGATTCAGCAGCAACCCATAAGCAGCTGGTACTTCAGTGGCTCAGTCTTGTCTTGGTTGAAATGAGCGCAGTCTGTTAAATAAGCAGAGATGCTTCCACTTACATTCAGGCTGTGATCCATTGACTGTTATCTGATTATGTTGACTGAAATGAAAAGGAAATGAAAACTGTTCATACCATGGTTGACTCTGACAGGACATAAACCATGCTTTACAAATCTATTGGAGGTCTTTGGAGAGGTCGATAAAGAAGTGAATAAGGGCAAATTAGTTGCTATACTTTTATTTCTGAAAAGCTTTTAATGAAGTCCAGTGCCAAAGACTTTTAAGGGAAACCAAGAAAATATGCAGTGGGTCTCATTAATGGGGTTTTGCAGAATCTGTGCTGGGGTCTGTCCTGGTAAACATACCATGCAGTGCTGACACAAGCATATGAACAAAAAGGTGAGAAAGTTTGAGGATGGTAGGAAGTTAGTTATTCAAGTTAGTAAACATGAAAACCACCTATGAGGAAGCACAGAAGTACTTCAGGAGACTGTGTGGGCAAATGAAATTTAAAATGCTTAAATCTAAACTGATGGATGTGGGAAAAAGCAATCCTAAATTCACATACAAAATTGTAGACTCTGAGCTGACCATTATGACTCAGGATCACAGTCCTGGGATTATAATAGTTTGTTCCATGAAAACATTGTCTTAGTGCTGAGACGCAGCCAAAACGTTAACCAAATGTTAAGTGAGAAAAAAAACCCCTAGAGAGCAACTCTATGAGTCAGTGTTCACCCACGTGTTGAAGAGTGTACATAATTCCAGGCCTTGCATCTCAAATAGAATGTAGTACAACTGGGAGATGCTCACAGAAGTTCAGAACGGATGGAATTACTTCCACAGCAGGAAGAGTCTGCATATGCTTGTGCTGCTCAGTTTAAAAGGGAGGTGATAGACCTATAAAGTGATGAGCAGAATGGTCAGAGTTGGGTCTTTGCTGTCTATTCCAGTGCGAGAGCCGAGGACCATCGAATAAAGGTCACAGGAGCCAAGGTCAAAAGAAACCAAATGAAGTTTGGTTTCTCTGTGCAGCAGGCAGGAGATGTGTAGCTTTTCCCAAAGGACATGGGGGCTGCTCTAGGTTTACATGGATTCAAGGAGAGACTGTGGATGAGAAATTAAGTAGGAATCATTAAATTGCAGAAACTGCAATCACTCAGACAATATATGCAGTTAAAAATAGCTGTTCTGTGGGACAACCTGAGGGGACTGCCATACATACATGCCCTCTTTCTGCTTTTCCCTGCTCACCTCTTAGAAATCCTGCTGAAGACAAATCCAGGGCTCGGTGGACATTTGGTGTGATACACTGTGGCTCTTAATTTTCTAACAACGCTGGTCTTGTCCCTCAGTGGTGTCAGGAGAGACTTGGACTGTGTACTAATGGCTGTGGAGGTGACACATTTCTCTCTTCCCCATTCTTCCCTGCAATGATATGTGTCTGTTGTTCAGCCAGCAAATGATCACCTGGCCCTTCACTGACCAAACCTGCCTTGCCAGAAAAAGCACAATTTTAAACTATGCTCTAAAAAATGAGAAACCTCTACTGTACTGGACAAAGCTGCAGCAAGCTACTGTAACAGCTGACAGACCTGTGAGACCCAGAGTCTAACATATCCCAGAACAAATCAAAAAATCTTTCATATTGCCCATGAGGAAAAGCCATCAGAAATAGTGATAGTATTTCCTTCATTGTGAATTTATTTCTCATAGCTCCTAGACACACAAAAGAAGAATAGAACTCTAGTTTCTGCAGAAACGAAGTTACAAAACAAGTTACACAAAGCCATAGGAAGATCAGCTCTGATTGCTCACCAGTGACTTCCTAATTTATAGCAATATTCTGCTACAGCAGAATGAAAATTTACTTTTAAAAGCACAAATCCCCAGGCAGGACAGTGTGTAAGCTGTGCTACTAGTGTGGAAACTGTGCTGGCAGTGATGGGAGCAGCGCTGCTATTGTGGCTCAGAGGAAGCAGCACAGACGTGGCTGTGCAGCTGTGCATTAGCAGCAAATTAAAACTCATTATCACTGTTTCAGCTGCTTGGACACCAAAGCTCTCTTGCCCTAGTGAGTGGCTGAGTGGTGTTTTATGATCAAAGTTTCTCTCTTCTCCACTTTATCTTAGGTCCTTCCCAGTTGCTTCAGAGAGGAAATACAAGAACAGATACCTTCCAGTGCTCCTAAATTCTGGGTGATCTGGGTGGTGGAGGATAGGACTGTGCTGCCAGAGCTTGGGTTCTCCTACACTCATAACAGTTTAGACTTTGGTTGTATCATTGTCCCAGGAAAAGAGGATCATTTTATGAGATCTACTGTGTGAGTGATAAGCATTGTCTTTCAAGCAAATAAATTTTTAAATTTTTTAGCAGAATGACTTCTAATTATACATGCAAATGTGATGGCTATATCCATATACATGAAATAATTTTATTTCAACCTGGAAAGGTTTCACTGTGATGTACTAATTTCACATACACACACACACACACAAAAAAAGATCTGGAGTTTTCACATTGCATTTGAGCTGTTGTAGAGCAGATGGATTTATACTTTTTTCATGGTTTCTCTGTACAATCAATCCCTTTTCTTGTATGTGGCACTTATATACATGCACAAATACATGTACATGATTGTCCTTTTTTTTTTTCTTTTTGTGGAAGAATCCTTCTTTTTATTCTGTACTTTTATTTTTTTAATTCCACCAATATTATAGCCAATGAAAACTACCTCACTTCACCTGAAGAAAGAGGAAATGCGTTTTGAATATGTCATGGAGGAATTGCTTCTTAATTAATCCTTTTAGCTTCAAAACTATTCAGACACAGGGAACTTCCACTAGGTTCTTCTTGTAATTGATGTGTTAGGATGTTAGGAAAATTACAGATTACTGAGGTATTTCATTAAAAAGAATTAGGATTTCTTGGATAGCATGGGATTGTCTAGATTTTAATACCAGAAGAGATGTCTATAATCATCTGCTCTGTCTGTATGAATAAAACAGGCCACAGCAATTCACAAAATTATTCAAGCCACAAGCTGGAGTGGAGCTCTGGAAAAGTGCCCAGTTTTAAAAAGTAAAGAGTGTCTCAAAACACCAACAAAATAAAATGTTTGGACAATATTTGACACTTACATTTGAAGTGTCAAGGAGAGGCTAAAATGTCTTTAAAAGGCCCAATATATTTTTTTATTTTGTTTTTATTTTAATGGTGGTGTCAGTTGGCTGTAGTTGATGCCAATTGAGTGTTATCATGAAAGAAAAGTGCAGGGAACATTCCAACCACCTTCCCAAAGATTTATTACCCCCCTGTATAGTATTACCTGGAGTAGTTGCCTTGGCCCTGACTTTTGCCCCTTCTCTGAAATGTGCTCATTTCCTTTTTTTAAGTGCAGGGACCCACTGGAGAATTAACCTCGCACACTACATCTCAGGCTTGAAATCAGTTGTAGGGAAAGCTGGGACTCCTGCAGAGTTCACTACTCTTTTATTCAAAAGTCAAGAATGGATTTAACTAATTTAATAAACATGTTGTTAAGGAAACAAAAATAGCATAGGGCTCTGTGAATGACATGAGAATGGATCTTTTTAGGATACTATAGATACTATAGATAAGTTAACTTGATTTATGCCAAAATAAGTGATATCTCCTCTTCACAGCACTCTGAGTTTGATTTTAATTTGTACTAAGGCAAAAGTCTCTTCAGTAAGTCAGTCTTGCCTGGGTGAGAATGTCTCTGCTTTTGAGCTTTTGTCCCAAAACTGAATTTACTGAACCATTACAGGAAAATAAGTGCTGTTTGTAAGAATGCAACTCCTGCATCTTTCAATTAAGAAATGACAGATCTCTCACACATGTGTTTCTTAGTCACTCCAGAGTCTTGTTTTGCTTTGTTCTTCCACAGAAGTCAAAAGAGGGAAATAAAATAAAATGTTATACATCTATAAACACACACACACACACACACACACACACAGAGAAATGTAAGCCCTTCAGCCCACCCAAAAGCAAGGAGAACCTTCCTGAAGAGCTGAGGCAGTGCTGTTTGCTCTCTGGTATGGTGCACTGAGGACACGTGGTCCCAGATGTGACCTTGTTCCACTAACCTCTGTCTTTCTTAGGAACATCTACAGTCAAGTTGGAAGAGCGGTGCGTAGGGAGTGGTCATATTTATGAGTCAGACTTGAGGAATCAATGCTGCATTTTTGCAGCAGGCTTCTACATTTGGCTGGGAAGGAATGGTACATATATTGTCCACCCAAATTGTCATTGTGTAGCTAAAGCTGAATATTTAATGGGTTATATGTATTGTCACTTTACCCTGTGGCAACTGTTGCTACAGTGAGAGGCCACAAGGCCTTCAGTGAGGATGGAGAGATGAATCTCTGCACAGGCTGCATCCAAAGACAGGATGTAGTGTCTGCTTCCAAAGGCATACCCTCTTCTCCTGACACTTAAGATTGGTTAAGTCTATGCCCAAAGTGTGCTATTTATTACCTAAAATGATATTCTACATGGCTTTTAAGCCTGTTACCAGGCTTAAAATGACAAATGATCTTCTTGGCGCCCAGTGCATTATTACATTTTCATCTGAGAACAAAGCAAACAGGTTTCAAGTTAGCATCAGATGCGTGATTTTGAGGTACCAAACAGTTTGCTCATGGTCCTGCTGATGCAATGGATCACATTTACCCCATGGAAAGATTAATATAGATATCATGTGACATCTTCTCTGCGACTCTTTGACCACTACTAAAACACAGTACTTTGTTGTGTCATCCCACACCCATTTGTCAACCATACATAATTGATTGGGCTACTCTAACATTTTTATTCTGCACATGCAGTTCTCTCCTCAGCAATCTCTCCCTCCCAAAATCTACATTCATCATTAGTTACAAAATCAATGGGAGAGATGGTGTGGACATATACAATTGATAGCTTCCCTCTTCAGATTAGCATAACCTCCCAATTCATTACGTGGAGTGAATAATACAGTTGCTGCCACCATGAAGGTGGGGGGGGGGGTCACCTGGTGTAAATTTTTTAACAAAATGTGCTGTCATGTGCCTTTTCACTTGCTGAGTGTTTACTGTGTGTTTGAAGGAGTCCATCTTCTTTCTGAGCCCAGATTTGTCTCCTCTCTCTTGGCAAAGCAACAATCATAAATTTAGACAAGTAAATGCTTAAATGTTGAAAGACTGAGAGGTTCCTCCTGAAAGCTGCAGTGATTAAACTGAATACTGTATAGTGCTGAGACTGTAACTATGAATAAGATATTAAAAAAATGAAAGGATCAAAAAATTTGGTCCCTCTAAACCCAGTGATGTTTCTTGCATAAGAAAGGTGATGGCAATTTGGGCCACAGTGTGCATACTTTCCTGTGTTTTAGCATATTAAAACATTGATATCTCCATTTTTCCCCCCCACTCTGTACTATTTTAGGATTAGAGTCTTCCATTCCTCTTTTCTCAAAGAAAATATGCTTTCAGTCACTTTTTCCAAAATAACCTCTTGTGGTCTTTCAGTAGCTACCCACTTATAAGTTTACAAGTCAGGTCAGTTATGAAATAGATGTAACATTTCCTGTAACTTCAGGAATGTAACTGACGTTAAATAACTATGCCTTTAATAGAAGAATAACATCCTTTTTTTTTTTTTTTAAGATGACAATCAAGGATCAGATTCTGATATTGTTGTCTGTGTTGTACCTTACTCCAGGGACTTCATTAAAATTAATGGAGCTTTGCTGAAATTAATGGGACACCTTGGGGAGTAAGGGAGTGGCCAACAGGAGTAATCTTTAGGCTCTACCTGTCAGTGCAGAGTCACTGGAATCTTTAGGCTGAATAAAAGTTGTCACAAATGATACCTAAATATGAGGAATATATATCTTAAATTATAAGATAAGACAGATGATTTAGGCATTTAAGTAAAGGGAATGTATGCTTGCAATTCCCATAAACATTGAGGTGTTTTAGGGGGAGTAAAATATTGTTCCAAATTAATTAACTGCAAGAGAGCCCTTCACCTCAGCAGGATTGGGACCAGATTTCCAGTGACTTAGTGACTTTAATGGACTTTATTCTAGGGATTATAAAACTATGCCTTGTAATGTTTAAATTGGAGTTATAAAACTAAAGGTACAAACTGAACTGAAGGATTATTAGGAAATTGTCATCTGTAATAAATAAATTAGGGACAGTACCTGGAGCAAGGCTAATACTAGTATTTACAACAAAATTCAAGCCAGACTATGAAAAAGAGTATTGATAGTTGTCTTCCTTGTTTTTAAATTTTAATATAATTATCAATGTGTTAGAGGTGAATAGAATATACACATAGTTACAAACACGCCTTAAAACAAAGATGTCTTTATCTAGTTTGGTCTGAAGATAAATTTATGATCTGATTTTATTAGCACTTCTGGATTGCCCCTTGAGCTAATTTTGCAATACTCCCAATGTGATTACCATTCACAAGTTTTATTTAGATCTCAGTGAAGAAAATTACTGCAATCTCTTGCTCTTCGTCTGTACATTCTGAGTCAGATATTCCCCTCCAGAAAACTTTCCAATAGGATTTGTCGGTGAAAATCCAATTGCAAAATCAAAGTCTTTGTCTACTGAAATGGTGATGTCTTTCAGCACAGAAAATAAGTGCAAAGTGCATGTAATGATTAAAGGCATGCTTCTAGTGGTACTTCCCTGTCAAATATATATTCTATTATTTACTTCAGTATTGTTTCTCCTGTTCCAAATCATGGGGTTTTCCCATGTTTGTCAGCTCCTCAGTCATCTGGCAGGATTTCCTAGTTGTTATTTTCCAGTAGTCATAATTCTATGATAATACCACAATGCTTGCCAGAACCCCTTTGTCTCACTTTAAATAACTCTTCCACAGCCTTCTCGTGTGCTCTGCAAACCTCAGCCAGCGCGTAGCTCACCTCTCCTGCCTTACTCAAACTCCGTACACAACTCATGACAGCAGCACACGAGAAAAGGAAGGCGGATGAACCTGATCTGATTATTTCTGCATGAATAAGGTTTTCTTAGCTACATAGAGGCTCTTTTCACGTGAAAAAAACCCCTGCAGACTATTGGCCCGTGTATCTACATTTACGAAGTCTTCTAAAAGCACATTATTGACTTGTTTGTGATGCGGTGTTGCTACATTTTATCATTTAAATGTATACTTAGGAGTCTCTATAAAATCCAGATTATCAACCCAGTGCTATAAATATTTACTCACAGTTTTATAACTCCAATGATTTGACACGATTGTACGGCTATTCATTCTTAAGAAAGTAAATACCACTGTTAGTATATGTCTTTGGAATTAAGAATTAAAAAAGCTTAGAATTACTCAAAAAAACCCTGTTAATAGCACTTTTGGCGTAACTTCAAACTTCACACATTGTGTGTTTCTCTTGTAGTCTAATGGCTTGCAAAATTTTGTGTTTAAAATATGATTTTATTTTTTTTTTTACTAATAGGAAAAAAAATTAAATATGTTTCCATTCCAGAACTTGTTTTCTAAGTTTCAGCCCAGAGCAAAATTTTTATGGTTGAGTTACAAACCTCTGAAAATAGGGGTTTACAATGGAAACACTGACACCACTTTAACTATAGCAGCACTGGCAGAGCAGTGTAATATACACTAGAAATAGAAAACAAGATTAGAGATGACATTTAGGACATGAGGCCTTCTCCAGGCTGTGGGAAAAATAACTGTGTTCTATTTTTTTCCACAGCCTGAAAAAGGCCTCCTGGTCTAAGTGTCATCTCTAATCTTATTTACCATTTGTACCATGCATTTAATTAACTCATTTTTTAATTATTATTGACAACAATTTGTTGCAGTTTTAAGTACCAACCTATGTCCAAATTATGGCTTCCCTAGCCAGCGTATGTCAAGGTGGTGGGGAAAGTGCCAAGGACACCCAGCACTTTGTTAATATTTCTGTGCCAAAGCACCACAATCCCGGGGCTGGCTGGATCCTGTGGGACCCAGCTGTGCCAGCGGATGGATCAGGTAGGGCAGAGCCCCTCACAGCCGTGCCAGAGCAGGGAGCTGCAGCACTGTGCACACATGCAAGCTGCTCTTTCGAAGGGCAAAGTAAAAGCTGGCAATGCTTACCCTGGGATGTCTGGCAGCAGTAATCAGGATAGTCAGGGACTCCGTTGCAATTACTTCCATCACCACTTGTGCAGCAGGCAGATTCAGGGTCCTGAGTACTATAAACTGAGACATTGCTGACCACTAAGAAATAGTTTAGTAAGATGTGACTCTGGACTGGACTGCTTTTGCCACAAAGCCACGGTGTTAACATTGCCAGGAAGATCTCTCCATCAGTGTGGCCTTCCACCAAAGGAGAGACTTGGTATAGTCTAAGCTCCAGGGATGAGTTTTAGGTTTCTCCATGGTGAACTCTTTTTCCATCCTTAGGCACCTCTCAACTTGTAGCTGCTTCAGTTTCACATTCACTGTACTACATGATAATTCCCTGTGTACTTATATGGCCTTTTACTGCCTACTGTGGTGCTACAACACTGCTTTGCTGTGATCTCGCAAGCTCTATTCTCAGTGTGGGGTAAAAAGGAGCAATAAACAATGAAACCATCACTGTAGAACAAATGTAATTGTAATTACTTCTTGCTCCCACCAGAAAAATGCCAGTAGGAGATCCCTATCCTAAGAGTGATCAGACAGACCAAATGCATCTCTCCTGTCTGTATTGCTAGAATGGTAAGGTAGAAACTTGCACTACATTTAAACTGTATTTTCAGAACTTGTCTGATCAATTCTTGTTATTGTTGTACTCACAGTAAACAAAGATACCGGAAGCTACTCCTCATTCTCCAAGAAAGGTGTTCTGCAAAGTCAGTGATCAAGGCAAATTTATTGCTAAAGCAATTGCCTGGTGAAGATGTTTGGTTCCAGCACTGTGAGAGCTGGTACCAGTGTAGGGATAAACATGACCTGGTCTGTGTGTACGTGTAAGTAGGTGTGTAATGCTGTCTATTTTGTTTGTATGCACAGTGTCTTCTTGGCAGGTAGTCTGCAGCCAGCAATTGCCAGCTGCTGAACGTTCAAGGAAACATTATTTGAATTGCTCTCCACGCTGTGAGAGAGTGACCAGGAAAATGTGTTTAATATAATCAATGGATTCAGTTCCTATAGCAAAGATGTAGGAAAATTTGCTTACCTGTGAACATCTTTTGGATTTTAAGTTTCAGAAAAAGAGGGGAATAATAACTATTCTGTCTTGCACAAATGATTCATCATCTTAAAGCCAGAAAATTTGAAATATTTGATAAAGTTCAGCTTTCATGTTCATTTTTCTACAAGATTTTGACATTGTTATTGACATGATACTTTATTGTACTTCCTGTTTTTTATAGATCCAGGAAAATGTCTTATACTTTCTTTAATTCTTACAAAATAGAAACATTCTTTTAAAAATGTTCTTTCCTGTGGTTACATCTCTCACTAAACATTCCTTTTTGCACATGCCAAAGGCATGATATAGTCATTTGACAAAAAGCAGCACAAAGATTTGAAGTGCCATTAGTTACTGACACTGCTGTAAGAGGCTGGTAACCACAGTACTTGTGCACAGGCAGCTGCTGGAAGATGGAATGTTCTTCCAAAAGCACCTTTTCAGTCATAAAGGGCTGTGAGTGTGGGACATGAAGAACAGGTGGATCAAAAGTGTATGTTGGGAAAGCAGAAGTCTGCACTTCAGGCTATAGCTGTGTTAATCACTGAATGTGGAATGCCAAGTTGTTCCAAGAGACATGGTGAACCTACCTAACTAACACTCGTGTCAGAACACTGTGGCAAAATCTGCCTAGGTTCAGCACTAACTCTGATTTTCCAGCACATAGAAATCTAAAATTCCTTGGTGGGAAATCAAGCAAAGCAAACCAGCCTACTGGCAGAATTTGCTGAAGCATAGGTAAACTAAAGCTGTGAGCTTCACACAGCTCTAGGTCCCACTTATGCAATTCCAGCAAAACCTCATGGCTTCATGCTGCATTTTTTCCTCTAAAAGTCAGTTACTATTTCCTGGTGCTTTATTTCCTTTCTGTGTACCACAGAGACGTGACAGTGAAAGCTCAGTTTCAGTGTGCATACACAGCAGGTGGGTTATCTCCTCCCCACTGCAGGTCCTGTTCTGCATCACATCATTCATAGGAGGCAATAGGAAGAACATTAAAATGCTAAATTGTGAAGATTTACAGCAACAGTTTTCTATGATAACCTTACATTTATGCTAATTGGAAGCTATTTGAAATATCATGCTGGTATTGTAGTGCTACTACATATATTCCATTTTCATCTTACAACTTGGTAGACATGTTGACTGGAGTTGACTGAAGAGATTTGACTGGGTGATGAAGTCACCTTCCTTTAGACTCATCTTGGATTCTTCCCCTCCTTGATGAACCTTTTCCTTTAAGTCACCTTGGGAAGCAGCACTACTGGGAAGCAGCAGGAATCCTCGTGCAAGAGGTGAGGATTCATGTCAGTAGGACACTGCTGAGGATTCACATTACACCTACACAGGTAACTCTGTTCTTTTTTTTCTATGTTGTTCTTTTGGATCATGCTTTAAATCTTACCAACAGCTACCTAACTTGCAAACAGGAGGGGGTTTCTCTTTGGTTTTAAGAAAATGCCTCTCTGATTTTGCAAGTTAAGCTATTAAAAATAAAACTAAGATAAAGCTTGATACATGGTGTCTCACAAAAATCCTTAACTACATCAGGATTTTGTAATACTTTGATCAGAAACAGGTTACGAATTCTTACAGTGAAACTGCTATTTTACATACAGAATATTGCCTAAAAGAGACACTGCTAACTTGTGGCTACTGGGAAATGCCAATTCCTGCAGTCTGGTCTCAGTCTTCCTTTGAACATTTGTTAGGGAAAATACGTAAAACTGATTAATTTCTGAAGTATATTAATAGCAGTAATATTATATTATAGTGAAGGTTATTTTGCATAACTCTAAAACATTTGCAGAAGGCTTAACATTTGGTGCCTTAATAAAGATACATCTTCCCAGTCACAATTAGCAGTTTGTGGTGCCTGCAGGAGCTGCTGCAGCAGGGAGGGTCCCAGTGCCCTGTTTTCCATGCAGAAGGTACCGTGTAGTGCCACCACCCTGGCTGGGGTCAGTCTCAGGGTGTTGGCTGAACAGCTTAGAGCTCATCTGCGACAAGTGGACAAGCAGTGTGACAGTGTCCATGCTAATGTGTCTGCAGGAATTTGCACAGGGGAAACAGGGCCATGGTGAGAGTAGCAGAATAAATTAAAGTGTGAAAGCGACTGCAGTCAAATGTCGCACCCAAGCCGTCAGGGACTTGGCAGGCGGTTTGGAAATAGGTTGGGTTACCTGTCAATGTGGCATTTTCTTTCTATTGCTAGAGAATAATGTTATCTGAGGATAAAACCTAAGGAGCACAGAGGGCTGTTGTACAGACTTGACCCTCTAAACCCTTATCGTAGCAAATTATTCCATTGACGTAAATGGGAACGCTCCTATGAAAAAGATCTCAGTTACATTATCTTATTCTTTCATTATTGAAGTTATCTATTAAGTACAGTGTTCTTGCTTTTGTGTGTGTACATATCTGTACATCTTTAATAAAATTACATTATTTGGGGGACAAACTCTGTCATAGCATGACAGTCACTGAGATCACAGTCATTGTTTAGGACTGTAGGATATAAATTCTCACTTGGAAACATTATTTCTACACTTTCTAAACAAAGAGATATAAACCCTGATTTGACTTTGATACTTTCTTTGCTTGGGAACTGCCACCCCAGAGTCCAACACCCGTCTAAAGTCTAATGCTTCCCTTTGTGCAAACATAGGTACTGCAGACTTGTGGTGGTGGAGCAAGAAGAGTTTAAACTGTAAAGAAGAATAAAACAAGGAAAACAGATTAAAATTTAGGATCAAGCCTTATTTGTTTTTACCTATTCTGAATTATTTTATGTATTATGATACAAATCTCAGCATTTCTTGAAATATTATTTGAATACAAATCATTTTGCAGCTGCTATTTCTGTCGTCAGACAAGCCCCTATACTCTGAAACTTCCATGAGCAGAGGGATGCACAGTTCATGTTGTCTTCCTTACCCCATGTATTTTCTTAGGAAACAGTCCTGCTGGCTTCAGGAACACGGAAATCAAAATCAGGTAAGTCGCCTTCAGATGGCAATCTTGCAGCCAAGAAGTTGACTCAATCACTTGACTTTACAATGTACCTCACTATATCACTGCACAGTTTTGCAAAGGCAGCTTTATGTAGCTTTGTTAGAAAATGCTTCCCTTCTCACTTCTTTTTGTCTGCTTCACTGCTAGTTTAGAACTGAAGCCAAACTCCTAGAAGTCACCTTATCTCAGAAAAGATTAACAGAAAATGTTGAATCTCTGCCCTCCTTCAGTTTTAAGAGAAAAAAGTTATAATTCTTTGCATATCAGCCATGCATTTCAGCTCTTAGCGTGACAACTTTCAGGGGTCGTAGTATTTTGGACCATTATTTAGACCTTCTCATTTACAGTCTACTGTTTGTTTTTTGCTTTTTGTTTTGAAGATACCTTTTCCCCAGGGAAACCTGCAGTGTTGGAGTTGCAGATATCCCTGGCTTGGGGGTTTGAGGCCCTGGGACACAAGCCCACCTTTAATGTTTAAATCATGCCGGCAACAGTGGACCAGGTAGAGGCAGACAGATTATGCAGAAATGTGCTGTGAATTTTGAAAACTGGATTCCCTCTAATTAAAAACATACTATGAATCCTCGGAAAGGAAAAAAAAAATCATGGCATGGCTGATTTTTATTATAGCTGTCACTGTTACACCATGAATTCAGCTAGCTGAACCATTTTTTCATGAATAACATTTAGTTTGAATTCTGGCATTTTTAATTGAATGAGTATTTTTCACATTACCAGAGATGGATTGCAGTGAATCTGACCACAATGTTTCTGGCCTATAATTTTTTAAAACACAGAACCAATGTGATGACCTGCAAATGTTTTGCTTATTTTTGTGCTATTTACTCCAGAATTCTCCTCTGGTAGGAACATATATCTTCATTAAAGGCTGAAAGGCTGAAAAGCATATTGGTATTAGTCCTAGGTTCTCACATACAAAAGCCATGAGGAAAAAAGATGGAACCTTTTCTACAAACAACAGACCAGCCCAGAGCTCTTCTTAAAAACAATGTAAGGAGACTTTATACATCTGTCCGTGTAGAAAACAGATTATGTGTTTGGTTTTATATTTTTTTCACAAAACCATTTTTGCCTGTGGTAGAACAAGAGCATTCATCACTGCCCTTTATCTAAAGAAGCCAATCCATAGAAATTGTTTGGAGCCAATTTTCTGGAGTTCCATCTGAACCTCACAACGTATCCATGTGACTCAGTAACTTGTCTGGTGATGGAGAGGTCTGTGTGTCTAAATAGAGGCCTGGTGGCCTAACACCAGAAATTTTGGTGTAACTGTGCCAATGAAGCACAGTGCAAGCTAATAAAAATGGCATTAATTTCTGAAGCTGTAATTTAATTCAGTCGTAAATGAGCTTGGTACAAGTATTAATTTGAAGTCGCTTTTATTTCTCATCTGCTGGCTAAAGCTTGCAAACAATAGGGAAAAGGTCTTGTTATACTGCTACAAATAAGTAAACAATCTCTTTTGCCAAGAAGACTACAGTGTAAATGCAGAGCCAGGGAATAATATTTCGACTAATTTATCCCACATATGGATACTCGGAAACTACAGATGCTACACAACAATCTCTATCTGCAAGTATTTCCCCAAGGAAAAGAGAACTTCAGTTGCACCTAGTTTATAATAAATCATTGCCATGGGCTGCTTCTAGCTCACAGTAGAGAAGCACTGTGGACAGGGTGAGGTGTGGGTGAGCAGTCTGGCTCAGCCTGAGAAGCACAATCCCCATGTGACAAGAAAGACAAGTTCAGAAGTTGAGAAGAGGACATGAAGAGGATACAGAACAGAATGAAAGCCTCAGTCTATCACAAAGCAGCTGCAAGAGCTTCTCCATAACTATTTTCCTGCCTTTCCTTCTCTTTTTCTCCCCTGATTCTTCTTCCTCCCTCCATGCTGTGACCTGTTCCTGGGGTTGTTTTCCTCCTCATCCATAATTCTGTACATATCACCAGCCCCTAGGAGTGCAGGGAAAATAAGGCTGTGAAATGAATCTCTCTCTCTCTGTATTGACATTGGTTTCCATCTCATACTATGAACAGGCATATGGTGTTAATCTAAGCTGTCCAACACATTAGTGGGAGGGAAGTAGCACCCAGAGGATTATTACAACATTTTACCTGGCAGATGCCACCATGTTTATTGATATGAAAACTTCCTCCCTCCCTATCAGCCACTGAAACCTCCCTCTGTGAAGTTCTCTTGAATTTAGGCATAGTTCTGTTAAAATATTTTGTTAAACTCCTGAAGTTTTACTGTTACTACAGTTGACATTCATTATTCAGGAAAAGCTATCACTAAACTCAATAGAATTTTAAAGTAATGAGTGATGTGTTTATTGTATTTGGCTGGTGGAACACATTTTGCATTTTCATGTTTAATTTCTATGGCTATATATACATATGTATGTATATATATGTATACAGATTTGTACATTTATGTATATATATATGTAGTTTTGATTTTGATCTTCAAACCTGCAATTTTATATAAAATATTCCTAAAGAGAATACAAAAATCAATTGACAATGATACATCAAAATGCTAAAAAGTAGGGCCAAAGTAAAGTATCACTTGAGTTAACTCACAGATAATCCTGAAATATGTAATAATGGCAAGCCAAATCTGGAAAGCATTTATAAAATAAGACAGGATATATGTGAAAAAGAAAAATCAAAATTTCCTTATTTGTCTTTTAAAAATAATATTTTGAAATAGATTTCCTACAGTTTTAATCAAATAACTAGAGCCAACATAAATATGAAGAAAAAGGGTCAAAGACAATTTTAAAACCATCCTTTGAAGGGGCAAACACTTTTAATTTGGTTTTATTTTCACAGAGAAAAACTACATTCAATTCCATCAAGCCCTGTGTTTTCAAACATTTTGTGGTTCTGGCTTAATTCCACAAAAGAGAAAAACTTCAAAGTTAAGGATCAAGCCTCCAATATGACATAGCTGGGTAAAATTAAGGCTGGTAACCCGTTGTGATAGGCAGTAGGGAGGGAGTGATCTCTGACCCTGACTTTCCTTCCTTTTGCTTGAATTATAACAAACTCAAATACAGATGAATTTCTTTTGCTATTAAGATAATATGCCTTTGCTTTTTATTTTGTAAGCAAATAAATTCTAGAATATCTGCATACTTGTATTGGCAATAAAATATTTCATCCCCCTAAGATAGCTACAAAACCTGGCTCCACTTTCCTGCGGGTTTGTTCTGGGTTCTTTGTGTCTACAGGCCCTCGCAAACATCCTTGGGCCAACGTGGCAACATGATCATAATATCCAGTGAGACACAATACAGTACAATGTTGTTCTACCTCTAATGGAATTGGTGTATGAGGAAAATCAAGGTCCACACACGGAAACATCATTGATAGAGCTTGAGGAACTGGGCAACATTTTGGACTCAGAGCCAACCACCGTTAATGCAATTTTCTATAGAAAGACAGGTCAATGGACATACAGAAAGAATGGGATGGGAGGGGGAGAAAACCACACATGTTGCTACATCTTATAGGTTAAAAATTTTCCATCTCCATCTGTTCCTTAAAGGGAAAATCGGATTTCGTGAGAATATTTTTTTTTCCACAAAAAAAGTATCTGCTTTCTGTAGAAAATTAGAGCTATTCATCAGAAAGCCAAACACCTGCAAGCCAAATATTTCTGGCCGAAAGTATTGGTCCTCTCAGGAGGATGGCAGTTTGGGGCTTCATTTCCATACTCTTTGTGAGGTGGCTCCCAGCCGCTACATTTGCAATGTCTTGTGTGGCTGAGCTCCAGTGGGGACAGGAGGGCACGTGACAGCAGCGCTGCCTGCGGAACAGAATTTGGATGAGAGCTGATTTCTCTCTCCACTCCTCCTGCAAGACCAGGATCTGAGTGCAAGAAAGCCAGGGCAGCAGGGATGCTCTGGGAGCTTGGGCTGAAAACAAGCTCCAGGACCAGGCTAAGCAGACATGGACACGATCCAGCACCAGAGAGAACAGTCATGTCTTCATACACCTAAGCCTACCATTTGCATGGCTAGAGGAGTGTTTCTTACTGTGAGCTTTCAGATGGAACTTTTGTTATTTCACCATTATAAAAAGAAATCTCTTCAGCTTTTCCAATTAAAAATAGATCAATAAGCTCAAATAGTTTTTGAAAAGTAATGGACCTGACTCTGCTCCATTAAACTCAAAGAGACATTAATTGGGCAGTAGATTACCTAGAGCAGAAACTTGGTAATGTGTGAATTTAGATTAGATACAAGGAAGATTTCACAATAAAGGTGGTAAAACCCTGGCACAGGTTGCCCAGAGAGGTGGTAGTTGCTACATCCCTGGAAACATTCAAGGTCAGGTTGGACAGGGCTCTGAACAGGCTGGTCTAGTTGAAGAGGTCCCTGGTCATTGCTGAGGGTGGGACTAGATGGCCTTTAAAGGTCCCTTCCAACCCAAACCATTCTACGATTCTATAGATTTTTAGTCAATGGTTCTGTCTAACAACTGGGGGGTTTTCAGAATTATATTTTAGTTTTGATCAAATTGAGTTTTGGCAAAATACAAAATAATCAAGAAAAACACTTTTTTTTTTTTCAACCCAAAATATTTAGTTCAGCTTCAAAGGAATGGCTTAATTTTTGGTTTGGGGCTGTTTCATATGGTTTAAAGTTGGGTTTTTTCCCTTTTAAAATTTAGAGCAATTTTTAAATGGACAGATTAAAAGCTTGTTTAACAAGTTTTTGAAGGTGTTTTGGCAGTTCTCGAATAAACCACGCCATTTGAAAAATACTAAAATGAGGTGTGTTTTGACATTTCAATTTTTTTTCCCTGCTTTGTTTCATCTGGGACTATTTGTAAATTCCATTCAAATTGACGAAGAGTCCCACTCCCTCTGAAATTCATTTGTGTGGTGTATTTATTATTTGTCAGACAGCAGTAGTTCATTAAACTCTGCATCATTTCAACCTTAAATAATGGAAGAGAATGCTTAATAGGGACTTGTTCATATACAGCTGCATTTCTCACTCACCTTATAATTACTGCCCTAATGGAGAGCACCCAGCCGCGCTGAGCCACCTCTACCCCTCTGGGAGAAGAGGTGGCAAGACAGAACCTCAGCACCCTGAGCTGGTGCTGCTTCCTCCTGTCCATCAAACAGCAGTCTTCCTCCTCCCTGAGTGCCCATTTCCATTTTAGAGCTTGCAACAGTATTTAGCCTCTTGCTAAGCACTGCCTTTCTGCCCCTACCTCTGTCGCTGCTCCCGCCATCCAAGGAAGAATCCTTGTTGTTTGTGGTCATTGCACTTCTTTTGTTTTATTGCCTTCTTTCTCTCCTTTTTACCATTAATGAAGATTGCCTTGTTTATTCTGCAGCTGGTTTAAATATTTCTAAAGCCATTCACCTGCATTAAAAACCAACAGCTGGCATGCCAACATTTTTGTCTTTTCTGGCTGCTCAGCTTCACCGGGGCTATTCACAGCTTGCACTTTGCTAAGGTCGTTGGTATCACCATTACACATTTCCTGTATTACATGAGGATCAGGTTCCAGCAGTTAACAAGTCAAAAAATATTCCTGGCGGTGGAGAGGAACTAGGTAGATAAGTGCGTTCCACATGTCCACTTTATTTCTGGAATTGCTGCTTTCATCCATCTAAGAAATAATTGTGATCAAACATAGGTCCGAAACGTGGGACTCCAGATCACACAGAAATGCCTTTGCAGTCTGTACAATGAATGTTCCAGTCCTCCTAGGCCAGAGCATGATGGGACCTCAACTGCTGGCCACTGCTCAGTGCCTGGACTCTATAAATAGTCTCTGGGCCAAAATTTGCACTACTGTAATTGGGAATAGCTCCAATAAAATCAGTATCTCCAAATTCATTCTCCTGAAATTCAAAGCCACGTTTAGCCCACTATGTGGAGAGAGTCCAACTGGAAACTAGGGGCCAGCCTCTAACTTATGGGAGAGGAGATGAGAACTAACTATTGCAGTGAGTTGGGCTCAGTTCTCACGTGTCTCACAGATATAACCGCTCTGACCTCAGTGGAATTGATCCTAATTTATGCCACTGTAACTGAGATTGCAGTGTGCATTGTTTGAATTCTGTTGGGTGCGCTTTCTTCCAGATGGAAACTATTTGCAAACTATAACAGCCTCTTTCCTAACATTGAGACTTGCCATATCTGAAATTTTTGGTGGGGCAGGGGTGGGGAGAAAAGGATATAATGCCAGCTTTGTGCTTAGTGCTACCTTGTGACTTTAAGTCCTGCAGTGTTCTGTTAAATTATCAGTGCCTAATTAGGGGACTAGAAGACTCAACCTCTCATCCTAATTACAGAATGTATTCCAAGATCATCCTAAGAAGGGAGGAGGTAGCTTTAGGAAATTCAAGATGGCAATGTGGTGATTCTGTGCAGCCTTTTTTCTTCTATGGGCGTTCCTGCTAATTGATTTTTCTTGCCTCTGCAGCTTCTGTTTTTTCCAGCTTTACATATTACGTTGCTGAAGCTTATGATGAATGGGATGCTGTGCAGCTGAAAGATCACACGTCTCAAATGGCTCTCTTGGCATTCTCAGACTGAACTGACTGGCCAAGTTGCAGCTCTCTGAGAAGGGGAATAGCTGCTTTTCTCTCAGAACACTGCAAGTCTTAAATGCAACATAAAGAAGCTTTCATGTAGCCAGCTATTATACACACACATATATATGAGTGTGCCTGTATATATACACACATATGTGTGTATATATATGTATTTTTGGAGTGAAAAACAACTCTGTCTTCCCTTACTTGCACTGGAAATGTTCAGTTTGCCAGCCTGACTTTTTTTCTCTGTTAGCAATGAAGTTTGGCCAGGAGTCCCAGCATGCCATAAGAAATCAAGCCATGACCACATTAAGCATGAATGGCAGGGCAAGGTTATAGCATGTAACACTATGCTGGGCTGACCTGTTGCAGAGTTAGAGGCCCGGAGGTGTGAGGCTGGGTCAGATAACTATTTGCAAATGAAGCACAAAGTGAAGCTCAAAGCTGTTTTGGCTGTTTGCTGTTTCAAGAAGCATTTAGTGAGTATTTTTTATCTTGAAAGCATATTTAGAAAACTTCAGCTGCAGGGCTTGTAGCCAACCTTCAGAAATCAAACCACAATATTTCTTAATTTTACCTACAAGTACACTCATGGCATATTCCTACTTATTCTACAATGATTTGAAAAGCTTTTCTGAAAGCTCGTCTACAAAGTGACTGCTGAAAACAGACAGTCAAAGACAGAGACGTTCAGCTGCAGTGAAATAAAGCACTGTATCACCCACCCAGGAAGAGGAGCAGGTTGGTGGATTTCTCCTGTGATCAGCTCCGGAGCTGTTCCACTCAGGAGGAAGTTAGACATTCTCTTAAAGAAGAAAAAAGAGAGATGCCAGGGAATTGTTTGCACCACCCACAAACTTTGTGCCCCAAATCTGTCTCCTGAAATACTGTATTAAATACAGATGGAAAAAAAAGTTGATTTTGAGGCTTTCTTATTAATTAGTTTTTTCCTCCTTCTTTTGCTATTTTTTGACTTAAGTTGCTTAGTAGACCCTTTAGCCCAAGAGTTACATTTTATTGTAGCTTTTTAGCAAATTTGGTGCAGTGTTGTAAGGCAGGCTAGGGAAGAGCCTGGTCTTAAAACAGAAGCACGTCACAGTGCATGAATTGGCTTCCATGATCCCTCTGAAGTGCAACATGAACTTTGCTTTGTGGACTGGCATCCTTGAAGAGCACAAGAATACTTTTACTAGAATCAGGGCTGCAAAAGATCTGCAGCATCCCAGCCTTTTACAGCAGCAAATAGGTTCTGGTGAAAGTCATGAACTTTTCTGTGTGTGCAGACTGTTATCCCAGCCTTCTGCACACTAATTATCTCCAATTATTCAATCTTACCTTTTAAGTTGTGTTTTCTAGATTTTTGGTTCTTCTCAGAGCTCTGTCTAATAGTATTCTCCTGTCACTTAACAACTTTCTGGAGGTCATCACTGGACCCTGATACTTTGGCTGAAGCCTTACCAGTGCCCAGTACATTGTCACAGTGATGGTTCTTTCAGTTCCCCTCATAGGGCTGCTTTCAAGACGTGCCAATGTATGCTTTCAACATTTAATTAAAAGCAGAGGATGAACTGATGCTAAGAGAACCCAGACATTCAGCTGTCATAAAATTGATGCAGCCTCTTAATGTCTGTAAACAATACTGACTGCCATTATCTGAGCACAGTGAACTGACCAGGTTTACAAATGCCCTGGCATGACAACACCCGAGCCTCCTGAGCTGTTTCACTACTGATGCTGCTGTGTCTAAATCTAAAGCTGCTTCACTGTTAGGATGAAGAGAAAATCCCAGAGCATGAATGATGCATGCTTACATAATTAATACCAGTTGTTTAACGAGGAGCGATTGCTGCACCAAGTGTTAAAACACTGCTGGTTTTTTGGTTTATGGATACTAGTGTTTAAAACTCAGTAATGAAAATATTGTAATTAATGATTTTAATTCTGTTAAAATGTACAAGCAGTGTGTTATATTGAAAGTGCCACCAGCTCTGATCAACTCTAAAACTGAAAAATATGTTTCACTGATTTAAAGCATCACAAAATGATCATAAAGTTATCACAATTAACAATGTAATTAAGACTTACAGTTTGAGTAATTTATTTCACATATATAACAATTGAAATTTAATTAATAAAACTTGAGTTAAATGTGGTAATTTAGCAGTATTGTCAGAACCAAAAATGTTTCAGCAATCAAATTTGGACAGCATCTTTTTCCTTTCTTACCATTCTTTGCTGAATTGTTATTCTGCTTCCTTATTTTCAGATTTCCCAATCTTCTTTTTGGTTGTACTTAACTGTGGGGAAAGACAACAAGGTTTTTCTATAACTTAAAATCTTTAATTGATAAATCATATTATTTAATTTAAAATTATTTTACCCACAGCAGCCTTCAGACTTGCTGCTGCATGTTCTTATCTACACCTTGGTCTTACATTCATTTAAGTCATTGTACAGCAGAAATGGCACATTATATTCATGGATTTGAAAGATTTAACAGGTTTTGAGACTGACTGCTGTAGTCTCATTTATGACTGTAACTTAGTTACAGGCTCAGCTGAAGCCTTTCAAATGAATGGTCAAGGAATAATATTTATTACAGTGTTTTACTAAAATCAGACAACACCCTTTTCTGTTGCTTTTACTGAATATTCAGCAACAGCATCAAGCAGTAGACCTCCATTGTTTTAATGATTTTGCAGTCTTATTTAAATGTGTTGGTAAATCCCCTACCTTGGTGTGGTGATGAAAGAGGACAACTTTGATAGATACTTATTAACAATGGAGATTAAAGGGCTTAAAATTTGGTCCCTGTCTGAAAGCTGACAGGGTAGATCTTTCCCTGGAATCAAAACAAACCCATATGAAATGGCACTGACTGTTACAACTCCATAGTGTCTCCTGCTGCTGTACTGACAGTCCTGCCACAGGATCATTCTGCTCTACAGTCACCACTTTGCTGTTTGCACTGGCTTTGTTGATAGTACCAATGCAGGTGTCTTTCAACATTAACATTTACTCACTGTCACATAACTTCTGAAGGTCACACCTCACTGTGTGAGTGGTCTGAGGAACAACTGCCAAAATAGATTTCTTGTATTTTTATTATTGAAGGGGGCCTTAATGCTTAAATGGAGACAGCTTACAGGACTGGGCTATCAGAGCAGCAGCTCATGATTTGCATTGTTATATTGACAATGTCTTAGCAAATAAGACACTGACAAATTGTTTTGTAATGAAAGCATTAACTGTACAGAATATTGTGCAATGCAGGCAATATAAGGAGACACCCTTCAGTCTCCAAGGGCTTGGGTTTTTTCTTGTTTACCATATTCGTTCTAATATCTTTGCCGATGCAGTGTCTCATTTGGGAAGTGTTTTGTTTTTTTCTTCTGCCTCATACAAAGCACCCAGCGAGACTCTGAGACTGACACTGCTTGTGCTGGTCAGGTGATGTAAAGAGAACGCAGACTGCTGTGTTGCAGAGGCTGAAGCTTTCTTAGGGGCTAACCAGAAAGACTGAAAGATTGGAGGTATCCAAAGAGGTAATGTCAAGGAGGGACTTTAGGTCTCCAGAAGTGAAGGTGGATACGTTTTGTCAGGAAGTTATAGAATACCCATCATGGTCTTAACAAAAACATAAAATTAAAAATAAAAATCTGCTATGGAATACCATCATTATTAAATTAAAAGCAAAGGCAACATGTATATTTGACATATTGCTGAGGTGCACCCGAGAATCTCTCACAGCCCCTCCCGCTTCTGCTTTTAGGGTCAGACCTCGAACTGTTGTTGAATTCCTTGCATTTGGGTGGACTATAAATGATCCATTGACTGATTTGTGTTTACATCCCTTTGGCAGGAATGGGGCTTTAACTACTTGACAGTCCTGATACTCAGCAATATCCCTTGTCAGTCTTGTGCTTATCAATATTTCAGACAAAGTAATGTTTTTAAAATACAGTTTTGAGATTACTAAAAAAAAAATAAATTATTAGATGTTGCCTAGATTCAGAGTTCAGTCATTCTGGAATGATGTGTTTAAAAAGATTCCATGTCTGACACCAGTTTACTGTGCAGAGAAAGATTAATTTCTTCAATTTCTGTTTTTCAAAAGCAAGCAGAGAATGGGAAAAAATGTTTTTTAATTTAGCTTGTTGCAATCAGTAATTCAATAAGCTTTCTACTAAGATAACATATGTAAAACTCTGATTCCAAAGAGAAAATAAATCTAGAAAGGCCTGAATTAGTGAAAAGGGAAATAAAGATGAAAGTAGCCTTACAAGTAAGTGTTATAATATAAATCACAGTAATATAACACTATTCTTTCTATCATATTTTTATGTACTAGTGAAGTCTTATTACCTATTTCTGTGGCCCAGTCTTTTACAGGTTTTTCAGTATTCCCTGCTGCAATAAGCAGTCATCTTAAATACCTGTGGGACTGGCCTCTCCCAAGACACCCAGTGTGGATTGTTCCATAACTACTGATTTCTACCACTTCAATGGCACAAAGAATTCTATGTTTTGACATGGAAGTCCTTTTAAATCTATAAATGAATTAAGTATTCATCCAATCATAAAATGACATCATGAAAGCAGCTCTTTCCCTGATGTGGTGACTATAGAGTTGTTTGACATTATTCTCCTAACACAGTTTGACTGGATATACGTTTTGACATCCAGACAACAAGGACACTGATGGCAACTGATGGACCCAATGTCAAAAGAAGAAAAGCTGTCTGCAGGAGGACACCCAGAAAATTAATAGGTGGATTGTAAAAAACCCCTTTCCCAAAGGGCAAAGTCAATAAAGTGAGAATGGGAAAAAAAACCCCAAAACAAACAAACCAAAACAAACAAAACCAAAAAACAAAAATGAAAGAAAAGACACAGACAAACCAATTCTTATAAAAACAGCAAAGAGATTCTGAGGTGAGTTTTGGAGCTCAGTAGGAGTAGTTAATTTTCACCTGAATAGTTGACATTCAATAGTTATATTTCTGTTTTTGCAACAGCCTTCAAAAATAACTGTGTTGATAATACAGAGTACCTCATTATTAAACGTCCTTTATCTTGTTTACACTTTTTAGTCTTTTTTTTAATCTCCACCATAAATATGTTCCAGAATACTGTGAATAAAATGTCAGCCTCAGGAGGAGTAGCATTTGTAGACATTTTTTGCTGTGGACATCTCAATGCAGAAACCAAAACCTTTCCTTACTTCTCTCAGGAGCCTTTGTAAGCAATTCAGCTTGCATGTTTATAAAGTGCATTTATATGTAATCTTCAAAATCTCCAAGATAAAAAAAAAATCAGGCTTTGGAATCAGCCAGAAACATTCCCCTTCCCGTATTTTGCCCATTCTGAACTGAGCATTTGTACATATCACAGATTGGTCACTTTTCCCTGTCATTGAGTGACATATGTCATAGATAAAGGACTTGTGACAGAGCTTAAGGCAAAACTGTGTTAAATAATTCAAGAATTCAGTATTTGCAGAATCAACAAACTCCTCCAAGTAAATGATAACATTTACATATTTTGCCACCTGTTGACATCATGTCTCTCTTTCCACTGACTCCAGTATGAGGCTATTTCTAAAACCAGTCAGAGAGGCTTCATTATTCTGATTTTTTTGGAGCAGTCTCTGAAGTCCCTGAGCAGCAGATTTTGGAAACAGGCAGACTTGTATATAATTCCTAATATAATTTTATACTTACTGTTCTCTTAAATTTTCCTGTAGGCATCTGCTGATGGCCACTCTTTGGTACAGGACACATTTTGGCAAAATGGACCTTTACTTCCTCCAGAATAGCCATTCCTATTGTTCCATGCAAAAAACCCCAAAACAACCCTACAAAAAACCCTCAATCAAACTGTCATACAAAATACTAAATAAAAAGAAACAATTTTGTTACCAAGAAATGATCCTCATATCAAAATACTGAATATCAACAAAAAGGAAAGAGAAGTTTTTGTGAAAGTGACTTGGCTCCATTTTCTGTAGTTCTTGGCTAGAACATTTCCATTGATAGAGTTGCTAAGTGCATTCTATTTACAAATATAAACACTTGATTTTGATCAGCAAAAATGCATCAGCACACTTGAACAGTGTCAATGATGACATAATTATACTCACAATTTCCTCTCTGTAATGATTTTTAAATGTCAGCAGTCATTTTTTTGTCTAATTGTAGCCTGCATGTCAGCACTTCCTCTTAAAACAGCACGTTTCTCTCTGCTGGAATTTCACACCTCTCCACTCACTCACTCCACCAATGAAGATAATGAAGATGATAAAGGGCTCCAAGATATTTTCACTCCCATGCTTTACTATTTAACATCAAGCAGGCAGAATGAGGACTTTTTTCTTTTTTTTTTAGGCAGTTTGATCAGTTCTGCTCTAAATAATCAATCCAATTTGTTTACAACTCATCTTCAGCTCTCTGATGATGAAAGCTAACATGAGAGTTAACTACAGGTTTAGGAAATAAAGCCTATAATTTACTGGCCCATTTAGTATCAAAACAGGTGAAAAGCCATAAAGGATGCACACTGTGAAATGAAATCATGAAATAATGTTGAGGTGTCTGATAAAAAATTAATTTGATTGAGTATCTCTGATTACAAATACATACATACACAGACATATCAACCCTATTTATTTGTCTGCATGGGTCCCCAAAAGAGAGAAGAATTAATAGATTGAACAAATGCTGTGTAGGTGAAGGGGTGGGAGTGTGTTTTCTAAAGTCCATGATAAGACTCATTACCGACACATGTGACTGATACAAACACATCTCTCTGTGTGCACAGATTCATACAACACAAATGCTGACCAGGTTCTCTTTGTGGTTTATGCTGTATCTCATGTCCTACACTTTGAATTTTCTCTTTTGGCTAAATTGGTGTCTCAGAAATCTGCAACTGTTTGAAAGGGCAAGATTTTTCCACAGTCACAACCTGTGCACTTGTGAGATGTATAGACGTGTAGGGACAATCTGAAGAGAAATGCTCCTGAGTCACCCCACTGCGGGGGCATGTCCCCAAGGAAACAAAGCAAACCAAAGACACCAACAGCCCAGCAGCCGAAAGGAAGAGAAACCAGAGTCTTTGAGTACTCCTAGGAGAACATGAGTGCTCAGGCCAGAGGAGGACCTGCCATGGGGAACACAGGGAGTGCCGCAAGCTTGCCTGTGCCCACTCTTGAGAGAACAGAAGTCATGAACTAGAAATACTAAAAGTTGAAAGACTCTGTATGAGTTGAGCCTAGAACGCAGAGATGTTGTAGAACTTTCCTTCTCCTCTATCCTTTCCTTTCCCAATTTTGTGCCAAAAAATAAAAAAAAAGCAGGCAACATTAAAATTAATTCTAAATTGGGTGTTACATGCTCCTAGAGAAGTCAGCTATACTAGAACATTGCTACAAAGCTTCCTCTGAACAGGCTCCACTTCTCTGCACTGAACTACAAAAAGGATCAACACCTCCTCGCCAGATTGCTCAGCTAAAGCTAATTTGAGAAAAGGGAAGGCAAGGTAAGAGCCATTCCTTGAGTCTTCTGCAGATCCAGGTGGCTTGCTAAAGGTGGTGAATAGGACTTTCTTAAGGCCAATAAGGTAAAAAAGCTACTTGGAAGAGCAGGTTCTTGCGTTCCCACAGAAAAGCTAAAAGGATGTTTACTTGTCAGTTTGCCTCTTTGGGGTTACCTGCAGAGGACGAAGCAACCCCCCACAGAGTTAGCTGAGATAATTCTCAATTACCTTCGCCAGGATTTTTTTTAGTTTATTGCTGAGTCTCTCTATTTTGGTTTGAAACTCCAGCTTTTTAATGAACTACCAAAGGCAAAATGCCTTTACACTCCCCCACTCCCACCATTTGAACATGAGGAAATTTGCAAGTTGAAAGGGGAAATTTTTTCATTTCAATGGATCAAAGGTATTAAATTATTGTTTTTACACATAGGAACTAAGTTTATGTTTTACATTACAGTAAAGCATTCCTGTAACTTCAGACAAATAAACAAAGGCTGCTGAGAGAATGACATGTTCATTTAGTGTCTAATGGTGATAGGTTCAGCCTGCAGGAGTACAGAGACGTTTCCTTTACACACTGAAACAGGTTTATAGCCTTTTAAAATAAGACTGCTATGGACTGTGCACTTTGGGAGGTTATTCATGACGCAGTCACTGCATCCAGGACTTTGGCTTCTGCTGCATCTGAAGGTGCTTGACATCTCTTAAAGTCATGCCAAAAGTATTTCAAGTTGGCCTCTCAGAAAACGATGCACATTAAATTAGAGACCACATCTGAAAGCTTCAGTTGGTTTGCTTTATGTGAACTTGAATTGAACCTCAGCCTTACAAAACAAGGCATATTAAAACATAAAGACAGCTGAATGGTAACCATGACAACAATACTTCCAAAAACCATAAGTATAGCCAACATTTATATATGCTGTGAGGGATAAGACATTCTTTTGTATACTTATTAATACCAGTTCATGCTGTGTGCATGACTTTTCATCAGCAAAACTGTATGTTATGCAGGACTTTTCAGATATTCATTTACCTTTGATGTTTTTAGCTACTCTAATAAGGTCTATACAGAATGGAATTGGTCAGAATGTTCCAAGTTTTAGGTTTGGGTACAATATGGTCTCAAAATATTGTTTCAATTTTAAAAGTCTGTCTTTTGGTAAAAGCTGTGCAGCAACTGTGTGTTCCACTGAGCCATAATATTGGTTATAACATTTTCCTTTTTTTTTTTCTTTCCAATTGTGACTAAAAACATGTAACATTTTTTCATTGCTGTGTTTTAGGCAGAGAGACACCCATTTTCAAATAGATTTTCATGTTAAATGAACATTTATTTTCTCTAGATGTCTGCTATTTTTCAGTCCTTAGACTAAAGGACAAATCAATTTGGACCTTTGTTGGCACTGAAGTAAAATGGTTTGTGTTTCAGTTTTATAACCTATTTCATCCCAACCAAGGGTGCATTTTTAATCCCTTTTTCTCTAACTAAATTGAGGAATACAGTCCTTTCCATCAGTTTGGAGAGAAATATGTTTAGTTTATTTTGAAATACCCTGCCAAGGGACAATTTCCTAAATGAGTATTTTTCTAATCTTTAATTAGTATCACAATACTTTTGCTGCCTGCACAATCTTCCAGTGAAAGGTTGTATAGAGCAAGTCACTGCATTCTGCATGTCCTGTGGGACTGTGTGAGGAGCTACACACTTCCCTTTCACACAGTGAACAAAAGCTAAATTATTGCCTTTATTTTTTCCCCCTTTTTCCTTAGGTCCAAAATGCTAAAGCTGTAGGTGCAGTCCCGAGGGCTGAGTACTGCTGCTCAGGCCTTCTTGGGTGGTATCAGGATAAGGCTTGATGTGGCTCTCTAACTCATCTGCCGTCTCTTCTTTTGCTATTACATTGCTTTTGTGACCTCTTATATGTTTACTTCATAGCATGGATACAGTGTTTACTATTTCTTTGGGGACATAATGAATTGCAAACACAATGTCCTTTCCCCTAGCAAGACTAGAGCATAAATAGCTCAGTTTCTATCAATCAGGAGCAGTACGCATATATATAATTCCTTATGGGTTTTTATATGTATATATCTATATTTACAACATGTAAAATGTAGAGCACTGACAGTGTGCTAACAGCCCACTAACTAGTCGGATACGTGTCTTTGGCATCAAACTCTTCTATTATACAGCACATGGAAGCAATAGCTGAGTCACCCTTAGAGTGCAAAAAACTCTACTTTGGTGCTAGTTATGCATATAATTCTTAGCTCACCTGTGACAAACTATATTAAACTAACTAGAACTGCAATCATACCTTTTAATCCACTCTATGCTTTGGGAACTAGACGTGGCTTGCATCTGGGCTCTCCTCAATAGCTGTGCCTGCAGTCTCAGAACAGTGATTTCGGCAAGGCTTATCCATCCTGCAGGGAGAAAACTTACATATGACCTGATGTTTACTTCTCCTGTCTAGACAACCTGGTTGGTTTCTCCCATGCTAAAGACAGAGTGTAAGCTAACACATAAGTAGTATGGATAAGAATGGTGCTGGGATTTGACTATAAACTGCTGCCCAAATTAGCACAATAGTATAGACATTATTAAAACAAACTGCACAGGGTTTTTTAGAGACCTTCAAAACTAGAATTTGGGATGCTCTCATGGTCTTAAGCACAGGGTTCTTTTTCTTGCCTTTTCAAAATAAGAAGCTTGAAAATGGAAGCTTTCCTTGGCCTTTTCACTTGCCCGTTCCAGGATTCATGTAGTTTAGATTGAATTAATTCTCAGATAAAAGGACTGGTATATAAGCAGCAGTTTTTATGAGTGACAGCTGAAGTGATGGCAGCATCTACTTTCTATTGATTTTTTTCAGTCTAAATTGTCCTTTTCTCACTGTGTGGAACCTTGTTCTACTTTGGGGACAGCAGGAATATATAACCAAATAAATCCTCTTTCCATCTGGATGCTCCCCTCCTTTCTTCATCTGGCACTTATTGCCTGAATGTTACTATAAATTTGCCACTGTACAGTGCTAAGGGCATAAATGCACCTCATTAATTGTTCTAGGAATGAGAAATTAAAGAGCAGTGACACCCTGGAGGCTTTGAGGGACAGCAGAATCATTGCATGAGCAATAAAAACCTGTCAATCTGTCCTCTTGGTGCGACTCTCAGCCCAGGCACTGCCCTGGATGCTCTCTGGACATGAGCTCCTCCACTGGCAGCGGTTCGTGCCTGCTGCTGGCACTGTGTACCCTGCAGTCAGCTCCTGGAACCCATGCCCATTCAAGCCATTGGGCAGAAGTCCAGCCTGGAATCAGCCACAGAACTGCTATGTCTTTGGGTGTCACCAACACTAATTGAAATGGCAAGCAAGGTCCTTTTATAGCTATCTCGTGCCAGCATGCTCCCTCCATCTTAAACGCAGTTGGCCCAAGAAAACTTGACGTTGAAAGCACTGCTAGCTGGGATTTATGTTGCTGTGATGCTGTAAAATCTTTAGTGAAATGGGGCATATAGAAGCAGCAGCAGCTGCTGACACCGTCTCTCCTCCCAAGAAAGACAATATGGCCACATTGCACAGATCCCCCCAGATGTGCAGGGCATCCCCATGCATGGCGCTGTGCCTGTGCTGGTCTGCACACAGTGCCACGCTGGTGTGTCTAGGGTCCTCACTAGCTGGGTTAGTGCAAAATCCTAGCTCTCTGCTGTAAGATTTAAATTCTGGATTGTAAAAATTACAGAGAAAAGAGGCTCCCACAGTCCTCTGTGAAAAATTACTGCTTCCCCAAACACTTAGGGTCTTTAGGAAATAAGCAACAAACTGACTTATTTCTCCTGTAATTTGGGAAAACACATCCTTTACTGCTGCAGAGGTTCCTAAATGAAGCACAGGTGGATGGCTGCCAGTAAAGCCACAGCATAGGAGTTGGCTAGGGAACCAGGATGCCCTGGCAACCACGTTTTAGTGAGGATGCTGCATGATCTTTAACAAACAGTTGTGAGCTAAGGCTGAGGGTGGAGATGTGCTTCCCAAAGATTTACACAGGAGCTACTGCAGAGAAGGTGAGCACTATCAATGGAAAGCATTGCTGGAGCAATGGAACCTTAGATGTTTAAGGCTAAAGAGCCTTCAACAATTTTGCAGGTGTACTTATTCTTTCTTTATCAGCTTGAAGCTGTAAATGCAACAAGGTGCCTCACCATCACAACATAGATCTAAGGGAAGCTTTTGCAGGCTCCTTTTGAAAATAACAAAAACTAAAGCTTACAGACAGAAAGGGAAAAAAAGCTGTTCCATGAACTGTGACTACTTCAGACCACACCAACAAATGTTTGATCCCCGATTTAGTTTTGCAGCTTCAATCTCTTCCTTTGTGTAAGTAAATGTAGTGGTTAAGGAATAGTTATGGTTTTAACATAGATACTGATGGTTTTTCTTGCTCTCTTAAAAAGCTAGATTGTGCCACATCTTGTATGCTGAGGAAGTTCTCTTCAGAAAATTGCTACACATCATTTGATGACCCCACTCTGGGGCAGAGGTCTTCAGGGTAATGGTTTTCATGCTTTCATAAACCTAAACTTCTGAGGAAGGCACTAGGAAACAGACCAGTGTCTTAAATAAATCTGCAGAGTACCATTGGAGTTGCAGCTATTACCAGAGGCCTTGTGAGCATGTTCATTAATTCTGCCTACTAATAACAGCCCAAACCTACCACAGCTCTCTGTGAGGTGCCTGTGAGGTCTGGTGACTGCACAGGTATTCAGCTGAAAGGACCTCTTCCAAACTTCTGCACAACAGGAATGGTCACTGCTAAAGAACACATGTGGTTAATGTCACAAAAAACCTCCAGTTCACTGGGCAGTGGAATAAACTTGAAGCATATCTCATGTATTTCACAAAGATGATGTAAAGCTTATTATTTCATAGTTAATTAGTTAATATTAGTTATATTAGTTAATATTTATGAAGTATTTAAATTTTAAATTTATTTAAATTCCCAGAGAGATCATTATGAAGTTGCTATAGATGTTATTATTGCTATAACTGACAGGAACAATATTGTGTTCTATAATCTACACAAATGCTAATATTGCTTTGTTTCTTAAGTGTACTTATGTGCTTTATAAAATGTCGTGTATTGTACTCTGTGTCCTCTGATCCACGGTAACTTCATAATGATATGAAACATTGACATTTGGGAGTTGTTTTTTGCGATCTTTTTTTCCTACAGACTTCCATGGAGGGTTTGCTAATGGTGTATGTGTGTGTTTGAATTAAACCCTTTAATGCTAGGGGAGGAGATCAGTTTGACATGGAATTCAACTGCTGTTGTTTCTGTCAGGAGAAAAGGCCTGCTGTATTTAAGTGTGTTTGAGTATATCTGGTTGACTGAACAGTTTCCTCAAGGAAGTATTCATTCAGTCAATGTCCTGAAGGGTTAAGAAAACAGAAACCCATAGTCTTACTGAGTTGTTGTTATGTACGTTGTCAAGGGAACTGTAGCTGGAATGTTTAAATGTGTTGTTTCTCCCCAAACCCACAGCAGTGGAGCTTGAGTGTCTTGGTGTGCCCTAATCCTCTCAATTAGTTTCTGTGTGGTTGGGGGCTTATGGGGCTCAATCAGACTAAATACTTGTTAGTGACACTAGGTAACATTCCCACCATGCTGGATGGAGTGAGTTTACAATCATGCTCATCCCTTACAAGAATCACAACCAAAACCAGAAAAGGGAGTATATTAAAAGCCTCTCTTACTGCTTCTCCACGGACCCCACAGACTTGTAGTAATGCATGTTATAGAAATTAATGGTCTCCAAAGAGCTCTCCATAAGACTTAGGTAGGAGAAATCATGAGGTTGATTGATCTTGACTCAGATCTTTAGTATCTCTTTTGTTTTGCCTCACATCTTCAGTATCTCTTTTGTTTTGCCTCACATGCCATTTAAATTGCTTCACTAAAGCTGGAGGAACTTAAGTTGAAAATGACTGTTTCATCAGAGGGGGTAAATTTTAGCCTTTTTCTATGTAAAAGCTCTTGTTCTGCAACAGGTTGGCCTGCAGAAAGTCTAACCAAGCACTCCTTATCACCAGATAATTCTGTAAGAAAAACACCTAAATGTATGTATCTGTAGAGGTCAACTGTGCCATGGATCTTTCCAGAATCTGTGAACAACCCTCCCAGAGCCTCTTATTGTACCATCACTCTCAAGTGTTGAGCCTGTTCTTCCAGCCTGTTTATTTCATGAGTTGTTGGCAGCATCCAGTTGGGTCAAAACTACCTGAGCAGCACTCAATTCCTTGTTGAGTCAAACATTTTTCCAAGCACAAACTGCCCCCCACTTTGACCATTTATGTATTTCTTCTGGTATGTGGGAGGATTTGCATTCAGGGGAATGCTTTCACTTTTGTACTTCTACCTCCGTCAATCGCTCAACACATGGTTTTTAATACAGTCCAAGATAATTCTGTCTCAATATACTTTGAGCCAAGTCTTGTTCCAATGGACATGGAAAACATGGATTACCTTCTCCTTGCAGCTTCCTGTCATGCATGGGAAGGCTCAGTGCTTTCCCTAGGCATGGTTTCTGAACATCTGATAATTCTTGTTGCCTTTTAAGGCTCCTAAGCAGGAACCACATCCTGAGCTACAGCTCCTGAGACAGATGAAGGCCTCCGTCTTGTCAGTGTTGGGGCAGATTACGTATTTCTTATCCATGAAAGTCCTGTGTATGCATCCTGTTGTGAAATTTCCCTGTTTGTTCCTGTCTCAGTATGAAACCATTGATCAACAGGCCAATAGACCTTTCTTTCTGCATCCGGATAAAACTGGAGCACTGAGCTTGCTCTTCATCAAGTCCTGGGGTCCTCATCCTCCAGTTGTCCAGACTGGGAGTCATCTGAACTGCAAAACAGTGAGGGAGACTGAGTCACACTCAAGTGTTCTACAGGCAACGATTTCAAAACTTCTTTCAAGTTCTTAGATTTACAAGTTAGGAAACCAGATGCATGTGATCAGTGATAGCAAAATCCTGGGGAGTCAAATCTTCCATCAGGGCTCACAGGCCCACTGTTCTATTCCCACTGTGCTTGGAATGAGCTTGGGCATGCTCATAGCACACATTTCCCAACTGTGATGAATCTGATGATTTAAAATAAAAGAACAAAGAAATAAAAGGCAAATCTTGATCAATGATTTGTCTCTTTTACTCCATGTCTTTTGGTGTTATGATGTAAACTCTCAAGCATTAATTTTTTGTTAATTCTATTACCTATTTTTGTGCTTCCTAAAACGCCTGGACAAGTTAGTTTGACCAGGCATTTCTGCACTGTTCTGAAAGCTTAATGTAGGGCTGGACTGAGGTGCATTGGCAGGAGCTGAACATGGCTTGATTGCAATCTGCTTGGCTCAGGTTTGTACTTCATCACCCAGATTTATTTACGCTTTTATTTAAAATAGTCTCTCGGAAGTCTCTCTAGGTATCTCAGGTCTTGTAAACTGAATGCAAAACAGAAGCTACAATATGAGCTGAGTCCACTATGAAAAAGACAAAGAACCTATAAAAAGCCCTATAAAAAGCAGTGTAACCAAAGCCCTGCACTCCTCAGAAGAGTTAATCCTGCAGTAGGTGCTAAACTCCAGAGCCCTTACGATGAGGAGCTCCTTATATCTTTTTCTTGCCATTTTCAACCACAAGGTGAGGATGAGCAAAAATCCGCCTTTTTCCTTTTATTAGGTGCAGGAAACTTTTGTTTTGGCAGTACTTCCTTTTGTCATTCACAAAGTTTGTTTTTCCCTTGATTTTTTTGGGAGCTTTTATTTCCTGTCAGAGGAGAAAGCTATTCTCGTTTGTAAGTTATGCGCCCCTTACAGTGCCCCTTAGTTACACAGCACAAGGAAAAGAGAAACAGAATCCATGGCATCGTGCAGAAATGCTGCACTATATAGTTTGCCCTGGTTAAACATTCCCAGAAAGGGAATAACACAACGCTGTGGAGCTCCTGAATGTCTTTTGGCCCTTGTGCTGCAAAGATGCAGCAGGCATTTAGGGTTAAGCCAAAACAGCCCTGGATTCTGGGCAATTGGTTTTCAGATCTTAACTACACAGATCAGAATTATGTCCTCTTTGTGTTACTACAGCACTATCTCCTCCATACCTGAAATAAGTAGCATCTGGAGCCTTGAAAAACAATACTCAACAGCTGTGGGAGAATTTATTTTGATTTAGCCACATGCTCCAATCTTCAGCCACCTTTTTTGATCTTTCTCCAAACAACTCAAAGCATCTCTACAAAATAATGCTGAAAGTCTTGTATGTACAGGGGTTTTTTGTAGCATTTAATTCTGTAATTTTTTGCCTTGTCTTCTCCACTTTCAGGGAGATGTCAAACGGAAAAAATAAAAATGCCTATTTAATCTATTTTTCAAACCCTACAAGAGGCAAGAGTTGCATTTTTGGATTGAGTTTGAGATGATCTCACTTTATCCTCAGCACTTACCTGGTAATTCATGTTATCTTGCTCTAAAATGTTTTAGTGAAGGAACCTGAGCACAAAATCTAGTCAGCTCCTTATCGCTGCTGAGGGTTTCTGAATTCTGCCTCAGTGCGTTCATGGCTAGTGGTGCCTAATGACAGAACGGATCAAACCACTGGATCTAAATAGCAGCTTACATGAAACTTGATTGTTCATCTGTAGTTTGTGAATCCTGTGTCAGCTGACTTTTCTTCGCTGCTAGTATTTGAACCTTGCACATCCCTATGTGTACGCTCTAAAGATGCACTTTCAAGATCAAATGCTTTCTGTTTACACTTATGCTTGTCCTTAGAGCATCGTGTAGTCTTTAAAACTGCAAGGACCATTCAAAACTAACATGCCTATGAGAGGCAAAGTCCATGCAAAACACGGGTTCTGGTTGTGTTGAAAATCAACTGCAAGCGGGAGACAACAGGATTTTAATAATATAAACAAGAAAAAGGAAGCCCTATCTATTAGAGGTGCACATTGGAATCACATGGTAGCTGAGAATGCGTTTCCACAGCAAATATATACTATTAACTAACAGAAAAGCCTTTTCTCATTTGTAACTAATATTATTGTAAACTATGAGTTACGGTTTATCTGCTGTTCTGCCTATTAAAAACTTTCTATTATGTTCAACTAATTAGATAGTGGAAAAACACCAAGGCCAGCGTTCGTACAGCTAATCAAACCTTTCAGCACAGTCTGATGCTGCAGATGCTGCCCCACATCTGCCTTTTCTGCCAGGCTGTAGCTGTGTGGAGGAACAACAACAACCTCAGAAGAACCCATGGCCTTTGGTTAGCCCCTGTATTTTTACACTAGGATTGGTTCCGTTGATATAAAATGGTAACTTAGGCAGTCCAAGTCAACACGACAGGGGGCCTCTATAGGGGGAAACACTGCCCCTAAACATCCTTCCCAGAGTGCCCCCCCCTTAAAAATGTGGTTTTAGCCGTCCCCAAGATGAACCCCCCACCAACTTTTACAGAGGCCACCCTCTGCTCAAAAAACCTAGTCCCTTCCCTGAAGGCATTTAGGATCCTTTGAAATGGAAAATTTATGCTGTACTGAAATAGTTCATACTATAATAAACAACTAGTGCCATCATTCTGCTGGTATTCAGAGCGCAATTAAACCTGAACCTCATGTGAATACCCCATTTGAGGTGGAAGATGGTGCTGTGGGAAGGACAGGCAGCTCGCTCCCAGAGACTCTTTCCTAATGCAGCAGGTTTTACTGCTTGTCCTCTGCGCTCCTACAGCCCCCTGAACAGCCCCCTTCTCCCTCCCCACATTTACACGAGGCATGGGGGCTTGTGGGGGATTATATAACTTATAGGTCAATTTGTTGTTTGGGCAGAAGAATGTGGTATGTTGGCTGAAGCTGTTTGTTTGCTTAAGTTCTCAGAGTTCAATGAGGTCATTTTCTCATCTTCCCTGTGTTTTCTGTATTTTCCACAGACCTGCCAGCCTCAAACAACACCCTCTTTCTTCGCATTAGAAATGGAAACACGTCCTCTGCAGGAATTTTCCACTTAATAGCTCCTGCTTTCCTACCGGGGGCCTCAGTGCACCACCACTGCAATGCTGTATTTCTTTCCACTGCAGTTTGACATTTTGCAGCCAGAACAACGAACGGCATTCACTCCATCCTTATTTTTGAAAAACATATCTCCATAGGCCCACAGAATGCGCCCAGTGTGGCAATCACCAGGGGGAAATGGCAAAGGTATTTAAACATCATTACATGTCACTGAGGATATGACATTGTCTGGTAATAATGCTCTTTTATGCAGTCGCTTTTTCTTACTCCCCCATTCCTCCCCCCTCCAACCCTTTATATGCACACGCAGACACCAAAGCCTCTGCCCTGCTCTCCTGTTACCAGCCACTCTCATGTTCTACACTCGATTGTAATTGTTTGCTTTTGTTAATTATTTCCTTTGCATAGTATTTGCAAACTGTGTAGCAGGTCCTGGCACTGTGAGGAGCAGAAATGCAGATTGCAGATAATCTGAGCAGTAAACAAGGAGCCTTTTAAAATGCGCCGAGTGACCTGTCTGAAAGCAGCAATATTTGCAGATTGTTTACTGCTGAGATGCAGTGATGTCGCTGAAATGCAGCAGCCTGAAGATTGGAGCAAAATGGGATCTCAGACACTCGGTCAAGCACAACCTGTATTTTTTTTTTATTTGTTGCTTGCATTGTGCTTTTTTTTAAAGTTGGAGCTGTATCATAAATTATTAAAAGCTAATTTCCAAAAATCCCTTTGATGTGTCTATGAAATATTTTGTAATTCCTTTACAGGAAACTACATTAATGGAAGTAAACATGTTTATTGCTAGAAGGAAGGTTTCCCCTGTCTGCGCAGTGGTAGAGTCTCAGACAGCAAGGTCCCAGTAGGTCAGACTGGCACATTGAATTGCGTATCAAATGAAACTGGTATTCTGGAAAAAGGGTGGAAAGAGGAAGAGGGGTGTTAGTGAGGAGGTTGCTCAGGCCAGGAGGGTGGGCCACTGAAAAACAACAAGGGAAAAAATAGGATTGATGATTTGCAGGACACCTAGGGTATTTCTTTCAGGGGGTATTACTTCCACTTTTAACCAGGAACAAGAGCTGGAAGAAAAAAAAGCGGCAGGAGCTGACAGCTTTGTGCTGATCAAAGGGACGTAGCATTGAATGCCTTCTTTTGCTAGCTATTTATTAGAGAGAGAGAAGGGCTCCTTTGCCATTCTACTTGGGAGAGAAGGGATTAAAGATCAAAAAAAAAAGGAGGGGGACCGGCATGACTTCTTTGTTCAGAAAATATTTCTTTTTTTTTTTCCTTTTTTTTTTAATGGTGTGCCATGCTCTCCACTACAAGACAAAAACACCCTTTCTTTGTATAGCATTACTCCCTTTCTTTTCTCAATGAGCAAAATTTCTGGTGATAAACAATTCCAGTAGCGCCTTTTTTTTTTTTTTTTTTAATGTAAAGAAGGCCCCCTTTGGGAAACTTAGTTAACTGTCTTTTAGCCTGATTAACCCAGGAAATAAAGCTTAAATGTACTGCTGGGATTCTATTAGGATCATCAGTTCATATAGATAACAGCAAAAGGTGTTAAAATGCACTTCACTGGTGCAAGTGATCTCATGTTGTAAAAATTATTATCCCCAGCAGAACAGGGAAGGATTAAGGGGCCATGTCTACATCTGGGAAACTCCATAAGTGTTTTATTAGCATTAATACATGTATTAATCACACACACACACAAGGCCCATCAGGATGGTGGCAAATGGCACAGTGCATTAAACCTACTCTCTTAAGTCAGTGAAATGTGAGCGTCTTTATTTCTAGAATTGCAATAAAGCTGTTAAGCAGCATGAATGAAGTTGGGGAAAGCCTGCTTGTATGATTGTGGATCATCGTGGATTACCTGTCTTGCAAAAAGAGAGACTGCTATCAAAATAAGCCACTCCCATTGCAGAGACTTGGAAGAATTGTGGGGTAAATTTGGTATTCTAGCCCCAAATCTGTTGAATTACACTATGTATGTGTTTGATCGCAGTGACCTGACTGCGCATTTTTATTCTGATTTCTGTTAAGTGGATCAGAAAATCTAACCTCTCCCCATGCTTCTGCTCCCTCCTCTGCTCCTGACTTCAGGTTGCTGCTTCCCAGCATAAGTGAGAGTCAGGCTAAAGGGCTGTGCAAGCAAGGCTGGGGTAGACACTGATAAAAACAAATGCTGTTGATCAGACCTGTGAATAATGCAGCAGATGAATGCTGCGGAGTTTGACATAAGCAGCATTTGCCGCCTTCATTCCATTTCCATTTGCAGCCCCTAAATTTTGTTTCAGCTTGAGGCGCAGCCAGGAATGAAAAATGAAACATTGCCAAATATGTGATGATTTCAAGGCCAGCTTTCTGTAAGGTCTATTAGCAGCATTAGGCTAATAAAACAAATACATGGTGACAATCTTTAGGGTCCTTTTTGATCTCCAACCTTCACCACCCCTGAAGCAAATCCAAGTCCTTTAGTGGAGATCAGGAATGCAACTCTTGGAAAAGCAGAAGTGCTTGTATTTGTAATGTAGTCTTCTTTCAGCTATACTATGTTTGTTGACAATCACCATACTAGAGTAGCATCTAGGAAAGTCTTGATAAAAACTACTTTAGCACCATGAGAGATGTGGTAGCGAGACATATTATTGACTTAATTGCTAAAAATATTATAGTTATACATGTTCAAATCCTGTCAAGCAGTTGCCTCTTTCATTCCAGTATTAAACACTTCTCTTTCAGTGGATATTTGGAATATTGTATATGTCTGTCACCACAGCAGTGACATTTGTTATTTTGTTCATCAAAATGTCACCTGCCTATCAAGATATCTGGAATAAGTAGGACTGAGAAACTTCGTTGAATCATCATGCACAAGCTTTTTTCTGCCAGCAGATGTATTACAAGAGGCACTTACATTGATGTGGAATGGCAACAGAAGTCAGCTTTCCTGCCTGCAAAACTAAAGGAAATAACATTTGCCTTAAGAGGATATTTTGCTAATTTCTTCACAACATTAAGGGGACGGATGGACTATTAAACCAGTCAGTTCCTGATAATGCAGGATTGTTCTTAGAGTAACTGGTGTTGCAAAGGAGGAAGAGGACCTGTAAATGTTAAGCACTGTAAGTGTCATAGTATTTTGAGTATGTTTAGTTAGGATACTTGGCTTTTTTTTCTTTCTCAGAGCTGAAGAAATGCTAAACCAAGGGCCTAGTAAGTTGCCAGGTGACGAAGCAGGAAATAGGGATACTAGAAAAGTGGAAAGCAACTTCTAAACAAGGAGGCAAAAAGGAAATGAAAAACTAAGCCTACAAAAATACACTGAGGTTTTTAGAAGTGACACCATTATGACAAATGATCAACACTGTTTCAAATACACTGTATTTCTCCACCCATCCCTGAGTAGATCCTAAGTACCCTTCACCGCCTTGGAGTCAGATTTCAAGCCAAAATGTCTGTGTTACTAGTTTTGCAAGTGCTACCACTAATTGAAACCACATAATGTTGCAGATCTGAAATAAGGCAGGCAGGGCATCCCTGCTGAAAAGCTACTCAGCAGGACAAGCCCTTTTTTCTCTTTTAAAATAAACTAATTCAAGGAAAACATTGTCTAAATCATTGCTTCTAAATGTATACAGAATTTCCTCTGTGCTCCTCCCATTTTCCTGATTAGCTATCAAAGGACTTTATTATTCTTGTAAACTGCAAAAATGGTTTTAATATGCATAACTTGTCATTTCTAGGTGTATAAATTTTGCTTTTGCAGGGATTTTACATAGCACATATTGTGATCACCTGTGGGTAGGGTAGTTAATTAGCAGTCCAGGTCCTATTTAATTTAATTTATCCTGGAATAATCTAAACTAGGAGAGTGATCACAGCCACACTCAGTAATTTAACTCCCTCCTTTCAAAGCTGTTTTATTAATTATGTTTTAGTTGTATGTTTTCAGGAAGCTTTTATAGTACTTGTTTTCCTGAGCTATGTGAGTTTCCTCTCTTCTCAGCTCGGCTCAGCTCTGGCTATTTGTCCTCCTGGGTAGTGTTGTCTGCATTCCATTAAGAAATTAGAAAGGATGCAGCTGTCATTATTTTGTCAATCGTAAAATCTGAGACATGGAAAAAATCTTAGGAAGGCAGAGGAGTCATGTAATTTCTATTGAGAAAACAGATTATTCCTCAATACTTTCAACAGTCCTTTCACTCGACCTAAAAGGAAGGGGTGGACTTTTATGGTCAAGGCTTGGATTTCCCAGTGGATCACTGCAATGTGTGAACATAGACATCACTTCATATGTGGTTTGAAAATTCACAAAAGCCACACTCAGCATTTTTTGGGGAATAACTCATTATATAATTTCATTTTGAGCCTCATCATCATTGAAAATGTTGGTGCTATAGCAATCATTTAGCTACATACATTATACCAGTGGAACAGACAATATGCCTGCAGCCCAGACCAAAAGAAATTAAAAAAAAAACTGAAGAAAGCCCTATTTTTGTTTTTCTCTCTGAATAGGTACAAGAAAAATAATTTCATTTTAGTGTCAAGATTCCACAAAAAGGTTGTGCAGTTTTGCTGCTGAAATTTTGATTGCAAAGTAGCAGACAAATATGTTAATGCTTGCTTTCCACTACTGTAAAAAAGCTGGCCTTTGGTGATGCCGTTAGTATTCCCAGTTAACCATATTCTCATCATACATGCATTACAATTTAAAATGAAATAACTTCATAAATTCTTTCCAGTTCCTGCATGTCTGTTAGAGATTATGCACCAAAGATCAAACTTTTAACATCTGTTCGTGCTGGAAAGTATTTTTTGTATGCGTATTTTCCTCACTAAAAATTCACTATGTCAGATAATTTGGTACTTAAGAAAAAATTCTTTCCTGACCAATGCTTATCTTGTTTGTGTGTATGGAAGCACAAATCTCAACAATTGCATCATTTTTAACTTAAACAGCTGGTGGTAGTCTAATTTCCTTGAGCCCATGGCCTTTGGAGACACAAATTTCCAGTCACTGGTTAGTCTCCAAGTAGTGGGAAACCTTTTGTCAAATATGGCACTTCCAGAGGAGGAGGGAAGGCTTTCCTTTAGAATAAAAAAAGCATCTGTGGATTGTGTTTGAAGATACAATGTATGATTAATGATTGTCTATTCACTAGAAAAGAGCAACTCTTACTAAAGGAAATGAAAGTGGATCAGAGTAAAGTGCAGCCTGATTGAAAAAAGAACTGAGCCCAGGAAATCCAAGCATCAACTTTTTCTTTTTTTTTTTTTTTTTCCCCCTGGGCAGTGAAAAACAATGCAGAGATGTATTAGGCTTAAATTTCCAGTGAAGAATCCAGATATTTTGTTGCTTTCTATCTACGGTATAGATTGGTTCTGAACTATGCCAAGGGTTGCATGTTGCTTGTCTGGACTAATGAGTAAGTTATCAAAATACAAGATTTATGACAGCAGTCAAGGAATTAATGAGCAGAATTCTGAGGGCTGAGGAAGTCTTTGCAAATCCCCAAAATAGAGAGAAATCTCTGCTTGAATCATCTTCTGTTGTGAGTTGGTATGGCATCTGCTGCTCCAAGTCTAAAAGTGGAATGAATAGACAAAGAGTTTCAGATGTACAAGCTATGCTTAATCACCAAATAATAACAAATAGGAACTCCACAACAACCCTCTGTGAGATCACGCTCAAATTAGCTACACATTCAAGTTTTAGAGCAACAATTTCCTCACTTCTATTTATGGGAAAACTGTAGTATATATACCAGCCACAGAACTTCAGCATCACATGACACAGATGATTTTCTAATTGACTCACCCTCTATATTGCTTCACACATGGTCTTTTAGGAGCTTTTTTTCACTGCAGAGCTCAATGAAGCTCACAGTAAAGCTCTTCTCAAGAGCAGCTCCTGGCCAACTTTTGGGCGTGAAGAACCAAAAAATTGTCAGAACATTTGATGGTGCCTAAGAGAAATGTTTTGTCTGTGAGCTTTTGTATATTAATCCCAGCTATATCTATCTGCTTAATGTTTTGTCATGTCAAACTGTGTCAGATGAGCCAGAGAATAGTTTGATTTCTATGTAGTGTTTTTCATGCTGAAATTCTCCCACTGACATAGGCAAGTTATCAGTGTTATCAGGGGCTGTTAAATGTGCTTAGAGGGTAAGCTGCACAGAGCAGTCAAGTTGTGGTTAATGATAGTTCACGTAAAGCCCAGACAATGAGAACTCTTGTTTGAGTGGGAGAGTAGGAAAATCTTGGCCATAGACACAGAGTAGATCAGTATATCCCTAATTTTTTTTCCTTTCCTTCTTTTCTCCCTCATCAAAACTGCCTCTTGGTTCTTAATGCTCAGAGAACAGTCACAAAAGCTTCACTTTTTGCCTCCTCCTTAATGTGCCTTTTTCTAATTCAGCCAGACAAAATATTGCACTTTTCTGCATAAAGGATGAAGTGTTTTAGGAGTATATTTTAAACGTATTAGACACCTAAACAACACAGTTAGGATCACAGCAGGATTTTTCGAAAGCAGGAAAGGCCCTAAATGGGAATTATGTGCCCTTTTACTTTTTCAGCTGCCCACAAAATTTAAAAGAAGCAAAACAAACAAAAAAATATCCTGCTGTATTTTCTCTTGAGGGTCACTGGTCTAAGAACCATTTCCAGAGAGCAAGGCTGAATCATTTAGGTTAAGAGGAAACTAGAATAGTACTTGGAAACAGTGGAGCTTCTTTTAGTACTGCAGAAGAAGTACTGGGCCCACTGACGTTTATATGGTTTAGTGCAGAACAAGATGTATGTCCTGTCACTTGTGCTAGGACCCTTCCAGCACAGCTCAACAAGATTGTGTCTCAGGCCCTCAGATTACATTGTGCTCGTGACCCACATTTACATTCTGGGTATTAATGAAAATAAAGTAACACTCAGACCAGCAGCAATTAGTTTATTAAGTCTTTGAATTGCTGCCTGAACTATCTCTGCCAAATAGTTTGAGATTAATTAACACTGTGCTATGGGTCTCTCTTGATGAAGCAAGTCTATTTTTGATGGAGCTCTACCACAGTCAGTGAGATAAAGAGCATTTGCACATTTACCCAACGTGTAGAGTAACTGGGTGCCTGACTGATTATCAGCTTCAATACCAGTGCATAGTGGGGTATTTGTTACAGAGTCCTGGCCAGATACCCTGACACTCAGAATCGCCCCTAACCTGGGGCTTAAAAGTTTCTCAAAAAGTAAGAGACTCACGGAGAGTTTTCTTACAACATGGGAGAGTGGTGTGGATATTGCTGTATTTTTCATTGCTGAGAAAGAAGAGAATTTTTTTCCCAATCTCTTGCATGTATAAATCATGCCTCCCTGCATTTCCACTACTTGGCTTTAAACAAATAAAAACATAATACAAATTGATGTCTGAAAGGGAAAGAATATGCTTTTTAGATGACGGAGTGAAAACAAAAGTCAGTTTTGGGTCAACTGAAACATTTCATTCCACCCAAACCCAATTGTTCACACAAGTCTAAATAAAAGGTGCTAGGACCAAGCCATAAAAGCTGTTGCCAGAAGCAGGGCTGAATCGGAGTAACTCAGTGCTCTGAGGCTGCCTCGCTGCTGTTCAGTTGCCGCAGAAGAAATAGGTATATTTTCAATTGACAGACAGAAAAATATAGTGCCCTTTTTCTCTTCCTTCCCCACCTCCACTGCAGGTTGTTTCTCCATCATATACTGCCCCACCCTCCCTCCCTGCTTTGAGCTGCAATTAGCACATATTTTCATAATAAAAATAAGCCTCTCCCTCTGTCCTCCCAGCTGTGCTTCCCACCCAGATTCCCATTATGAATGAAGACAAGTACATGTGTTTAAAATAACAAAAAATATGTCTTTCTTCTCTCCCCAGGCTTGCTGTCTTTTTCCACCCATCACCTCAGCTTCACTGAAATATTTCCTGGAGGGCTCAGTTTCTGTTGAGCTGAAGGTGCCTCAACGATCTGATTTCTCCTTCATCGTTTTTAGAGCAATACATGACCAGGGCACTGGACAATAATGTCAAGAGTCCTGTCACACTTGTTTAAGACAATCAGATGAAACAGGCGCCAAAGGATAAGGCAAGCTGGATGGAGGCTCAGTGAAAGACCAGAGGGGTGAAAACTCTACTTATCTCTATGTGATGCCACTGGGTTTGCACTGCAAAGCTCAGCTTGCTGACAAACAGGCCCTGCAGAAGCACTCCCAGCTTCAACATTAGCTACTGTGTGGAGTATGTAAGTATGGAGGGGTGGAAAAATATCCTAGCTGGGAAGATTTCCATATGTTCTGATAGATGGATGAAAAAATACGTGCCAAGGAAACTTACCCATGCAGGAATCCCTCCCCTCTGCCAGCAGAAAATGAGAGGTTTTCCGTAGGTTGACATGGCATGTCCTGTAACTCTTCTCTGATATGGAAGCATGTAGATGGTTGGAAATACTACATTTTTTCCATGATGAGCATGGTTACATTCAACATCCTTCTCTATGCCTCAGAACAGTTCCTCTAGAATACAACTGAATAAGCACCTACTGAATATCTTAAGACACTCCAGAACAAGCCTATTTGCATTTAAAGATGTAAATGAAAGATATCTAGAAAAATGCTGGGAATATTTGAATGATGTGTGCTTTCTGAGAGAAGTTTCTGTTTAGTTCAATGTTGCATGAATTCCAAGCCAAACACTATAGTACCATCTCTTGAAATCTAGCCCAGACTTTTTCAAACCAAATTCCACTTCGTGCTTCTCAGCCTTCAACATCTGAGCTTCTATTCAGCCTGCAACTCCCAGCTCTGTGTAAGCAACTGAAACCAAATTTTCATCCTTCCTTCCCTTGAGCTTCTGTGGCAGCTGGGGTAGCTCCCCACCAGATGAATGATGTTCTAGACAAATTCATTCCAAGGTTCAAAACTGGCCTTGCTTGGGCATTTCTCTGTAAAATTTTCCCCACAATGAAAACACTGAGGATGTTCTCATTTCAAGTGACTTCTTGAACAATTACCACCGTGACTTGCAAGAAGCTGCAAAGTTACTGGCTGCTTTAAATGAGCTTGGCAGACTGATACTTGCCTAACCCAGAGGATTGCATTCATAAGCATGGGGCCATGGACATTGGCTCAGTTTGCTGCTGGCTGAAAGGGCATATTTTGTACATTTTTACTTTCATATCCTGCAGTCACCTTTTCCAAGGATCTTACACCCATACACAGAATAAATATAAGGCCTGGCTGATGAACCTTCCAACATGTCAAGTGTGAGCCCTGTTGGCAGAGCAGCACAGGTCCTGAACCCTGCCAAGCCCTCTGAGCCCTCAGGGTAAGTGGCCAAAGGAAGGGGCAGCCACAGGGCACATGCCAAAATCAGACCCCTAGCCCGTGGGATGGGCACCCTCCTGGCTTGCCCTGCCCACTGCATGTACCCAAGTTGAGCAAATGTAATCCAGACAGGTGCATCAGCCTCTCCTTTTTTAGAAAACAGGGCCTAGCTCTACATGATTTTCTGTCACTATAAAGTATTCAGCTCAGTTCTTATCATTAATTACAAGTATTCATGAGGGCATTATCCAGCAAGCCAGAGGGGACATTTGAAGGACATCTCCTAGTATATATAACACTATTTCATTGCTTCTTTTCATTGCTCTGTGGATACTGTGAACAACTTACATTTATTTGTTCAGGCTTCTAAAGGCTAAAAAGGCAAGGGTAATAAGCTTGCCATAGGTAAGCACCAGCTCTGCATGCTGAACAATTCATGACCTGTTTCCCAATTTTCCATTACAGGGTCTCACAGCCAGTCCACCAGCTTTGATGCTTCCACATCTACCAAAGAGTTCATTAGGAAAAGGACAGTTTTGATCCTCAAAAAAACTGCAGTAGATGATGTCTCTGCTAGGGACCAACATTTCTTGCCTATGCTGGATTCTTTCTCCAGAGGGGTGAATCTTGAGAATGTAGTTGTTTTCTTGAGGGCTTTTTCTTCAGCTGCCTTTGATGGAAAACAACACACTGGTGTCTCCCCTGGCAGAGCTCTACATGGTACAGTCCACAGCTGGTTTCAGACCCAACCACTATGGATTTAGATTTCCATCTGAAAATGCTGCAGCTTATCTACTCATTAACAGAGGCCAGAACAAGTCTTCAACCCACAGCAGGGTTATTTCTTCACTTCATTCCCAGTTAAGAGTTAAAACACGTTTCTTTTCCTCCCCAAACAGACTGGCTCCCTATGGCTCTCCGTCCCTGGATGAGGAGCTGTCCCTGTGAGGATCGCCTGCCTTTCAGCTCCAGTGGGTCCCTCCCCTGGCTCTGCACATCAGGCAGCTTGGAGGCACCGCTCACCAGCCAAATGGCAGCTGCAGCAGAGGGGCAGTTTGGCAAGTGGCATGTGGCCAGTGCATGGGAAGCAACATGGGCTTGGGCACAGAGGGGTAAGGGGGGCTTGGCTCTCTGTGGCAGTACAGGCACCATATGCTCAGGGTCAACCCTGAACGGCTTGGGTGGTTTGGAGCAAGACAGTTAATAGAGCCTTTATGGCAGTCAATATTTGTACTATTTGTACAGAGTCAAACAGAATTGGATCTCCCACAGCTCCTTTGAAAGAAAACCTTATCTTGATCCTCTTAGGTCTGGTACAAGATGATGCCCCTAATGCAGAATGAGCATCTGCAACCAACTATCTTCACCCTGATACTGATGCTGTGAAGAACGTTTGGTGGTGGGAGTGACCCATCAAAGGGCATGATAAAGGATACTAAGCTACAAAGCACTTGGTTGGAGTCTTCTGGGAGCAGGAACCTGAAAGTATTATTGCCCTTCCGTGGGCTGTCAGGCATGTCAGAGTGCAAAGACTTAGCTAAAACATTTTGATAGTTCTGTAGGTGAGGTATGAACTGCACCAAAGGACCACAAGGAAAACCACAAGTGTTTATGCCGTATTTATCCTTAGTGAAGACACTTGTCAGAAAAGACAATTTTGATTTTCTTTTTCTCTAAAGAGTAGAGTTCGCCTGCATTAAATTAATTTTAGGGAGCATGCACCTTGGGAAGATAGTTTGGATTTGTTTTTATGTCTCCTTGATTTATTATGTGGGCAATGCTCAAAACATGCTAAATGCTTTACCAGCATGCTCAAGGCAAAACCCAACCAAACGAAAAAAAAAAGGTAAATTGAATCATTTACAGAGAACAGGCTGGTGCCTACTTTCTGCTGGGGTAATCAGGCAGGGAAGAAAGCATTAATGCCTCTGTATTATTAAGCTCTGGTGTGCTTGTCATAACCTTCCACCAGCTTCTGCATTTACCCACTAAAACCTGGCTACCAGATGGCATTATTTGGCTTTGCCTATGCTTCTGAGACACCCTAGTATCATCCTTTACTCTATCCAGAACCCCTTGGTGTGTTGTTATACAGTAAGAAGAGTGAGTCTGGCACCTTTCATTAGCAAACCATGCAATAAATAGCACGAGATCCCCAGGAACAAGCTGGTGCTGTTTTAATGCTCATTTAAGTCTAGTGTTTTTCTGGCCAGTCTTCTCTGGATTTTAATTTATATCGTAATTTCATATTTCTATTTTTGTTTCTGAAAACTTGTTTTCTTTTTACCTTCCTGCATGAGGAAAAACAGGCATAAAAGCTTCAATCACTTCATTTCTGTCTAATTAGTTTTCTGTCTTTAAAATTCTAATGTCAGTATTGATTGGAGTTAACCCCTAAATTTACGACTATAAATAAAAAGCAAATTGGCCCAAATATATTTCTCATCATCTTCCAAGTATTTATTTCCTGCAGTGTTTTCTGTTACTCTGCCTCACTCCAGAGATGCCTATCAATGTTTTTGGCTTTCAATACACATTTTACAAAAATATTCATTTCTGAAAACAGAATTTTTCCCCCATTAAGTCTTCATGAAGCAACTCATGAGGTTAAGAAGTTACGGCATTTCATAATCAGTTGAGTAGTTATCCTCACATATTACTGATAGCTAAATTTTAGTCCTATTTATATTCTGCTTATAGTTTCTATTCTGTGAAGTTTGTAGCACTGAGTGCTGCTCTATGAGCTATGCCTTTCATCTCCCAGCTAGCTGAAGTGCCTGTGGTGGCTCCCTCCAGCCTTAGGCAATGCAGAACTGCATTTCATAGTCTACAGAGGTGTGGTTTGTTTGTTTGTTTGTTTGCTTGCTTGTTTGTCTTTTTTAATCAGTTCTGGAGAATAATCATCTACTAAAAGTTCCAGAAGCTGTTTTAAAACAGGCAGCTGCAAGCCCTTAACTGTGAGGCTTTATCTGTCAAGACTGGCATAAAAATCCCTAGGTGAAAAAAGATGTTTGGCCCTTCAGCCTCAGTTCTCTTAAGGAAACCAGTACAGATTCTGCAAGATATGTGGCTTACTGTAAGAATAACTGAAGGATGCCTTTAGACCTGATGCTCTCTTAGTGCTCAGACTAGGCAGTGAATACTGGGCTGCTTCTGGCAGTGGCCACGTATACAGACCCTTAGCCTCTGTTGCCTCCTCAGCTCTTCCCCACAAAACTCATTCCTCTGGAGTCAGACCATGACTTTTGCAAACATTGGCTGCACTGACAAAGTGTGTGCATGGGGCATGGACTCTGAATTAGGAAAATCCCTCAGTACGATCTATTTTAGATTACATCATGACTGCTTGTTATTACCTAATTTTAAAGGTATAGAAGGAAAATTCATGGTCAACTGACAATATAAGTAGTGAGGGAGAACCTTGACATCTTGCTGCCATGAGCTGTGTTGCTTTGAGCAGTAAACCTCTTCAGCCAGGACCTGTTGCAAGATACAAAGTCTCTGCACTTGCACACATATTTGTCTCTGAGCTCAATTCCATTTCTAAAGCTTGAGGACCTCAAAGTATGGTTACAAAATTTGAGGACTCTATAGTTTCCTTTTTCAGTGTCTCCAACTAATGGCTTTTGTTCTGTCAGGCTTGAAAGGTCTTGCAGCTAAATTGCACATAGAAATCTGAAGACAAAGCAGTGAATATATTGAGTATCCTTAGCCATTGATTCGCAGAATTTCCATAATGCAGTTGCTTGCCCATGTGGTTAAATAACATATCTAAGCAAAATACATCTCTGCAGGAATAACATTCTGCATATTAAAAGTCTCTTTTGTCACCTACTTTTGGATTGTTCTAGTGATATTACAGTGAAGTGACATGAAAAGTAGGAATAAACATTTTTAATTTGGTGACATGTTATCAGAATTTCTCTAAGTCTGGATTCTGACACAAAGACATCATCTGTGCTTGGACATCTGATCCTTCTTCTCTATTTGTAACCCAAAGTGGAACAGAGGACAAAGGTGAATCTTCTCCTGAAAAAGAGCACAGTACAACACCTTTTCTTCTGAGAAGGAATCAGAGATGTCCATTTCTTTTTCTCTCACCAGATAGTTTAATGCCATCTTTTCTTTTTTTTTTTNCTTAATTGCCTTTTTTTTTTTTTTTTTTTTTTTTTTTAGTTATAGAATCATCAAGATTGGAAGAGACCTTTAGGATCAGCAAGACCAACCATCAACACACCACCATCACTGTAACCCCTAAACCACATCAGCCAGCACCAGATCCAGATGCCTCTTAGACACCTCCAGGGATGGTGACTCCACCACCTCTCTAGACAACCTATTTTAATGTCTGAGCACCCTAACAGTGAAAAATCTTTTTCTAATATCTAATCTGAATCTCTCCTCTCTCAAATTCAGGCCATAAATTTCCCAGTGAATGCATAATGAATTCTTCATCTATTGCACTTTTTAGGCAATTTAGATCAATTCTTTAGATTAGATATAAGGAATAAATTCTTTCCTGTGAGGGTGGTGAGCTGCTGGAAGAGGTTGCCCGCAGAAGCTGTGGATGATCCATCCCTGGAAGTGTTCAAGGCCAGGTTGGATAGGGCCCCGAGCAACCTTATCTAGTGAAAGATGTCCCTACCCATGGAGGGGTGTTAGGATGAGATGATTTTTAAGGTCTATTCCAACCCAACTCATTCTATGATTTCTTGTGTCTGAAGACCCTGCACCAGAGAAGTGGCTTCTGGGTGCATTATTCTCTGTGCAACAGAGGAGAGGTCTGCATTTGTTTATAGCATTTGTGAATTAATATCAATCAATAAATCTGTCATCAAGGATCCCTCAGGAAATCATCAGAGTTGCACAAACTGCATTCTCTGAAACAAGCGACCTGATGAAACACTCCTGCTGTTGGTGAGCGTCAATAACACAAGCAGAGAGGCAGCTGAGTGGTCAGGCCCTGGGCTGAACCCCGTATGTGCTAAAAACTTCAGCACAACAGCCCTCACACTTTGCTTCTCTTTACAAGTCACTGTGCTATCGCCTTGTAGTCCCCTGATTTAATTTACAGTGGGTAGTGTCTCTCATTGTGCTGTCTTTGCAACAGAGCTCTCTTTAGAGATGCAAAAGCCTGCTTTGCTCAAGACACACATACAAACCCCTCTTTATATAAAAGGATTAAGAAAATCTTCTCTTGGTGAACTTAATGGAGATTTTACCACTGACATCAACGTGGCCAAGATCCCACCTCTTTTTGGAGCAAGACTGAAACAGTGAGGTCAGGTGACTGGTGGGAATTATGCGAGAATTATAACCCCAGGACAGAAAAACAGTAGGCTCTCGTGTAAATCTTTGGTGTTACTGGATCAATGAGCATCAATGCAGTTTTATGAGTGTAAATTTATTTATACACCTCTCCCTTTTGAGGCAGTGCTTATGTGTCCTTGGGAAGTGCTGCAAAGCTCCACACCTTGTTATATCGGTGTATGTAAATATGCCATGTGTAGGAAGCACACTCATAAAGTTTTATTTTAGAAGGTGCCTTTTCAACCTCTTCTAATGTTAGCTCTAAGCAAACAGACAAACAAAAGCCTCACAACCACATATGGAGAAACAAGTTGTGAGTACCATCTAAACCACCTGTCCTGGCCGGGTGACTGCTTTGGGCCCATGAGAGACACATTTGAGCACAGTGTGCTCAGCTTTTGGAGCAGAAAAACGGGGTGGCAGAAAAAAGCTGGAGAAGGACACCTGCTCTCACAGCTCTGGTGGTATCACACAGCCAGCAGCACCCAGATGCAACTTGGGGAGGACAGAGACCCCACACAGAGCCAGGAGTCTGCACAAACAAGACAACCAAGTATGTGGCTGGGAAAGCCCCACACTCAGGCAGCAAACAGAAGACAAATCCAGGAACATTCCGAGTTCTGAGGAAGTTCTAATCTCACTTCTCTGTTCTAGCCTGGTGAGAAGCAGCATGTGCCAGCATACACCAGGATGAATGAACAGGCTAACTTTCCCAGTCAATTTCTAGGGAAAAGCTCCTCCTGAAGAGTCCTGGACTGTTTTAAGTGGCAGGATGATGTAATCATCCACTGTGTGATGACTTTGCAGTAAAAACTGGGGAGAGATCACACCTGGGGAGGGAGAGATCACACTTGTTGGACAGATGACCAAATATCAGAGGTCCTCCCCTGTAGCCAGACCTTGCCCAGTGTTGAAGTAAAAGTGATGGCCAGAAATGTCGGACTAAACACATTTCCACAGATCAGTCTCCATTGTCAAAATGTAACAATTTCTGGAGAAGTACAGATTCAATAAGTTTATAATGTGAATATTCCCATGATGGAGATCACTTCAAAACAGAGAGAGAAAAGGGAAAAAGAGACTCAAAAAGAGTTATTTTTCCCCCCAATTTCAAATAGACAAATCCAGCAGTTCTGATTTGTGATATTTTCCAAAGACCATATTTTGTGTGTTCCAGGGTGGAACAAAAAGGATGTGAGACATTTTAAGTTATCACAGAATGGAACTGTTGTTCTCGGGCCAATTATTTAAACAGACTTGAAGTTATAAGAAATGCAATCAGAAATGAGAGATGTAAAGAAAGAGAGGGACACAGAAGCTCAGAAATATGACTGTATGTTTAATTCAGGGAAAAAAGAAACTGCTCTGCTGTCATCTCTCTGATTCCAAGGACAGTAGTGTCTTACAGACAACACATAAGACCTTGGGAATGGAATAACCTTAGACAAGTGAGAATCCACCCGTAAAGCATCTAATAATATGATAACAAAGATAGAGCATTTTTTTTAAAGTTGCCTTTATCTCTCTCCAAAGAGCCATGCAGATGCACAGCCCAACCCAGCAACTTTGCAAGCAGTAACGTTCATGAACAGTTGATAAATTCTGCAAAAGCCACTGTGTCTCCTAGCTCTGCAATAAAGAGAGACCAGAATATCTCAGATCAATAGTTACAGTTTAGCTGTCTAATACTGAAAGCCAGACACCTTTTTTAATGGAAAAAAATTGTAAGATTGTCCCTTCTAAACATTTTCATATTTCTGCAAAGAACTTTCATGCTGTTTCTGTACCTCATGAAATCATTATTTCTGGAAGAGTTATCATCACCTAGTTCACCAGCTGGCCAGCCTTTCAGTATTGGCTTTCCTTTAAAAGACGACATCAAAATAAGTCAAGAAAGTGGCAATGATTGTTACTAGAATTTTCCAATTTAAATACAAAGAATTAATCAGAATGCAGAGTTCTACAGAACACAGAGGGGTGATCAGGATAGGAGACAGGCTGGCTGCCTGTCTTTCAGTGCTTATCCTGAAGCTGCTATATCACTTAGGGAAGCTGGAAGCCCTTTGGGACCTGGGGTATCTCTTGCTAATGTCTGTAAAGTCCTTGTCACATTTTCAGCTAGTTCTGTGTTACTACTAATGCTAAGCTGTAGATTCTAATGCTATACAGAAAATGAAATGTGTGTTAACAAGAGCAACACTGTGCAGCTCAAACACGGTGACTCTCTGATTCTTTCCATTTGGACAACATGTCCTTGTGCCTTGTTTGTACAGCACGGAGAATCCCTGATCTGCAGGTGAACAGTCATTGCAATTGCCCACACTGCAAATGAAAGCATTTACTGCATATTCCTCAAAGGAAACAAGCAGGGAGGTCCTATAAATGTGTTATACTGTACTGACAGACAAAGATATGCAGTATGACTTTATTTTTGTTAACAGCCAGAGAAATAATGCCAGTTATTTTAACTCGCCCTTGGAGTTACAGCTCTGAAGGAATGTGCTAAATGCTATGCATTTCTCATGTGTCTATTTGAATATGAAGATTCAACAGCATGAGGCTACATCTGTTCAAAAAAAAAAAAAAAAAAAGAAAAAAGATCAGTGAGATCAGTGTGTGGCATCTTGGTGTGTACTGTGCTATAATTCATCTGATTCCTTGCAACACAGCTAAGATCTACATTTTTAATATTGGCTAGCAGTACTTCCATTTTTGGGTTGTTAGCCTAAATTGCCTTACAGATGTTGGAGGTTCTGGGAGTGAGTACTCTGTACTGTTTTCAAAAGCCTTAAATGAAAAATCCAATATTATTCTGGGAGGCACTCCAGAATTATCAATTGCCTAAATATATGAATATTTCAAGTGCTTCTGAAGATAATAGTGCTTGAAAACCTCATGCAATAATATTCTCCGATGCTGTAGAGCTCTTTTCCCATTATATCTCTTTGAGCATTGATTAAATATTATTTGCTGCTCCTTCTAGAATTCAAGAGAGGCTTCACGAGACTTTAAAATATCTTGAATTTGGAGTTGCTTAGTAAAGTCAGAAGCCCTGTTGCTCAGTTTGAATATGTATCAAGTTCAGATTTTTTTTCGAAGGCAAAAAAGCAGCACACTATTTTTTCCATGGGCTCAAATTTTGCAAGTAATTCCAATACTATTAGATAACAGCACTGAAATAGTCTCAACAAGTGCAATAAGCAGTCCTTAGTACAACACAGAATTAAATTAGAGACCCACAGAAATGGCTCCATTTGAACTTGAAAACCTCACTTGATAAATAAATAAATGAATAAACAAACAAATAAACTCCCTAAGAGTTCCAGTTTAACACAAAAAAACAGAGCAGCAAATGCTGTCAACTGTATCTATGTCAAGAAGTAATTTTCATAAATGACTTCATTTTAGGGTTGCAAGGGATGCAACAACCAGTCAGCACAACATCTGAGCCTTGCACTGTTCAGGTACATTCACTCCCCCCAGCATTAGCTATCCAAAAATGGCATGTCTAAGCCGTGAGCTCTCTGTGCTGCCTCGCTGCATGGTATAGCCCAGAGGTGTCTAAGAGAGGAGGCAATGAATAGCCCTTTGGAGGTGCTGCAGCTGGAGATAAATCTCTCCCTAGATTTGTAAAAAATTGAATATAATTCAACTTAAACGCAGGCAGGCACTTGGGAAGAGATGCATTTCTGTTGATGCCTTCCTGTTTCATTAGGTCAGTCCTGCAGTGTGGACTTTTGCATCTGGTAGAATCTGTATTGCTGAACTGACCCCCATATGCACGATTCCTCACACTTTTAGAAGTTGTTTGTGTTCAATTGTTTATAAAACAGGAGTTTCAAAGCTGTATCACAGAGAATTTGTGGAAACAAGATTTTAAACCAGAACATGTGAGGGTCTGCTTCATAAATGCTTGAATATGTAAAAAGTACTGTGTGACTTCTCTGATGAATAACAACTCAGCAGCACAGCTTGACTTTCAAATATTCATAACCAATTCATTAAATAAGGAATGAATGGAAGAAAATTATGATCACAGATATTCCACAAACAGAAGAGAAAGCAAAATGACAGTTCTGATGTGTCCTCTGAATATTTTCATGAGGAAACTATATTAATATTTAATGCATGTATTACCTTTTTCAGTCAGCTCTAATTTAAGTGAATTTCATTCTCTGTGAAATGTCTGTTAATAGAATACTAATGCTACTAATAGTTGCTTGCCATACTTGGAGAGGCGGGAGTTAATATTATGAACGTCTGTGTCTAAAGATGTTTTTCTTAATACTGAATTAGGGAATGTTGTAACCATGTAAATTTATAAACTAGCACAATAGAAATGGAAGCAGTGTGTCAGAGAGCTATTTAATCTATCTACATAAATACATAACCTCACAGATGGCAAACAACCCCAGATTTGAGAAACAGACTGTGAGCAATACTGATACTAGAGAAAAGCATGTCTCTCAAATGGCAAAAGCTGGGGTGTCTCACAGCAAAGTCAATACACCATGTTTCTAATTAGCCTGAATTGCCCAAGACCTGCCTTGAACTGCCAGCTGATCTTCCCAGGTCTGTGATCTGCTCTGTGGTGGAAGGTTCTCTTCCCTCTCTGTTCTCCATGAGCTACTGAGTGACCTGTGGCAAAGATTTCCAGCCTGGTGAACAGAGCAGAAGAAGCTTCCCTAATCTGGGCTATTCCTGAAGACACTCAGACCTCTTTTTTTCAGAGATGGCCTTCCAGGTCTGATGGTAGCACTGGAGCCCAGAAGCTTCATTGCCATCAACCATATGTTTCAAGAGCAGATACTTGCCACCCTGAGTTCAAATTCAACCCAGTTCTACACTACCTCATACTTAGGGAACACCTTTGTTCCTACACCTTTGTAAAACTTAAAGCAAACTTCATGCAGCATTCAATGCAGTCCCTTGATTTGAGGAAACATTTTATTTTATTTCCTATCACTTTTTGCAGCTTAGTCTTTTCCTTCAAAGAGGAACAAGGAAGTAAAATATATTCACAGCTATCTAAAAGTTCATGAAGAAAAGAAGGGCACAGCCCTTCACATCTTAATATAATATTTATAATTAAAGGAATTAAAGGCTTAATGAGTGCAGTAAACAAAGGTTATTTTAAGTGCCTGACACTAGTGGTTTCTCAGTCAACTTTCTGATATCTAGGGAAATTACTGACTTAAAAAAACAACGCTTCTGTGCAAGTTTAAAAACCACTAAAAACAAACTTCTATACTATGTTATGAGTGACGGTCTTAGGACAGTAAATCTTCAAAGTTATATCTAACTGGAGGAAGAAACACCAGACAAAGGGTTACTACCAGGCATCAAGGTGGTCTTTCTCAGCACTGCTTCCTCAGCACTCCAGGGAAGCAGAAGGCAGGATTTTTGCAAGCAACTTACTGGTACCTAGAGAAAGAATCAACTCTCACTTGGATTTTGGCAAAATCCCTCCTTGGCCCAGCATCCGGCAAAGCTCTGACCCTCACCTGTCATGCTGGCAATGAGTAGGGAGTAGGCTCTTTTAAGACTCCTGCCATGGTTTACACCCTCTGTCTGGTTAGCCTGAGACACGTGGTGCTTATGGCACCAGGACATGTTCCCATGTTTTGTACTACACCCCCCTCCCAGTATTACAGGCACAGCGTGACCCAGGCTGGTGCTGCAGCTGCACTGCAGGGTGGTGTCAGCTCAGCCCCCATGAGAGCCCAGTGTCAGCCCCTGCCCAGACTGGGAAGGTATTAAGAGACCTGTAATGGATCCTCACCGGATGATTGGTGTTCAAAGGCTTTGATCTACTACTTCTTCATTTTATTCCAGCCCCTTGATGGAATTTCTCCTCTAAGTGAGCCCCACTAATCCACCCTGGCCATATACAATGGGTGCTGGTGGAGGGAAGGAACTCAGACGTAGTTGAATATCGGTAACAGATGTCCGGGCAGCGGTGCAGGCAGCTGGCTGCTTGGGAGGGATTAATGGTAATGGCTGCAAGGAGATCTGAAGGCTCATCATATTCAGAGCTGTAAAAAGGGAGAGGCTTTCTGCACAATGCCTTGGTGGATGACACAGAGCACTTTATTCATAGTGCTAGGACACTGCCCCTAAGAGCTGAGCCTTTCTCTCCCCTCTTTCTGGAGCACATGAAGTGCTCTGCTCCGAGCAGGAAAACAAATTAGGTCATTGACCTTTCCCGTGACCTTGACACAAATTCCAGTTTGCATTGACAGGCAGAGTGCCTCCTTGAATGGGACCTGTCCTATCCTCTTTCTCACCATGCCTCGCCCATTTCAAAGTGGCAGAAACAGAATAGATAACCAAAGTTCAGAGATAAAGAAGGACTTTTTTAATAGCAGAACCCTCTTGGGGCCTCTCTGTCTTCCTAATTTAAGGCAACTAAGTTATTTCATTCTAATTCTGATATTTAGCAATGTTGACAGCTCTAATACATCGTAGATCCTTCAGATCATATTGTTAAGCCAACTCACTTTTACAAAATAAGCTGAAAAAAGACAGATGCCATAAATTGTGAGGCTGATAGGTAATGACAATTGCGCCTGCATTTAAACACAAAGTGCATTTCATTGCTTCTTGTGCTGCATTCTCTAGTCAGAGAGCACTCAAACATTTTCACAGCAAGAATTGTATCTTAACAGTTGGTTTTATAGGCCACCTCTTGTGTCATGGGAGACCAACACAGATCACTTCTCCTGCCTGTTGGTTAAATACTGGTAGTACAACAGCTACCGTTGTTTATGTCAAGTTCCTTATAATAAAAGAAACCATTTAAGTATGTCTTCTAAAGTATATGGCTGTGCATGTAAAAAATCATTCAGTTATGGCCAGAGCTTTATAATCATTTAGACTGAGGCCTGCAAGATCCACGGTACAGGCAGATAAGCAGGCAGCAGCTAAGTTTTCTGCAACAGGGAAATCTCCTACAAGCTCCCTGACTAGCTCTAGTTCTAGGCTGGGAGTAAATAAACATGTAGAGGGTTTTTCCCAGGAGTAGGTATTATACCAGTGCTAATGAGAGGATAAAATCCATTTTGTTCCACTCCTTCCCTAATGAATCCATGCTTTTGTAGGTTTGCCCAGACTTTGCGCCAGTGATTGCTGCTTCACCAGGAAGGGAGCCTGAAAGGAGCTGAGAGTGTGGTGTAGGGCCATTAACTGATGAGAAGAAAAATTTTGTAGCTAATCATAATGCAGTTTAATCAACAGAAGCAAAGAGTAGGGTCCAGACCCATGTGCACAGTCACAGCTTTCAAAACACTTTAGGCTAGTAGTTGGTTTTGGATCAGAGTTTCAATGTGTGTGATGATCAAGTAAAAGTGTTTTCCAAAGCCTAAATTGGTCTCCTGTAAGTCAATAATGAATTCTTGAATTTCTGTCAACTGAAGCAAAGTTAAGCCAATTCTAAACAGTTTTTAAAAACTCACCCAAAAGTCTTACCCAGCCATTCAATTCCTGTTAAGGATCTGCCTGTATCAATTCACAAGCAATCAGATGCACAGTTCTAACACGCGACTGCTCTCTCTGCACAAACAGGATGAAGTGGTTTACATGTAATTAGCAACATTGACACATCCCTGATCCTTTTACAAATAGGCATTTGATTTCTTTGCATGAGGAATTCAAGTCTGTGCTCAGCACAGATATAAGCCATTGCCCACACATTTTTGCAGAGAGGAAGAGGGCTAGAATAAAACATTTTCTGTTGTGAGGTGACCTTTCTTGTTTATGGAGACATCTTTCTCCTTAAGCTATGCAACCTCAAAGATGAAAGACGATTCTAGTTCACAGAAAAAGCTATGTGCTTTGTGCAAGATTATCTTGAAAGTTACTCAGTATTCTGTTGTTCTAAATAATTATGCCAGCTGCAAACTATTAAGATTAAATATGTGACCCTAGCCTGAGCAGAAGGCCAGTCTCCCACAAAGGGAGATGAGCCAAAGTCTACATCAACTGAACCAGCGATTTCAGTATTGCTCCTCAATTTTATAAGGAAGGTGTTCATGTACAATCCTGGCAGAAAGGCAAACGGGTGAGGAAGGTTGTTACAGGCATGCTCTGCCATGGGAATTTCCAATGAACTGCATGATTTATCTCTTTTTTTTTTTTTAAGTAACAGGAAAGAAAAACTTGATTAGGAGGATGTTGTAAATCAGACAAGCAACTTTTTACAGAAGGGTTGATGACTTTTTCAAATTACTTCAATAGAAATCATTGCAGCTATTAATATTCAACAGCTAAGTGAGAGCTCTTTAGAAATAGAGAAAACAGAAGGAGGCACTTGTGTATTTAAAGTAGAAATTATTTATATGTCTGGAAGTTGTCCCTGGGGACCTATGCACTTCCTGGTGACCAGTGTTTCAGTTTCTCATCTGTGAGTTCACCCTGACATTTCCACACCAAAGGAGAACTGAATTTCTTGCTCAGTGTTTGAGCGTCTCCTTCCTCCTTGGGCCGAGCTGGAGCTGCTTGTCAGGGGAGCTCTGTGAGCTGGCTGTGTCTAACCGGCTCTCCAGACACACCAGAACGGGAGCTCTGGTTTTCAGGTCCCAACCCATGTTTCAATATGCAGCAGAAGTTTGCTGTCATTCAACTAGAGCACTTCCCTCAACCTTCTCCCTCTGCTGCCACTGTGCCGTGCACGCTTGTAAACATTTTCAATCATCATAGCCATAAAAAAGTGAAGCTTTATAGTAACAAAATACTTATTTGTCTCCTTAAGTGCTTGTCTGTAATTCAGTTTAATGATGCTGCACTTTCCTGTGGTCTTTCATTGCCTAGAGGGTACTTTGTATTGATTAAGCCATTGTGTAGGTCTCAGTTAAAAACAACCACATAAAATGCAGACTGGAAGAGGAAAAACCTTCCTCAGGTGGAAAAACACATATCTCAGAGTAATGAAACTTCTGATCCAGGCAATCATTTAGAAGAAATACAAGATGAAAGAAATTAAGTGCTTAAATATAAACCTTCATGGAGAAGATAGGGATAGAGAAATACCCAGCCAGTTTGTTGTTCTCTGTCTTTTCTTAAACAGACTGACTGTTCCCATGATAGAGTATGAAACGTTGCCCTTTATGGCCTGCATCAAGTCCCAGGGAGTGCATACAATTGTATTAGGTTTGTGTGACCAGTCCCCACAGGGAGCACGAGAGTGCAGACATCTTCGACGGGATGCAGGATGCCAGGCAGGGAGCTGCCTTGCACAACTAGAACACAGTATAGACAAAGAGCCCGGGGAAAAGTCTTGTGTTACTGCCTTTCATGTACAAGTTTACAGGCCGGTGCTCTCTCTTAAAAAGCTGTGGCAACTTTAGCTTTCCCTTCTTTGATGGTGATTTCTTGAAGCAAGCTGTGACTGAAAAATAAAAATATTCCTTAGACCCCACTGATGCCCTCTCCTAGTATCAATGTCAGCCTGTAACTTTCCAACTTTTGCAACTTAGTGTAAAACACTTTCTAGGTATCTTTATTTTTTGCCCTTCAAAAGCAGAAATTGTTTTGGAAGACACTACGCACTGTGTAGAGATATGGGAACTGTTGAAATGTTCTGCTAAGAACTTCATCATGCATGATAGCACCATGTGGGTCTTAAACCTGAGATTTGGGGTCTCTAGGTTGGAATGCCAACATAGAGCAACTCCCAGACTGAGTGCTGGCTCTGAAGGGAGAAGTAAAGCCCCCCTTTTTAACTCCGTCTCTCTTTGATCTCTCTGCATTTGCACTCACTAGTGAGTAGCCTCAAAGCACTCATAACCAAGGAACTTTCTAAGTATTTTTCACTGGAAAATAACATTTTATGCTGCTTTACAGCTCTCACACTATTAACGACCTGATTGGCACAAACTGAAAAAAGGTATTTGGAATTGCTTTTGGACAATGCCTAAGTTACCCATTTCTGAGGCACTAATGAGATGTGTGTGCTTTTTGTGCAGCACACAGCTACACACTAACAAAGCTAATTTTTATGGCCACACCATTTTCTTGCTGCCATTCATGTGCAAGACTCTTATCATATGGTAATATTCATGAAGGATCAGAAAACAAGCAAAATAAGACCTACAGTTTGAATGATGTTGGAAATAACTCTGTAGACAGTTTTCCCAGAACAGCAATCTAGCACTAATTGCTTCAGCCATACAAGAGGAAATATAGTCTTGATTGAAGGCCTGGAATTCTCTTTTTCAGAAGACACATGGGCCTGGAAACATATTTGTGTTCCTAACTGTAAGCATGTGAATAATCCCATTAGGGTGATTTTGTGACTGGTTTTATGCTTGAAGTTAAAATCGCAGTAAGTGTTTAGAGGATCTCTGCCTAAGGCAGACGTCAATATTGAAAGAAAAAAAGCAGCTAATACACATCAACTTTTTTTAAATTTTTTTTTTTTTAAAGAATGATACCATTTGCTATCTCATCTTTGCTAGAAATTGCAGGAACAGAAAATTCAGTTTTGTTTTTAATAAATAATTCATTGCTCTTCTGATGTTTTATGTACTTTTTTCCTATGAAATTACTAGAACTGGGAATTTCTCCCCTTGCATTTTCTGTCTTTTTTCACAGAGGCCTGAGGAGGAGGAATAAATGTTGTAAAAAACCTGTTGCTGGCCACCACATTAAAAAATTTAACTTCAGCAGTAGACTTTGCTTCTTTGTTATGCATTTACAGACATCGAAGTTATACTTAAATATATCTATGGAAAACAATTTAATCAATTAAATAGATACCTGAAATAAAAGCTACCTTTGTAAATGTTTCAGAGTTTTTGAGTGTATTGCTTCTTTTCAAGCTGATAGCAATAAATATAATACTTATATGAAAATATCACATAGAACATTAATACTAGCCCTAGTAATGGAGCTTGAAATAATTTATGGCAAAGAAACAGCACTTCAGGCATTTTCTTTGGCAACCTTAAATAAACTATGAACTTCAGGATCACTACAAGTCATCACAGCTGATGTACAGTACTGCAAAGTTGTAGCTCATCCAGAAGAGAATAAGAAGCTTTTCCCACTCTACATCTCTTGGGCTGAACATTTTATCAAAGGTGAGGGAGGAACAGATTAGATAAACAACTTTCAACTTAGAGTTGTTTAGCAGTGCAATCTATTGTGAGAAGCCTGGGTATGAATCACTGACACTGACCCCCAGGGCTGCTCTCCGCTGTAGGTTCAGTGAGGAATCAACTGTGTAGCCATACGTTCAACGTGTTTCCCAGATTTTAAGAACATAACATCTATAATTTGAGGTTAAGAATCATAACCAAGATTAACACTTCACTCCAAAGGAGGTAGCATGGATATATATAAATTGAAGAAAGAATTCAAAATAATCTCATGTAACCTATGTAGACAGCTGAGACAGTAGACACCCAGATTCTCTGGTGACATTTGCTCTTCGTACTTAAAATTCAGATCCTGTGCAGTACAAGAAATGCCAGTGTCTTCACAGTGTCTGACTCCTATGCAGGATCCACAGACTAGGTAACTACATTTTGCTAAGGGCACTGCCTGGTGGTGGTGGCTGCTGAAAGCAGCACGTACTAAAAACACATCAGACTTAGTGAGTAGCTGCAGGACATCTCCCAAAGCTTAGAGCAAAAGGTATCTACAAGTAAAGTTGTTTGGAAGATTTTCTTCATTCACATCTTTCAAAAAAAATAATCACAGTGTGGAGGGTGTAAACAAAGGGAGGGTAATAACTTAGGTAACTGTAGTTTCAACAACCTTAGAAAAGAAGCACAATCCTATTGTAAGCAAATGTCAAGAGAAGCTGCAAATTTGCATCTTTGTCATGCAAATCCATGACCTTCCTGGGTTCTGGTCCAAAGTAATCAAACTGTCCTTGCAAACAACCATTTCTCTCACCTCCATATAAAGTAAATCCAGCCTCTAGCACAAAGTGATAAAGGAACACTTAGAATAACATGATCAAATGTCCCAGAGCGATATGTTAGAAGGCACGGTCTGTCTGCGTTACAAACCCTTGCTTTCAGTAAATGCTACCAGGGATCTGTTAAATACTCAGACCGCTCCCTTATGTTCACAGGCACTGATGAAATCTGGAAATCAACCTACTCACAGGAATTAGTTTCTTAAGTCCTTGAAAAAGTATTTTGAAACCTTGCTGTACTGCCATCTGGGAATGCCAGATCCCTGGCTCCTCAGCCTACATCCTACAGGCTCTACTCATTTTTAAAGCAAGTCCTCCTGCACAGTGCAGGTTACAGCAGCACTGTGCACACTGTTAGTCAATAGGATTAACTGTGCTTTTTCCTGCCAAGAGTAAGCCAAATGGGGTTTTCTGACATCAAGGAGCCATGGCTATTGGGGTTGGTATCTCCTAGGCTGCTGTTTTGAGGGATTCTTTGGAGGAGTTTCCTTTCCCCTACTGCGTGCATAGAGAACCTTGAAGGATGATCAGTGTTTCATCTGAGGTGTGGCAAGTCTACCCACACCAGTTATGCTGGATACTTCCAGCTCGCCTTTGACATAAGTGAAAAAGTTGTCAAGAAAAGAAAGCCTAAAGGCAAAGACAGCTGATGGCAGAGGACTGGCAGATGCCATCCTTCCATCACCTGGGAACAACACTAATTTTTACACAAATGTGCTCAGCTCTGGGCAGTGTGTCTGCCCCAGTACAGCCATCCAAGCCCATTTCAGGATGCAGTTTCCATGCTGTGAACTGTGACACCTTGCTGTCACTGTTCCCCAAGGGAATGGCAGAAGGGCAGCTCTTCTGCAGGAGCACAGGAAGCTCCTCTTGCCCAAGACTTTTGGGGGCTCCAGGCAAGATTTGCTCCTAGGTCAGGCATAGTGGAGAATGCCACTTGAGAGTTACTGTCTTAGAGACTAAAACTGCTCAGAAATGGGAGTTTTTAAGAACAAAATGTGTCCTGGCACTTATTTTGCAATCAGATGTCTTTTGTACGTTCTCGTGTCTTGGTAAAGTTGGGTGACTGTGGCCAAAAGGCTGGATTTATGGTGGGTATTTTCTAGGAATGCTGCTGAAGAGGTTTGTCAGAGGCTGTAAGGCTGCTGTAAGGCTGTAAGGCTCTCACCTAGGGAGAGGTAGGTGCTGCTTGTCTCCAATTTCTTTGAGTTTTTCTAATTTGTGAAGCAGACGACAGCACCAACAACTTAATCTTTTATAAGGAAGAAAAGTCCTAGTTTTGCATTATGGTATTTGTCTCCAGAATATGTGGGATGGATAAATTCAAGAAAGGACTGTATTTGCTTCATTCTTACAGGATTTTCTAGGTAATTCTCTTCTTTCTTGGTACATGCTGTGCTTGCATCTGGTAAGCAGTTCTAGATGTCAATATAATAGAGAGCAGACATGTGGAAAGGGGGATAAGCATGGCTACTGAAGATACAGATGTGATTTTAAAAACCATGTGGAAGATGTCACAACTCCAATTGTCTTCCAGTCCAAAGGGAATCCAACTCCTGTGAAAAATTAGTATCGCTCAGATGATCTTTGTCACATAGTCCAGAAGAGTTAGCAGAGGAATCCATGAATCTTGACATGCCTTCTGTGATAGAGGCAAGGCCATCTTTTTGTCTACTCAGAACACCAAAGCAGGTTCTTCACACAATGTGCAAGAAAACATATGTGAATTTCGCAAGCATTCCGCTATAAAAATAGTCCATCAAGGGCTATAAAATGTTTGTGATGCTGTGGCTCACAAAGCTCCTGAATGCATCACTGAAATGTGCAGGCCTTTCTCAGTATGGTTATTGACCACTGTCAGAAGTAGAACATGGGGAAGACTTTTGGTATGGTCCAGTACAGTTATTCTGATGTCCTTGTTAAAAAAAAGTTGGTCTGACTGTGGTTTTTACAGACACCAATGGTCAAAACCCTGTCTAAAATCAGTGGCAATTTGGATGTTCAAATCTTCCCAAAAATCAAGCTCTAAGTACTTTATTTATTGAGGCTAACAACCAATTTTGAAATTAACAACCAGCCTGAATATTACCATTGTGAGTGGCGCAACATTCACCTGGCACAGTTCTCCTTTCCAGGAACACCTTAGGAACATCCTGTAATTTGCATTCATAGGAAAGCTAACAAAAGGTAACAAAAGGCAGGCTTAAGCAGCACTGCCAGCTCTTATGATGTTATCATAAGCCTGACAATACTTCATGGGATTTTTTAATGTCTAAAGCCCTGGATTTATTATGAGAATCACAGATTAGACATTTGAAAAGGTACGTTTCTGGTTCTCATGGCTGCAGAGAAAGTCTGAAAATCTGAATTTTAGATTCCATAATCAGAAAAAAACCCAAAACCTTTGCAAACTTTACATTAGAAACAAACAAATGTGCATACAAACAAACAAACAAAAAACAACCCACTACATACTTTTTTGAAACCTGACTCAGAAATTGAATGTTTTGATTTGGCATTAATGCTTAGCTTCAGCTTTACAAAACAGCCATGTCAATGTCTAACTCTTCATGTTTCCCACGTGAAATATGCATGCTTACACATTTTTAGGGACTGTAGTTTCATGACTGGCCAATATAAGTTTGCAAAGACCATAAACACAATTCATTTCTTTCACACTTCTTCTGGATCATGACCCACTTGTTGAATTTCCACATCTAAAGGGAAGGAGGCAAATATTTAAATTCAAAGCACAATGAAACTGATGGGCCTTTATCAACACTACTGGACTTTGGTATGAGCACTGCATTGAGAGCTCTGACATTGGGTCCAGAGCAATGTGCATCTTCAGTGCCTCTGACTGAGAAGAACAAATGTTTAGTTTCTTTCAGATTTAAGAATCAACTGTGGTTGACTCTTGCTGGCAGAAATGAGAAAAACAGATTTAGAAAAAAGAACAGAGATTTAAACCTTGCTGAGCAGTAGCCATCTCAAGTCTTCCGGCAGCTGCCCTGAAGTTTGCTGTCAGCTCTCATTCCATGGCTCCCTTCTCAGCTGCCAGTGGACAAATGGCAATGTCCTCCTGGTGCACCCACCAGGCTTCTGGGCTGGCTAAGAGGGCAGACCGTGCTGGGCATTGAACACATGCCATGACTCCCTGTCCCAAACCAGGCTTGACTGATCCCTTGTGTTGGGTTCACTCATAGTCCTCCTTAAGTCTGACTTCTTCAGCAGGATTGGCAGGTGTAAAGAGAGCAGTACTGCAGTATCTGTCAGATACCCACAACCGAGTTCAGAGGGCAATTGTCAGGGCTGCAGATAGTAGATAGTTTGTTGGATCCCTTTGTGATGCTCCGCAAAGGGTTTCTTCTGCCTCCCCATCTGCAGAACTTCTGCAGAAGCTTGCTTTCTACAGAGCTCTCCAGGTATGCCCTGCTTTCTAGAGGCTTTCTGTGATGTTTGATTTTTGTATTCCTGGGAGAGAAAGAGACAAAGTTTCTGTTCTACTCCCTACTCTCTTGAGATAGGAAATAAGTATAACCAAGCACTTTTTCTTTGATGTTTGCTTGGGGCTACGTGACACGAACACAATCCTCTGAGAACAGGAGTGGAGAACAGAGCCAAGTGACCTTCAAGGTATCTCATTTACCTGAAAAATTGTCCCTGGTAAAGATGCCTGCATGTTACTACCTCTGTCTGCTGAAAGCAGATGGTTTGCAAGGTTCTGTCACTAGGTGGGTTGGTTCAACCAGCTGCATCCATACCCTTTGCAAGGAACAGAAAGACAGCCTCCAAACGATGATTAAAAAAGAAGGCTGAAAATAAGCCTGAGGGTTTCTTTGTGTTTTATAGCTTGAGCTCTGACCAGAAAGAGTTACCCATGCTTGGTGCTTCTCTTGGAATCTTAGTAACAAGACAGTCCCTGATCATCAAAAGCTCTGGCTCCAGCCCCAAGCTATCAGAAGTCCCCACGGGAGCTGGCCAAGCAGGCCTTGCTGCCCTTCTCACCACCATGGCCACCACTCTGGGGCCTGGATATTCTTCATCCCAAATAGAGTCATTAAATAGACACCATGCAAAATTATTCTCTCACCAATACACATTTTTTTTCTGTCTTCCACCTCCATACAGAAAGATTTCAATAGATACTAAAGACATTTTACGACAAATTAAAAAAAAGAAAAAGAAATGGCAAAATAATGTTGAAAGTCATCTCCAGTATGACTGAACTAAATATAGAATATTTAGCTTTTGATAACTGCTTATTGGTACATAAAGAGTGGCTTTCATCTGAAACATAGGCCTGTGTAATCCCCAGCAGAAAACTAATCACTCATTTAATATTTTTTTTTTCAGGGAGAAAATTAATACTCTGTACTAAACTTTCCTGTTTTAGGGAGACTGTAAAGTGAGAGTGTGCAGTCTGTACAAATATTTTTGGTGTTTTGTCACCAAAAATTTGAGGGGGTGGAGGAGAAAGAAAAGGGTGGAGGAACCTCTTGATCCCTGAGCACTCCTAGATACCAGAAGTTCCTGACAAACCCTAAATGGAGTTCAGTAGGGAAGAACACAACTAAGCCTCTGTAAACCAATAATTTTAAATACAATTTATATTTAAAAAATAAAAAAATAAATATAGTAATCTAGTAACTTCAATGTCATGCTTTCTGAGGTGCATAATACATAGTGACCAAAAGGTTGTGTCTTTGCCTGCACCCCAAGCAGCTAAAATTGAAATGAAGTGGGTCTGAAAAGAAAGATTATATAGTAAAATAATTAAGAAATAGTATCATAAACATCACGTGGTATTTGCATGCAGACAAGAACCTTTGATTTGCCGGTCCCAGCCCCAATATCACTTCACACCTGCCCATTCCTGAACCTACATGGGGTTTACTCATCTTTGGGGCAAGGGGAGAAATCACACAGCCTAACAGACAACTCTGCCACAACCCTGCAATGAGCCCATTGCTGTGAACCAGTTAATAAGGTAATTCTAGAAGCCCAAGTTTGTTTCCGTAGCTACATAACATTACACAAACATTTTGGTTGCAATTTTGTGGCAATGGTTTCGCAGTTATTTGATTAAAATGCAGTGCCGTACTGCTTGGAGCCTGCGAGTGTCTGGTATCAGTGAAAGCTCTTTAGAAGTGCTACAATTTAAAATTACAGCTTACCCTGTTTGAAGGGATATTTTTAGTCTATTTATTCAGAGTATAAATATAGTTCTGTACCTCACTGGTTTAATGCCTCTCTTGAGCTGGTCAGAAAGACACTTTACCCAGCACCAGACAAAGGTCAACAAATGGGTATCTTTTTTTTCCCCTTCCTTTCTTTTTTTGTAAAGCTGCATTAAGGGCTTTAGAAAGCAAAGTATCTTGTCAGCAAAGGCTGCACATCTAACCCCTTTACTGCAGTGACCTACTTATAGGAAATACTCCTATTGAAAGGGGCTTTTTCCAAGATCTAGCATTTCAAACAAAAACATATCTAAAATTAGGTGGAAAGAGTTTAAGGGATCCCTGAGCAAAGATAATCGGAAGAATAAAAGGCGAGAGAAGGGAAATGGTGATGAATCACCATGCAGTCAGGAGGAGTGATGTAGTGCATATTTCTGTGAATGGCCATTCTCTGGCTTTATTATCAACAGCTCCATGAGTTATTTATTTCTGATTATTTGTTTGGGTGTCAGGGGGACTTCTGTGCCTGCAAACCCCTGGAAACCAAAGTTTTATGTACATACAAAAGGCACAGTAGCGCCAGTGCAGGCATCCACATCTCTGCTCAGCTGTTGTCCTTGCCCTTGACCTAAAGGGACCCTACTTTCCACACAACTACCCTACAGCACATATTTGGTTTCTGTGTTAATGTAGCTCTGGGCTTTTCTTGAGCTAGTTTGCTACTTGCTCTGAACTGTGACAAATTCTTCACAGAGCAGTAGGGTTGGGTTGATTTCAGGTTTGATGCCTGCTGGGGGAATGGGGAAAGAGGTAGAATTTCTTCTAATAATGGCCTCTCCTAAACATGTCGTACTTCCAGTTGGAGCATAGCTCAGTCTTACTGTAATTTACAGAACTGGGCATGCAGAAAATTCCACAAAAGTGGGCTCTGCAGTTTGCATTTCAATGGAGTTCCAACCAGAATAAAAATTAGAACAGCAGAATTTTGTGTGGTGTTTCTCAGCATGTCATTTGGGAGGCACAAAAGTCTAACACCTTGCATATCATGACCTGGGGACAGAAATGTGTGCGTGGGGGGCAATGCATGTGACATCCTCTTGTTGAGTTAGAGGTGACAGTTAAGTTTTTTGAGGTGAATGCCAAAGGATAGAGGAGCTTGGCTGTCCAGAATCTGAGGAAAGGCACTGATATTTCTCCATATGCACAAAAAGACTTGTGACCAGGAGGGAGAACACAGGCACACAGATATACATTGTGGGGCACACATATATCAAAGTACATAATAGCTATTCAGATACAATCTATTTCTAACATCTTTTCAAGACTGAATTTTTGATGATCTATTTATTACTAGCTTAAAATAAGTAAGCAATTTGTCTGACATAGAACAAGGTTTTAGTAAGGAATATTGTTCTGATGTTTGGGGGTTTTTTCCCCAGTTTTGACCATATTTTAAGAAAATTAGCACCAAAAATCATGCACCTCAGAGGCAGGAGAGACTTTGCAAGACAGTTCAATCAATCCTGTTCCCAGTTCACTGTAAGTCTGGGCTTGTGTCACGATCTTTGTATATCCCAGTTATTCGTGAAAAGTGCCCAGTGAATCTCTCCATCTCATCTGTGCGATCTGAGGTTACATTCTTAACATTTAATATATCACTCAGACACTGGTGTGACTACATAGTAGAATTACAAAAAAAAAAAAATCAAATTAGTTTAATCCTTGCTGCATTACCTGACTCTTCTTTTGTTCCTTTATTTACTCTCTCCATTTCAGCAAATGGAGATCTCTACTTTCTCAGGACTATTAAAATGCAAGGAATGATGTGGAGCAAGGCTCCTCTCCCCAGGCTGCAGGGGCTGTTGATCGCCAGCTCTGCATTCGCCTGGTGTGTGGAATACATATCGACGTCAAGGGGAGTTCCTCCTACAGAACAAAGGTGGAATGCGCAAGCGGGATCGGCCGGGGCACCGCCGAAAGAAAGGGGGCTGCTCCTGTGCGGCAGATGAAAGATAAATACAGTCTCCATTGCAGTCAGAAGAAGGGTGTGACGTAAGTGGTTTTCCTGTTGATTTTCATCTCGCTGTAAAGAAACTGTTGGAAAAACCCCCAAAATGTATAACATATAGAATGAAAATATTGGAGAAGTCTCTTGACGCTCCATTGAGGTACATGGGAGCCCCAAGAAGAGGGCAGTGATTTCTTTGTTGTGTGTATGGTTTTGTGTCCCCTGAGCACTCTAAATTGAATTTGCAGTATCTGCAGGCTGTGACAGGGCTCCCCTAAACACTGCAGTTGTCACAACACAAAACCTGCAAGCTTCGGTGTGCAAACAGCTCTTTCTGAATTCTGCTCATGGAAGCTGGGTGGGTTTCAGTGTGTTCTCAGCCACCAGCTGTCTTTTTCATTTTTTTTTTCTTTTCTGTGAATTACGGACATCATGAGAAAATATGTACTTTAACCTGGACTTTTACAAATCTCTATGAACCATGTTGCTTAGTAAGAGAACTAAAACTTGCTAGCTCTTTTCCCAAGTGTTTTTGTATTTTTTAATTGCTGCTAGATTAAACACAATTATTTATTATTATTTTATATAATTTGAAGTTTTAGGACTACATACAGTAGTCTGTATCCTACTGCCTCTAGAAAAATGCCATTTCTTATTTACAGGACAGAAATACAGTAGACAGACAGCAATGTGATCACTTCTTAACACATAGCCTACCCCACAGCAAGAACTGCACCTGGAAAATGATTATTACAGCCAGAAAGACAGCCCTCCCCAAGATATTTTAAAATGTGACTCATGATAATGACTAATAGAAAGTTACTTTACCCATAAATCTGCCCTGTCCCTAATCCATCTGTTATTCTTGTCCTTACAAAAGGCAAAACAATTTGGCAGAATGTTTTTACTCAGATATAATACATTTACATGATTGACTCTCCATTGCTGCTGGAAAAGCAAGCCATTATATCATGAGAATATAGTGTAGGAATTCCTTTTGGATAACATTTTTGCAATGGCAGTTCCAGGTGAGCCATCTAGAGGCAAAAGTAAGGCTTTCTTAAGAATTCTCCACACTAGTAATGTAATGAATTCCTCCCAAATAAATGTCCTAAAACACTCATAGCATGATATGTACCAAGAGCTGAGATTGCCATCTGTTAAATTCATAAACCTCTTACTTGCTTTAATTTCCTGCATGCTCATGCTATGAGTTTGACAGTTTCCTCTGCTTTTAAAAATAATTTCTGAGAGTGGTTTGGATTGCTTTATGCTAATGTAGTACCAAGAAAAGACTATATTAATTATAATAAATAATATACCAATTGTAGGAGGGAGCGTAGAGTTAGAGCAACTTGGAATCTCTTTCTGCTCTTGACTCTGTGTGATGCTGGAAAATTCTCTTAACTGGAGTCAGTTTTACCACCCATAAAGTACAGCTCATGATTTTACCATCTTTGTAAAGTACTTTATGAGCTTTGACTGAAATACCAAAATACTACAATAAAGATACATACACAGTAAATAAAATGCATGGCCACATTCTGCCTTTACTTCCCTCTTGCTTAATCCTATTTAAATCGAAAATAAACGGTGCATAAATCAGAGCAGAGCAAGTAGCCTTCTTTGCACTTACCAGTAGCATCATCACAACACAGCTTATGGAAGGGGGATAAAAGTCACCAATCTAAAACACAGCTGGGCTGATCTTGGAATAGGGGTGCACCTGGTGCACCCTGTGGAGGAGTTTAGAGTGGGTAGTAATCAAAGGCTTATTTACTATTAAAATTGCTAAATTCTTTTGAAAACATTTCTATTCACAGAAATGCTCCCTGTGCCACCTAAACTGAACTCCAGTGAAATATGAGATTTTTCTTGTCAGCATGCTGGCTGAAGTACTGGAGCCAAAAGCCTGACCTCTACCGCAGGCGCAGCACTTGCAGCTGATTACAGGGCAGAGGGTCAGTAGGGCTGCCCAGGCTGTCAAGGAGGAGGTGTAGCCTCAGCTCCAAGTACTCAGAGTCCCAAATCCAGCTCAGAATACCCTGATTTAGAAATTGCTGGTGTCCAGTGCAGCCACAACTACACCAGATACTAAAAGTATAGACACATGCTCTGCCTTCTTACCAATTACAGCAACTGCAATGGGAAACAGAAGTGAAAAACCTCACTTAGTGGCTTTGTTCCAAGCCCACACATGGACATCTCTGCTGCACACACAGTCACCCTTGGGAGCTGGAAGAGTCTATCTTGGGCTGCCAACAAGGCCTCAGTGACTGTTTTTAAAAAATCTGTATGAAGCCTGGGCTGTAATCTGCCATTCAACTTTTGTCAGTAGTATAAAATATGAAACATAAAAACATCTACACCATCATATGTCAGACTGGACACACACTGCCTGTGAGTACTGGCGTGTGATGCTGGTCTACCAGGGGCAGAGGTTTGTTCATGTGAAGGTCATCATGGCTAGGAGTTTTGGGAAGCATGGAAGGACTGGAATAAAGAATAGCCTGGTGATGATCTCTCTGCTTCCCCAAGTTCACAGGGCATGTTAGAATAGCCACTCTGAGAACACATTGTGCTCTTGTCAAAAAAATAAATGAAACAGATAAAGGCAAGGAGCCAACAGAACAAGGGTTCCCACTGGGAGCTAAAATGAATCAGAAAACGTCTTACAGTCTGGAAACACAAGTTTTTCACGTGGCAGGACACTGTATGGAAGGGGGTGGTGAGGATGCACAGACAAAGGGGAATGTCAAGATACAACAGCACATGGACTTCTGCCTCATCCTTTCCTGCAAGAGCTGGTGTTTTACTGGGGTTCCTGGTGTCTGGACTGAAAAAGTTCACAACCTCAGTATCTTGGCCACTGGGGTGTGATTTGGATGAGGAGGCTGACCCCATGTCTGTTCCTCTCTGTACCTCTGGATTTGATGAGCCATGGGCTCAAGCCCTTTGTCTGGCTCCCAGCGTGCTCCAGGTGCACGCTGCTACCTTCTGTGAGAGGGGTCACTTGGACTCCGGTCCCCATTTGCTTCTGACAGCTGTGGTCTCCTGTGGCTTTCCTCTCTGACCTAACATCATAAATGCCTGATAATATATTTGAACAGTTCTTCTTTCACCCTTCTCTTTTGGGAATTACAGAGGATTTTTGTTAACCATTTAAATAGTGTCAGTAATTGCTTTCATGTAGTTGGAGATACCTGCTACCAGCCTAATGGGAATAAAAGAATTCACTGATTTTCCACAGGTACAAGCAGGATAAGCCTCATGTATATATCACAGGCACTTATTCAGACAGAATAAATAAATTCCATCCTACACCTGTTTCCTAGGTAACTGAACCAAGACCACAGAAACAGACTATGCACAGCTTAGAGTCGAGAAAACAAAACTGCAGCATTCCTTTCTGTCTCCAAACTTTTGATTTCAAAGGACTACAAATATGATAGAAATGTTTCAAGAACGAAATATGCAACTGGAAAACATGTACCTATTCTCATGTAGCCAAAATACATGAGCCTGAGAGTCCTGCAATATATCACTTCTCTAAACCAGTCAGAGCAACCTTGTTTCTGCTTGCATTTCTGCCAGCACCCAAAACCCTGGAAAGCTGAAGGGAGCAGTCACCAAAAATTGTGTGCTCTCATTTCTCAAATGTGAAATCTAGCCACTCTAGGCAAATAGGCTTAGTGTGTAAGCTGAGAGGGAGTCAGCCCTGTAGTAGGGACTGGTGAAATTTCTGGTGTCTTCAAGCAATGCAGGTCCCAGTGGACGGTGCCACTTTGCATCAGCAAGGTGTGAGCAAAGTTTTGCCTTAGTGAAACTGTCTGCATCCACAATGCAGATGCACTGCAGGAAAATGCAATCAGATCCTTTAAAGCCTTGTCCTGTCTTATCTTTTCCATGACACAGACTTCCATGTTTGCATGTCTGTTCCTTTCAAACATATGCCTCTTATCAGTGCATGGGGCTACCCATGCTTTCAGTAGACTTCAGAGTCTGTTTTTGTGAGATGTAACACTTCCTTATATATTTGCAGCTCCATGTAATTAACTACACTTGATGATGACTGATTTTCTTGAGGGTTGCTCCTTTTTGCCACCCAGAGAAGCCCCGGCACCTCCCCACACTGGGATAGTTCCTGGGTCTGTGTGCTGACTGCCAGCCTGGGGAGCCAGCAGCAGCATCTGCCTTCCTCAGGGACGGAGGAAAGTAATTCAGCTGAGCAGTCCCTTTCTCTGCCCACCAAGAAGGGAAAACTGTTCATGCAAAAGGCTCTGCTGTCACACTGATGAATTAGAGGAGAAAAAACCCCCTCAACCAAAATCTAAACACCCGTGCTCTTTGTCAGGGAAATAGGCAGGTGACACTTTGCACCTGCAAGAACAATAAAGGGAGAACAGTTGTGTAAAATTGTTGTGGCCAGACAAAGGTAAAAATTATTTGGCTTCCCACAGTGCAAAAGGCTGAAATACTTTCTGTTAGGACCTTGCATTCAGCTGGGAAAATTAGAGAAAATAAAATCCATTATGGTGTGTATACCCTCATTTCATCTACAGGAAGAATAACATGCAAGTAATCAGATGCTAAATTATGTTTGTTTGTGACATTGTAATAATTGCTTCCAGATATATATTGTACTGGTTGAAATAAATGCATTTGTTTTGATGTGCAGAGCTGTGGAAGAGTATTTCTGCCTTATGAGGTAGCAACTTCTTCTGTATGAGAATCATTCAGTGTTACTCTAATGACAACAGCCCAATAAATAAATATATAACTAAACGGTTCTGTTATCTGTATAACCACAGAAGGGCAAATATATTAGATCATCATTAGAACTGAGGTGATCTATTTTTTGTCTCCTAAGTGAGTGTCAAATACTCTGAAGAATCAACAAATGTCATAATAATAGTGTAAAAAATAAAATGAAAAGAATGCCCACTTCAGTTATGCTAATACATCTAGTGGTTTTTTATAAAGATGAAAAACGTGCATACCAGTCTGGGGAACGAAAGTTTTTAAGAAGTGACACCAAGACAAACTCCTATTCCTGGCTAAGAGGGTCAGAGAATCATAAATACCAGTGGGGAAAAGAGGGGTCTTCTGTATTCATGATGAATTACATGCAATTTTTAGAAAAGGAATTAGAATATGTCCCTGTCCACCCAGAAACCCGAGTTCACAGGCTGAATTTCAGGAAACATGGTGCCAGCTTTTCAGTGAGTTACATTTGTGTGGTCCTAGTGAAGGTAATGGGGTTATATGAGGTGAAAGTCCATGCGAAAATGAACTCAGCCAGTTCCTTTAGAAGTGTGTAGGAAGCACAGGGCCACAGTCCGATCTCTTCTGCAGTGGTTTGAATCTGTTATGTTAAAGTCTATTGGACTTCAGTGGATGATCTGTTTATGTATGCTTATGTAAATGTTGCTGGAGTCAGATCACCCACAGCCATATCCAGCCCTGCAGCTGTGACACAGACGCAAATTCTGATAATATGGATTCAGTGGTTCCGGTCTGTTTCACTCCCATATGCAAATTCTTACTCTGCAGGGAAACAAGCTCTCATCTTCTCCCCTTCCTGTTTCAACTCAACAACTCTATGAAAATTGCTTAATCTGCCCTTTTGCAAAGAGGACATGCAATAGTAACTGTTCATGTAAGCTCCCACTAAATCAAGGAAAACAAGTTTTCACCTGCACTTCAAACAGAATATCCTCAGATGACTGGAAAAATAGCTTAGTCCTCCTGTTAGTTGGCTCATCAGAAGCAGAAATTAGAACTGAACAGCAAGCACACTTTGTCACCAAAATACAGAGATCTCATTTCAAAGCCAAACACATTTGTCAAGCAAGAAGGCATTTAGTTGCTGTAGTCACTTGCCTGAATGTACTTATTTTAAAATTTGATTACCTACATAAAACTAAGAATAGGATCATATCATTTCATTGGCTGCAAGTCATAACCTTTCTTTAAAACTGTGCACTAACTTCAGGTCCTGTGAATACATCAGGCAGTAAAATCCTGATGTTATCATACATCACCTAGCTAGAAACAACAGTCCACTGGGGTGAAGCTCTTTAGCAAGCATGGCAGGTCCAGGATTTTTCAGTCCAGCCAGTTCAGCCTTCCCCTGGGTAACAGAGATGTGCTTGAGGGCCAGGCTGGGCACACAAATCACAGAAGTTCACTGCTTTCTCTTTCAACATAGCTGGCCAGGCACCAGGACGTAGCCTGCTGCTACCTGTGGCCCTGGTGTTTCACATGCAGGGGTGCTTAAGTTATTCTGACTTGTTAAAAGGCAAGGGATGTCTCTGTCCTGAAGACAATGCCTTTTATCACAGAGAACACCTGATGTGAACAGAAAGCTGCAGTCTGCCAGGGCAGTGCAGATGATCTGCAAGAGGACTGTCTTGCATGGAAAGCTGCCTCTGACTTCAGTTTTGCTGTATGCTTCTTCCTGCTGGATAGCTTTACTTACAAACACCATTCAAAAGCAACCTGAAGAATTACTAAACCAGTGAATCATTAAGACTAGATGGTCTGAATGTGTTAATACAAAAGAGAATTTAAAAACAAACAAGAGAGCCCTGAGGAGTCAGACTCAATGCCATGCTGATGATGGACCCCAGGAGAAGAATCTATTAATATTGCCTGATGAATTTGCTCATCCAATTCATTTTAACACATGAGTAAAAGAAGAAAACTGTACCACAGCTAAGCTTTAGAACAGATATAAGGTCACAATCACGAGGAAAGCTACACACAGCCGCTGGATTCTGTAATGCAAACTGCATACAACTTACAGGGTATTAAGTGAAACATATCCATGACTTGGTTTGTATTTTCCATTCAACCTTTTTTCTCCCATACCTGTAATTAATGTTACACTGAAGCTGAGCCAACAGCCTCCCACTTCTACAGACTGCTCCTATCTCGGGATTCATAATTAGAGTTCCCCTTGTTTAAAGTAATATTCAAAACCAAAGAAGTTCACTACTATCCCAAAGAGCTGATGGAAAGATCAAAAGGCAGCTTGACCCAACATCTCCCTTTAACTAATACAGACCACTGACAGAGGAAGATTTTCCCCACATTATAGATACTACTGTGTTTAGTATACCAATATTTAGTATTACAACATCAAGCTCAGTGCAGAGGCTAAAGGACAGTATCTAAGGAATTAAGCTTTATTCATTCTTTCTCTCTATCAAATCTGTGAACCTGGCAGGACTTCTGTCCTCTTGCTTTTAGTTGCTTGTTAATTTGTTTCAGTCACTCTCTTCGAGCCTAGCAGACTTCTATTCTATACAAGTCTGACAGTGAATTGAAAATATAAATCAGAAGGAAGGAGTTTAGCTTTGTAAAGCTCACAAGCTGCACCATTTATGCATGTACTTAGAGCACAAAATGCATAACATTTGAAAGGAAGCAAGCCCCAAGTAATTAACCTCAAATACTGTAATTATCAGTGTTATTCTTTTTTTTCTCCACACTCTTAAGAAATCACTTCAATTACTGTTTTGTTATTATGGAAACCACTTAATATGAAACACCTCAGGTTAGAAATGTTAGTAGCAGATGAGCTTATGTGATCACAGAAAGTCTTCTAGTGATGGATCAATGGACGTGGTGTAACTGGAAGGCAGCCATCAGCTCCATTGTTTTTTCCTTTTTTTTTTTTTGAGCTATTTCTTGCAGAATCTGGCAAAGTTTTAAATTTCATTTTCATATAAAATTAAATGGAAAAATAGTGGTATGTTTTCCTTGGGTTTACTCAGTGCAGTATTTCCTGGCTGAGACAACAGCTGGTATTGGTCACAGAAATGCTCGTAATTTCTCATTGCATAGAAAAAACAAAATGTGCCCTTATTTCTCACTCCAGATACACTTTACCTTTGTAGGAAAGACAGGTAGTTAGTACACACCATTTAGTTCAGGTGACTGTGGTTCTCTTCTGCTCCTTTCCTCCTTTTTCTTGATCCACTTAAAAGCTCACTTTTTAAGAAAAATTTAAATTTGCTTTAAATGACCAGTGGTATGACCCAAACAGCCCTTACTTTGTTGAGAGGTCAGTCAACCAGCTTTCAAGTTCCTAAAAAAACTAGTGGGATTGAGATGCTACAAGCCCAATATCAACATTTCGCATATCTAAATAGAGACTGTCTTTTTCCCTTGCATCATATAATCATTAATTGCAATCATTTAATTGATTTATTGTAATGACAAGCAACCTGACATCAAACCCATCAGGGAACTGCACCAGTAATTAAAGATACAATCCTGCAGAAAGCGTCATGAAAATGATAACATAAAATGAAATAAGTTATTTAAGTTCCACTTAGAATTGTTATGAACCTATAAATATATAGTGCTGAAATATATTATTTCTCCCAAATGTAGACAGCTAATGCTGACATATGTTGAAAAATAAGGTATATAGTGAGAAACAAGGGACACAGACTTCATTCCATAGGTCTGAATAACTCTTTGCAAAATAGATTATGCAAAAATATCTCACATGCTAATAAAAACTATTCTTTGCTCTTAGGGATGACATATTCCTGAGACTGGGGCTGTATGTCCCCACTTCAATTTTTTTTTTCAGAACCAGAGAGACTTGTATGATAATTGCTGATTTTGCAATGAGTGCTAGCAATATTGTTAACTGACTTCCCCTCACAATTTCAATTGGTAATTCAGTAATTTTTCCACCTTCAGGATTATATTACCTACCAACACAACCCCCAATGGCCTGGAGAAGAAGGGAATTTTATTGCACTGCTTTAGGCCATGTCTACATTGGGTAGTTGTACCACTTTAACTGCGGTTAGCTTACATTAAAGTAGCTGGTGCGTACATCAGACTGGTTTTCAAAGTGATTTAGTACCTCAGGCTACACTGAGCATCCCTCCTCAGAGCAGACAATCCATTTTGCAGGGAGCCTGTTCCCTGTGGAGTTCACATGGCCCTAGTAGCTCTGCTGCCACAAGTCCTTTACTTAGTAACTCGCTCTGGACTAAGGTGCTTTGCTATTTCTTTATCTCCACTGTGTTGACATTGCCTTGGCTAGATGCACTTTCTGTTTAATTATCAGTTGCCCTACAGACATCAACACATCAAGTTTATCTCTCTGCTCTAGGACACATGTATGCCTCTGGGTTTCTTCATGGATCCATCCTTAGTTCTTAGACCTGACTGTACTTTCTAAAGACTCAGCACAGGGAAGATATCCCGCAGTGTAGATGCTTTCAGGGAATTGCTAGAGCAGAAAGGCAAAAGGCTGACCAAGGCTTGACTCCAGGCAGACTCAAAGCAAAAGACTCTGGCAAAAGTGCTGTAATACAAGAGGCTACAATGGAAACACAAGCAAAGCTCCTAGATGCAAGATGACAATTGTATTTTTGCACCTAAGTCATAGACAAAGTCAAAAACTAACACAGTGAATATTGCCTGCAGCAGCACCGTGATAAATACCCATAATGGAACGGGCAGGCTCTGGGACACTCCTGAGACCACCCAGCACCCCATGCATACATGAGGTCTGACCTGGGAGGCAACTACAGGGTGGCTGGGTAGAGTTACACAGCTGTCACCTTTGTCCTTTAGTACACGATACAGCTTTCCTCTGTCTCTTCCCTGCTACAAAGACTGGGTCGCTCCTCCCCAAATCCCACCTCCACATTAAAAACATTGATTCTTTTAATTTCTGACTTAGGGTACATTTTGCTGTTTGTATTTAGGGCTTCCTCCTCCTCACACAACACAATGTCTCCAAGAGGAGTGCCACTGTGTAGAAACAAGAGGAATGGGCAGGACTCAGCCCTTGCATCGCAGCACACTCAGTCGGCGTAGCTGGTGGTGAAGCTCTTGCTCTACACAGCAGTGAGGGCTGAACAGCCACTGAGACTGCTGCTGGATTGGGAGAAACAGCAATCTATCCTGCCAGGGAGGACGTTGGTTTGGGACAGGAGGGGGAAGAAAGGAGAATGAAATCAGAATCTTTCCTGCACTCTGCCATGCAACAGGGTGAGAGGACAGAGAAGACACGCACCACATCAAATCCTGTCCTGAGCCCAAACACCTCACTGCAGCCTCTGGCCACCAGATGACAAACATATTTTCCAAGAGATGCTGTCCTTACTACCCTAGAGATCTTCAGAACAGGAAGAATTTCAAACTTTGAAGATTTGCTTTCTTCTTTGCCACAGTACACGTTCACTGTGTCTTAATGGTTTGGCTGTATGTCATCAATTCTCTCTCTCTCCATTTGGGACAAACAGGCCAAACATAACATGGGACTTCTTGCATTCATAACTGGAGTAAAGCATTGCCAAAATTTCTACTGATGCTAAGTCTTCTGACAGTCAACAGCTACATCCATGAGGAAGTGGTTCTACTTGCATTAAAATCTGTAGGACTTCTTCAAGTCTGTGTGCATAGCCAGTGAGTCTGAGGGGACCCTGCAAGCTTGCCACAGTACAGTCTTTGGGGAAGGCACTTTTACTGACGTGAATGGAGGACCAGAACCCCCCATTTCTGTTTCTCTGGCAGAGAAACACACTGAAGTTAGAGTTTCAGACAAGACAATGGCCTGCAAAGGCAGCAAGCTATCAATAGCCCTTGATTGAAACTTGAATTCCAACAGCTTCAACATTCAAATTTCAGAGAGAGAAGAGCTCTTGATTCTCACTTCAATTCTGTTTCAAGACAAAAGACCCTTTTCCTTTCCAAATGCAACAAAAGATAGTAAATTTTATTTGTTCCAACCCTTTGTATGAATAAAGGAGGGCTATAATTCATGGGCAAATGAAAATAATATATCACAATGTTGCCTTTACATTTCTCTTTTATGCTTCAAGTTCTTGCTCTTGAATTGGTTACGAACAAAGGGAGTGAGGAGAGCTGCAAATATAATCATGAGACTTCTATATGCGAAAGTATGAATCACTAGTGGATACTGGCTTATTTGCCTGACAACAAGCATCTAGTGCCAGCTACCTATGCAGAGTAGCCTGTCAGGCTTCCACAGGGCTGTTCCTGGAAGCTGCAGGTCTGCCTGAAGTCCTCCATTGCACCTCCACTCCGGCCCCCATTGTTAATAGCCAAATATCTCAAAACTGCACTGTTTGCCTTTATTCAATGGTCCTAAATCGATCCTGTTGCTGCTTTCACTGTTTTTAATTTCTAAGCTACTACACGTGTCAGTATGCAACACAGCTTCATGTTTAGCATTGTACAGGTGAAAAACTTGTCCTGAATAGAGCCACCACAGGTTCCTCTTACTCCTAGAGGCTCCCACTTCTGCTGTACATTGTGGTCCACGTTGCGAGGCAGCAGTGAAGAATTCGGGGTCTGACTGCCCATCTCTAATACTGTATTTGTGGGCATAAGAAAAGGCTAGGCACTGATTTCACATAAGAAATTAATTAAGCTTTGAGCTAACTAGTATTACACATCTATCAATACTCAAGCACAGAATCACTCCAACTAGGTATAAAGTTCTAGAACCAAGCATGGACCCCACTGAAATCAAGTGGTAAGACTCCCAGTTTTTTAGTTTGTTTTCCTAGGGGAATGGAAGTTATGCAATCATGCTGTGTATACAAACATGTCTGTCTACCCCAGTAACTTCGTACCTACTGGACAATTTCAAAAGAGAGCCCAAAGGCATCAAGTTTCCACAAATTCAGTGAAAATAAGATGGGTGGCAGAGAGAGGCCCTATCAGTGCTCAGTTAAAGCTGCATGGCAAACTGCTCACTCCTTGCTATGTATCAGATAATCCACAGAGGAGGCAGATGTGGAACACCAGGCTTTAGTCCTGCAACCCCCGGAACAGCTCGATTTTGTTGCTTTTTTTGCCATTCTGTGCTCAAGATTCAAATCATTCAAAGTTTAAGGCATTGTGGTGTGTTTTCTCCTTTTATTTCATTAGAAGACAGAGCATGCCAATGGCTGTACAAGTGAGCAGAGGAGGTGCCTCAACAAACCTAAGTAGTGCCCAAACACTGTTCCTTCTGTGGCACTACCAGGCTCTCGAATATCCTACCTGCAGAAACAACTGGAAAGTGATTGGAAAGAACACCTTGAAGAGTAAGGTATTACAAAAGCTGAACAATCCTCCCTTTATCTCATTCTGATTCATGGGGAGTCACTGATGCACCGTATTAAACTATTCTCACAATTGCCTCTCAGATTTTTCCCGGTAAATCAAGAAGAATTTGGTTCCTAAATATTATTTTGTGGATATTTTTAGATAAACACAGTAGCCAGTTTCAGCTGTATTCCAGTGATATAGAAAGGCAACTTTCTAGGGAAAGACTTGCCAATTTATAGCCATGATTATACATTTTCTGCAGCTTTTCCTCTGGGCTAACATTTAGATAAATACGGGGCTTGTCTGAACCCCTGGGGCCAAACTCACTCTGGCTAGAAATCCCACATAACTTAGGAATTCAGTGCTCAGGAAAATTTTAGTCTCTTAACTTTTAGATAGAATTGTGTAAGACTCACATGAATTATGACTACCCTACAGGAAAAAAGTCTGTCACTTTTACTTTATTTTCTGCTATATATGCCTCACACTCGAAGAGCCAATAAATAACCTGTGTTCATGCAAATGACCTCTTTTGGACTATACTCAAAATTTCATTAGAAAAACACAATTATAAAAGCATCCATTTAAATTCATAGATACTAACATGCCACTAAAAAGCCTATTTTACACTGAAAAATTACACTGCACACATTTTTCTGAATAAAGTAGATGATAGATACAAATGGATAATTTATTCTGACTTTTAGGTCTGATAGTAGTACTTTCACAGTCATTTCTTTGTGTCAAAAGTGTTGGGATTTTTTTTTTTTAAATATGCTATAGTTCTAGAACACCTACATACTTACAACCAGCCTTTCTTTATGTTCACAATCCAATAAATATAAGAAGTATTCCTGAATAAGAGATAGCTCAGTGACAACTGAAGGACAGAATTCTTCAGTAACATTAAACATCTCTATGATTTTTTTTTAAATTTTTTTATTTGCTATAACATAAACTTTCTGACAGCATTACCTACTATTGAGAACTTCCACTGACTTCAGATGAATTTATACATATATTAACATACATGCACATGCATGTTTGAGTGTGCACACGTGCACCTACGCAGCCTTGAAGTCTTTCCTGCATTGCAGTGTGTGGACATTTTTACTTTATCTCTACTTGCTTCAAGTTGGTTTTTCTTTAAGGATTCACTTTTAAACCTAAAGACAAAAGACATTTCCCCCTTATTTCTTCTAGGATCCAGTGCTCTACTTCTGATAAACCTTAAGGAGTTGCTATTCCCAACAAGAATTATGGTCTTAATAACTATAAAGGTGTCTTCCTATTATTATGAAGCAATCAGTTTTCTTACTGGATTATGTAACGTAATACAGTACTTTGGAAGCAATAATACTTTATAAAGTAGAACAGCAATTTCCTGACAGTTGCCAGGAAAAGCAAGAGGAAAAAAGTATATTACAAACAGAGTTTGTCATAAAGACTTTAAATTTTAGTCTTACTCTGGGAAGAACAATTGTGATTGCAGCAATTATACAGTAACTGTAAGCCATGTCTTTTTAATAATACTAAGTGAGAAGGTGCTGATTCCATGACAAGATCAACCAGGCTTACTAGGGAAAATTCTGTAACAAGTCAGAATGTTACCAACAGAGCATTTCTATTTCTCAGAACAATTTATATCAGCTGCAACTACCAGTCCTGAAACATTTTCTATATTCACTGTGAGGAGTGATAACCTTGAAACAGAAAAGATCTGGTGATTTGACAGCAGTAGGAAGACACAATGTGATCAAGATTCCTCAACAGTGTAGTTAAAATATTTTAATGGAACTACAAGAGCTGACCAAGGAGACTTGCAGTACTTCTGGGTAGAGAGAGAAGATATCAGGGTCCTTATACCTGTCATAACATACCAACAGGGACCCTGGAGTACACTATAGCCAACTTACTTTAGTTTAAATTAATTCCAGACCTTAAACTATTACAATAACCAAGTTTCTTGCATTACTTCTTTCCTTTAGAAACTATGCAATTATATACTTTTATAATTATAATAAGTAATTATTACTATAAAAATACATAATGCAGTTATTATAAAATACTTGGTTTGGTCTGTATGTAGAGTTTTGTATCACACAGAAAAGAAAGGACAGGGTGATTGTCATAGGAAAATATGAGAAAAGTTGCAGCTCTCTTGCACGATGCCTTGGTACCAAAAGTTCCAAGTGGATACCCCAAGTGCAGTAAGACAGCTTGGTCAGTGCTTCCAAGCCCTTGTACTCAGTGAAAGGAGCTGACAGTTGAAGGCTTCAACATAAGCTTATCAAAATACAAAATCCAGCTGTTTTTTTGTCGGTTTTTTTTTTTTCTTTTACAGGGGAGTTATTACAGGGACCATATATAAATGACATAATCATGTATATCCCACATGTGAGACTGGAAGATTAAAGTTTCAAAGAGCCAGTAGTCTTCAATGTCTGACTTTTATTGTGTTTCCTAAGCTTCTCTGAAAAACCTCTGCCTTTATGAAGGCCATGGCTGTTTTGTTATTTCTAAAGACTTCAGCAGGGTCAGGGTTCCACACTGGCTCTTACTCTAAAATAAACATGCAGCTTCAACCACAAGCAAGAGCAGTTGCAGTGATTTCTGTGAAGTTGTGTCATGCCTTATGTCAGAGGGTGGCCCAGATAGTCAGAGTGGACCCTTGTGGCCTTATGGAACAAGCTCCACATGCCAAAAATATTATCATTTGAACAAGACAAAACCTTTGAAAAATCAAATTTTGTGGATTTATGCACATACCTAAGCGCTCTGCCAAATCCAGCTATTTTGCATTCTTATTTTAAAATCAGATTTTTGTTGGCTGGAGTGCTTAGTAATTGTGGTTGTTTGCTTTATTACAGGAGTATTTGACAGCTAGCAATCAGGCATGTCACTTGAAGAATTCACTGTGCCCATTACAAGAAGCATCCAAGTATCATTAGACTTTTTGCACAAGGGGATAGTGGAGCATTCCAGGGCTGAAGAGTGGGAAGAGGGTCTTTCCTATCAATAGCTCACCCACATTTTTTTTATTCTTTTGCTTGATTTGATCTCACCACAGACCAAGCCCTGCCCTAGAGGAACATAACAAGCTGACAAGAGCTGTGGCACGAAATGGGGTTGGATTTTGCTTCCCACCCAAGGGAAAGGGCCTCTGTGGTGGTACAGCCCTGGGCTACCTCTGTGGAGTTGTGATTGTGGAGATGCTTGTGTAAGAAACAAGCTTATTCTAGAAATCAGCTCAAGATGAGCTTTGAACTGCTCATATTCATTGACCAACAGCAATGGTTGGTCCTGCTATGAAGCAGGATATTTTACAGGAAGATGATGACAACATTTCTGAAACTGCTCCAGTACTTCCCCATTTCCAAGCCTCAGATGCCAGGAATCTAACAGGTCTTTGCCCTGCTTCTTGCATTAGCCATAGGTTTTGCCTGCTGTAAACACAGCTCCTTTCTTAACACAACTGGAGCTCTTTATCCTTGGTAGGACCAATAGATGTGGTCTCACATGTCTAAATGGTATGATGAATGTCAGTATGTTCAAAATTCAAAGGTCAAGTTGACCACAGAACTGCATTGCACACAGTTAACTAGTTATGAATACTGAAGTCTCTAAGCTCCCCCAACAAATTCACAAATAATTCTTGCATCATGCACTCAGGGACAAATTGGCAATGTATAAATTGTGGTTGCAAGATGCCTTTTTTCTTTATTCCCTTCAGTGATTCTTTTATTAGTTTTCAGACCTTTGCTATTATTGCACAGTAAAAGCATTTTACATAGAAACACATGGTCATACCTCTGTGGCTTTGAATTTGCATTACTTCAACTAAAACAAACAAACAAAAAACCCAACAAAGCAACAAACAAAAAGACTCTTGCTTTGGGCTTGACTCATGGTAGGTTTGTATTCTATCTTTCCTGAAGAACACAAAACCAAGTTCTGCTTTTCCTATTGAAACACATGGGATTTGCTCTTGCACAGCTAAAACAATGCTTAACTGGAGGCTTGCTGGTTGATTTGTGCCACTGAGGGACAAGAGCTTTTGCATCACTCCATGCTACACTTTCTCTAATTCAGAGTTTTACTGGCACACTGTGGTATAAGTTAAACGAATCTGTGAATTCTAGATAGAATATCAGTTATTTTACTTATGAAATTCTAGTTCCAGTCATATTGTTTGAGAGGTACTCCCAGAAAACTTGGGATGTTTTAGTACAAAATCAGTCTTCAATCATGCAATATTTGTAAGCTAAAGAGCCAAGTATCCTGCAGGTAGCACAGGATATTGTACATATGAGAGTGTGATTCAGATTGAAATAAAATCTTTCCCTCGTCATCAGAGGGGAGAAAACTAAACAATGCTAAATACATCCACTATAGAGAAGCTTTATACTTTATCACAGTATAGTTTCTGCCCAGATACTCTAGGGCAGCTTGTTCACTCTCTTAGCTTGTACTGTTTCCTGTGGGTGCTGCCTGAGAGCTTGTAACATTCAAAAGCAGACAGCATATGGCTTTCACAAGCCAAGTGCTACTTTCAAAGCCATAGTTGCGGCTTTCAACTTGTAGCTGATGTCTACAAAGAGCTAGAGACTTCATTCAGAAGAGTAGGGGGATGGTTTTATGTATAAAAGAACAATATACAAGTATCTTAAATCTATGTGCATGTGAGACATTTCAGTTTGAATGGCACTGATCATCTTCAGCATGGCCATTTATCTCTCAATACATTTCCTAATTAATTAGTTCTATCAAATCTTAGAAATGGAACCTTTAGCTTAAGAAATAAAACAGATCTTGAAAAATCTATGTGGTAGGTATGCAATACATGTCTTGATGATTTAGTTCAAAAGCTGCAAGTTAAAATAATTGGAGCTCAGCAAAAATCCCACTGGATCAAGCTGTACTGTCAGCTGCACCCACTTAATCCCAAAGAAGAGAGTGTAATTATAGATTCCAGGTGGACAAAACAGCATCTTATGGTGACATCCATAAGACAAACATGATTCAGCCCAAATGATTATTACAAATATATATAAATCAGTGCTTAGTTGTAGTGCTTAATAAGTCTGAAGAAGACAGTGCTCCAAAATATTTTTTTTCCAAATAGAATGGCTTTAGAAGTTATAGCCTAGGTGACAGAGGTTAATTCTTCTATTTAAAGGCAGTATTTTCATCTCAGCATCTAAACTCACTTTGAACTTGCGTAAGTTACAGCCAGCTGCTGACCGAGAATTGTACATGGGCTGAAACTGCAACAAATTTTTAAACATAGATTATTTGATAGCCAAATGGCAGTAAACTGGCCCAAACCAAAATGGGCTGTGCAACTGAAAGCATTGCTGCTGATAAGCTACAGGGTTGTTTTTCTGAAATACTGTTTATTATTTTCAAAACATGCCTGATTAATAAAAAAAAAGTACTTTGTTTGTAATGTACTTATTTAAAAATCTTCATACTAAAGAGCTCTTTGGTTTCCCCAGCATCTCAGGTGGGATTTTTCACTTAACATCTGCTTGAACTTTTACAGCTTACATAAAACAACATTAAAAAAAATAATTTAAAATACACAATTCTCTCAGTTGCAGAAGGAAAAAGCAAGAGCTGGGACGCTGGATACACTGCACAAAGGTAGGTGTTTCCAAGTACATTAAAGGAAATGTTATGCCTAATAAGCTTTGATTTACCTTTGAATTCATTAAGGGACCAAGAATGGCTCATCGAGGCTTAAGTGTTCAGAAGAGAGACAGGGGGAGCCTGCCAGAACTGAAGTGCCTTATTCCTGTAAAGAGCACGCCTTCCCCTGGGCTCTTGAGATGGGGGAGTAAGCAAAATACCTTCTCTACTATCAGAGGAGAGATTACTTTAATCCTTTTAGAGTTTGAGGATGGAAGGGGAAGAGAAGGGCTCTGTGTGCCTTCTCTCCAGTTGAATCCTCAACAATAGACCTCAAACAAAATAAAACTGACTCAGACTTTTTTAAATTGAAAATCTTTAGTTCCTAAGTACCAACATACCAACTTCGCACATAGGCTTCAGCTGGTACCATATATATTGAAGCTATCATACCTCTTTTTCACTACTAAAGGAGTTCATATCATCCCACAATGAATTCTTTCATTATTTTAATCTCTTCTAGAGAGAGGGAGGCTCATTTTTTTGTATACTTTGTATTTGTAGTTCCTCAAGTAGTTTGTAAACAAACTCCATCTGTTATCTATGCCTGTATCTATTTGACTAAATGTGCTGTACACATGCCCATGACATGGTTTCTGCTCCTGCTAGGAGCTCCTCTAACTAGGTTGAGTATCTGGCTGAAAAATCTGGTGCACTACCCTGAACATCCACTGGGGCTGCAGCAAAATGGACTCTACAGGTAACTTAGCTACAGAGAGTGCCAGTCTCAGCACATTTGAAGCTGAACAATCAGAAAGTTAAGAGAAGGCAAATGGTGCTTTTCAGCTTTTCTGAAAGGCTGATCTACCATGTCTGTGTGTTTCTTAAGCCAGTTGGGATCTCTTCTTCAGAAGACCTGCAATGCATGTCACAAATCTGCTCTTTGTTAAGCATCTTTTTCTTAAATCTAAAGTCATTTGCAGCCATTTTGATGCCCAAATTCAAGTAGATCAACATACATCTTTAAAGCAATGTGCAAAAAGTCCCCTGGCTCCTCCCTCTTTCCAACAGGGTTAGGCTAGCAGGAAAACGCAAAGCAAGGGAAGGTATTTCCCCCTGAATTTCTCAACTATAGATGTTTTATTAAATCTGATTCCAGAAATGAAAACAAAACAAAGAATAGCCAAATTTCCACTCTATGTCATGGACTCTGATTAGTCATTCAGTGCCACAACTTTTGACATTTACAGTACACAGATCACCTCGAGAGGTGAGAATTCAGCTGGAGTCCAGTGACATCCCAAACCCAGAGCTGGGTTCTTTCATAAGCAATATTTCATGCTCAGCACAAACTTCCTCAAAAGGAGGCCAGCGCATGCCAGGACACTGTGGTGGCTCAGTTCTTTGGAGAGGCTGGTTGCTGCACCACACCTTGCAATGGCTGAGGGAACCATGTGCCACCAGCCTTTGACCTCCTGCCAAGCGCCAGAGGCTCAGAAAGCAGAGCAGCAAAGAAGGGAGGGTGTCTTTGGACCATGCGTGTCAGGAGTTGCTGCCTGCAGCCAGCCCTGCAGAACTCCAATGCCAGCCTGGCAACAAAGAGACATCACCTAATCTGAATTTGCAAATGCAACTATTTTCCTCCTGAGTTTACTTAGATTGACTTACATCTGTATTAGGGAGGCATCCTCCCCTGCCAAATAGCTCAAAGGAAGTTTTTCCCCACTGCAAAGTCAAGGATTAAAACCAGATGCTGCTATGTTTCCACCTTCACATATAATATTAAGATGACTAGTCATTAGACTTTTTTGCTTCACTACCAAGTAAGATAAGATAGTTACAAGAAAACACTAACATGGTAAGACTTTGATTTCTTGCCAGTGAGTTTAACTGCTGAAGCTGTGTGCAGAAACCATGGAAAATTGACAGTGGTTAATACAATGAAGGCATGTATATATGCTGACAAATTAAAGAAATTAGACCTTTATAAAGGTGATGACTTTCCAATTTCAATTTTCACAGAGATAACAAACAAACAGAGCTCCATCTGCTGAAAATTTGCTTTCTTCCTAGGAGCAACAACTCAAATTTCAGGTGCTCACAGGGGAAGTACTGTTCTGCTACTGGACATTTAACAAAGTGGTAAAATGCAGTGATCCTTTTGACAATCCTTTTTACAGTGCTTTGAAGTGACATCTGAGTTTGCCTGTTAGACTCAACATTTGAAAACTTGTGTCAAGAAAGAAAGAAAGCAGAGGTACTGCTTAGCAAACCAGACAAAGGGTCACTTAAAGGATGAACATGAGCACTTTGAATGTGAAAATGCTAAAAAATTCCAAGGGCAAGATACATCATGTTCCTGAGGTTTACAAAAAGAAAAAAACGTTTGTGACATATGCTTTAAGTTCTATAAGCAAGAAACTATAAAATACATATGCTGTCTGAAAACATGATAATTCATATTCAGGTGACTTAATAGAAATAATCATTCCCACACAAATAAAGTTATCACTAAACTCCTTGTCTCCTTCCTTCTAGTCTGTTCCTACTCTGAACATCGAGGCATGCTGATGCAGCGCTTCTCTCTGTTGTCTGCACAGTGTACTGGTTCTCAGACAGCAAATGTCCTCCTGTATGACTTGTGGGAGGGCTGCCTCAAGTGCTGCACTTCAGCTTGGACAGGTATTAACACATCACAGATGTAGCAAAGCCCACTAGTGAATAGACATGGGCAACAGAAGAAAGGTAAGAAAGATGGAAATCCCAAAGACTCTTAGTTATCTTATGGAAGATAGAAGGGCAGATTTCTTTATGCTGAATTACTGAGGCAAGTTTTGGTGCTGAAGTAACACCAGTGGTACAGCACCAGCATCCTCTTAGTCCTCACCTGTCACCTAAATCCACAGGACAACCAGAAACAGTAGTAGGACATGAGTTTTCAGGGAGGTTCAAAAGAGGACCCAGAAATATCTAGAACAGGAAATCTAATCTTTGTTACGTGTCCAAGTGATTAAAACAATAATAAAATTAGTTAACATATTGATGTAATGGGCAAGGCTGAGAGTGTTTGTTACAAAGGGATGTCACGCTGTTCAAGTCCAAGAGTTCCTGAAGACGGTATTGAACAAGTGACATATCAGGGCATCATCTCACATAGTTCTTGAAACTACAAGCAGTATTAAGGGCTCTAAAAGACACTGAACTGCCAGAGCACTTATACAAGAATGTAGTAAGCAGAATTCAAAGTAAAATTGCTTATGCAAGGAAAATAACTCTAAATACATTACAATCCATGGTTGCTTAATTAGCTATAACATGAAAATTACGTTGGATTCTTTGTGGAAAATGCAGCTCGATGCTCAGCAACACTGAAGAAGGCAAAGGATGTGAAAGCATGATTGGAAGTGTAATGAACCTAACCAGAAAATGCCATTGTTATGCTAATCTATTGCACAGCCACTCCTTGATACTTTGTGCAGTTACAGTCATCTCACCTCAGAAGAGGGAAAAAGACTAAAACAAGAGTGATGAAGATAAATGTAAGAAACCCATAACAGCTTCCATGTGAAGACAGATTACACAATTCAGGATTCTGGTGGAAAAGCTGGAAGAGAGCACAATGAATGTAATGGGACTTTCAAATATCACAGCAGTGGATAATGTTAACACCTGATACCAGGACTTAGGCATGGAAATACTGAGAAGCAAACTCAGAAATAAAATCAAAGGGAGCCCTTCTTCCACACAGCACAGCTAGTTGTGAAACACTATCAGAAGCATTTAATGCCAATAGAAATAACAAAAGAGCATTGCCTTTTACATCATTTACACAAGTTCGTAGGAAAAAAGCGTCAAAGGGCTTTTAAAAACATTAATGCAAATTAAGCCCTAGGGTTTAAAAGGCTACAGAATACCAAAAGCTAGTATTCTACACCAAGGATCATTTGCCCTATTTTTATATTCCTTGCCTCAGCATGTGCTGCTGGCTGGCTGGCAGAGGCAACATATTAGTTCAGAGGGACCATTAACCCAATCTGATAGGGCTGTTTTGGATTCAGGCAGGTCAAAAAGACGTGAAGTAGGTCTTACAAGTTTTGAACATTCACACTTTATTTAAAATTATTCAAATAACAACAGAGCAGGTTCATGGAATACTTCTTTTGTCCTTAACTTTTAGTAATTTGAATTTCCTTCTCACTCAGGCAAATTACCTCTTCAATTACACCATCACATTATGAAAATGTTTCAAGAGTCTGTGTCCCATAATGAAAAGATCTTCATACAGTATTAAAAAAAAAACAAACTACCACAAACACATCCCTACTGCCTTTTACTTTCTTTGATCCAATCAATTTAGTGGTTATGCACCTTTACTCCATGAAATTGTCCAACTAAACTTTTGTGTAGTAAAAACAAAAATTAACACCATCCCAGCTTTAAATAATAATTTTGGAAAATACATAACTTAATAGCTTTAAGATGATCTCAAGAAAACAGTTTGTGCAAAAGAGAGGCTTTGTGAACACCATCAAGTTTCTCCCAAGAGCCATGGAAACCAGATTCTTGGAGGCTCAGAAGTTCCATTATGTACCTCCACATGACAGAAGGAACCCACATTCAGGCATTTGACTTGGAGCATTCCTAAGCACAAGAGTGCTTTTTCCTCCTAGACCAGCCAGAGGATCCATGCAACATCCATCCCCACTGCTTACCAACAGCAAGGAGTTGAATGAATGCCACACGTCCTGTAAGACATACAAACTTGTCTCCTGGTTAAGCAGCAAAGTAGTGGAATGCCTTGGTAAGGAATACTAGTGCTCTATCTTCCCAAGGAATTAACTGGAAAGATAGTGAAGGGATGGATGTTGCTAGGAAAAGGAATAGCTTTAACAGGTGTCAGGCACTAGTCTCCTAGCAGACAAATTACAAATACAGGACCTGTTCCACACACCAACACAATAGCGTGTTTCATCCCTGTGTTGTCAATGACTGTCAGCAGAAGGCTGGAATCCAATACGTGATCAGATGTTGTCTAGACTTTCCTGGTACACGCTTCATCCCTGGCACAAGGCACATGGACACCAGCCCACTTCATCTGGGAGGATGTACCTCTAGCACTCAGCGTGCCAAAGCAGGAGAAAAAAAAGTAGGAAAATGTAAAAAGCCAGATAAGTGGAATTTCCTTTCACTTATGAAGCTGGTACTTGACTGTAGGACAGATTTGTTGTGGTATGTCCAAGTCCACTGGATGCAAGTGCAGTAAACTAACAGAATAACCTCACTTTGACAATTGCTCAGAATAGAACATCCCTTTACACTGAACAAGTTTGTCTGATAAGAGATGATGCTGCTCTGCACAAACCTTGCTTTCTACTGAATCAATAATAGTCAATCTCTTTGTATTTCCTTGGGGCTATTTTGCCTTCTTCATTACAAGAACAGAGAGAGCAATCAAAACATAGATCTGCTCTGATTCTCACAAGGTTTTTGAACAAAAGGAGGCAAATCAAGTACAATAATGATCCATTTTGTCCTAAAGTACTGACTCTGCTACATCCTCTATGAAATGACCAAAATAAGTTATGTAGCCCCTTTAGATGACAAAAATAGGGCATCTTCACACTAATCTTTTTCACTCCTGGGCTTTTCTTCCCCTTTTAATGTTTTCAGGATAATTCACCTCTCCTGTAATCATTGTTCAAACCATTTTACATACCACTCTCAACAGACTGATCTTCCTTTTCATCCTACCCTCAAGCTCTATTACAATTTGTAACAATACCACCGTATTTTGTTGCTGTTAAGCAATAAATGCTTGCAATTATAATAAGTCATCAGTGCAAACAATTTACATATCAGACTTTTGTTTTCCATTTCCAGTTTTTTCTTGACTTCTTCCTCCCCTGTAGGCCTATTCTCACAGTGCACTTTATGACCTGGAAGCCTGATATTTGAATCAGCTATACTGATACAGCTGAATCTCAACTATGACATCACCCTCCTCCTGAAAGTATTTAATGGTATATTATTTTTCCCCAGTGCTCAAATTTCCTTTAAAAACAGACTCAAGAAATGAATGTAAGAACTCAGTTTCTTTGTTCAAGTGTGCTGTCTTCAACTTCATTCTCAATTTGTTTTACAAAATGTGTTGGGCAGCTGTTCTTTTATTATTTTCATACCTCTCTCTATCCAACTTTCTAGTTAAGTACTTATTATTTGGACCAAATTCTGCTCCCTAACGTGCATGATCGGAAGTTGCAGGCACATCCAAGAGTTGGAATTGGCTCTAGGTATTCACCCACAGCCTGTCACATCTTTCAGCATTTTTTACTATATCCGTTTCATTTTCCTTAAATGATCTAAGCCATTTTACCGAGGCAGCTTTTAACAGACCAGTGTGTATAACTAACAGAAACTTTACCGAATTTAGCATTGCTCAGATTTCATGTTTCAAAACTTAGTGTGAAGTGGATTAATACAATACTCTCAACAATTGAAAAGAACCCAGCTCTACTCCCAAATTAGTGCAATTTTAAATAGAATTTCAATTAGGAAGCCAGATTACATGAATTATATACGTTTGCTAACAAATTTAATCTATGATACAAGACTCATTTGCCAAATGTTGGAGCATATAGGTGGTAATATTAGGTTCCTCTCCTCTTATAACTAATATATTTCCAGGTACTTCTATCACCTCGCTCTATATAAACAAATGGAAACCTTTCAGACAAGCATACAGAGTCAGCTTGTCTGTATATAACATAAGATACAGCTGTTAATTTGTGGAATTCAGTATTTTGAATCTAATAACAAAGCATTTTTACTTTAACACAAGAAGCAACATTTATACACTGCCTTCAGTTCTTGTCATTGCTTTACCCTTTAGTAACTGACAGCAACTAATTCAGAAAATAGGAAGTGTTTTAATTTGTTGTAAGTCTTCAAATACTGAATTATTTTTTACTAAACTAAGAATTATGAGAGAGGAAAGTCCTAAAGAAACATTTCTAGATCAGATGATATATCTGTGCAATTAAAACTTGGCAGCAGGCTTTACCAAAAGCTACCATGCTGTAAATGCCTTTTACTGGCATTCGACTACTGCTTAGGCTTTGCTTCACACCTCCCAGTCATAGCCAGCACCTGCTGCTTCACAGGAAGGTTGAACTCCCCTCTTGGTCCCAATAAGTTCAGGTCCTTGAAGAAAGTTTTACATGTGAAGTGGCTATGAGGGCTGCTCTGTCCTTACAGTAAGGACTTAGAGTGAGTCAGTCACTGAGTTAATGCTGCTGTCAAAAATATCCATCACTGGGTCTAAAGATTCACATCACTGGCTGTGAAGCTTCTAGATACCTTGTAACATGAGTGCTACTGCAGCTGCAGTCAGTTACAGCAGCAGATGTTTTAACAGGGACAGCATGCTGAAAGAAAATATCCCAGCTTGCTTAACTTCAACATCCAGCAAAATACTTGGATTCTTTAGAAATACTTAGAAGATGACATGACCTTTGACACATCCACATCAGACATTACACTGCAGCAGAAGGAAACTGGATTGATTTGACATTATTTGTTTCAGGTAAGAGGTGATATGGACAGAGAAGCAAGAGATGTCATGCCCTGAATTCAGTAAGGATTTTGAAAGTGGTTGGAAAACCATATCCAGACAGCAGCCGTCAGCTGCTGTCAGGAGAGAAGAGTGTATCAAAGAAGAGTTCTGCACTGGCTCTGGTACTACTCACTGTGTGGAAGCTGGATGGTCAAAGTTAATTTGTAGTCTTGACAGGCAAGCAAAAAATTAAAACCACAGATATAAGTCAACAGGTGAACAGACTGAGTATTTTTCTTAAAGAAAAAGAACAACACAGGACTGTAGAAGTGACTGATCTACAAAACCAGGGAGTTGCAGCAGTTTGCAAGCATGAATTACATAAAGTACTCCACAAGGACCATCAAGTCCAACCCTTAGCCCTGCACAGAACAACCTCACGAGTCACACTGTGTGCCTGAGAGTATCATCCAAACATGTCTTGAACTCTGGCAGGGTTGGTGCTGTGACCACTTCCCCGGGGAGCCTGTTCAGTGCCCAACCACTCCTGGGTGAAGAACCCTTTTTCTAATATCCAACCTAAGTCTCTCCTGCCACAACTTCCATTGAGTCCTGTCACTGATCCCCACACAGCAGAGATCAGCGTCTGCCCCTCCTCTTCCCCTCACAGGGAAGTCATAACTGCAATGAGGTGTCCACCCAGTCTCCTCTTCAGGCTGAGCAGACCAAGTACCCTCAGCAGCTACTCTACTACAAATTGCCTCATAACAGTATCACTTCTTCAAGGGACTATGAGTGTCTTGTGAGTCCCCACCCAAAGAGTCAAAAGCTTTCCTTGGAAATTACCTCTGTTACCTCCTTTGCCTCTTTTCCTCAAAACTCCCAATGGCAATTTTTTTCTATTCATAGTGCATATTTGTGCAATTCTCAAATTCATCTAAAGAATAATTAGAAGACTAAGAGTCTGCCAGGAGATGTTCTGGTAGAAATTATCTTTATAGAAAAATTGCTAACGAGTAAGTAGAGGGTTATGAGAGCTCAAAGACACGATTTATGGGACATATACACACATAGGCCTGTCTGGACAAAGAAAGAAACCAAAACTCTCCAGCTGCTACAAGACTTACTTTTAAAAATAATTATCTTGCAAATAATAAAATAACTCCTTGTCTTCCAATCATCACAAGTAGAATTTTCAGATAATTCCCACACCATACCTATGTTCTATTTTCATACTGGGCTTTAGCATTCAGGAAACAAAAACCAAAGAACGCAAAACATCCAAGCAGGTCTTTTGAAGTGTAAAGATGCATGTGACCCGCTTTTGAAAACCTAATTGGATTACATAGCTAACTGAGATTAGAAAAGAAACAAAATTCTCATTTATGTATTTCTATTTTTAATTTGTATTTCTTTTGAAAGAAAAATACCATGTTCCTTGCTCATCATCCATTTCTGGAAGTAATAACCTGCACTGTGGTAAAGTCCTTTAAACTTTGTCCTCATCACCTCTCTGGAAGTCATATAATGGATTCTCCTCTGTCCCAGGTACAGCCATGCAGTGCCCTGATTGCACAGTGCAGCCCACTCACCCAGACTCTATAGGAACACCATGCATTTCACTCTTGGATGAAAAAAATGCTGGAGGTGAAATGAAAGTAGATGTGGGTAATGCTTTTTCCTTCCCACTGATCAGTTATGCAGCACTGATACAATATCAGAATATTAGCTAAATAGGAAAATTTCTTTAAGCATGGCTTCTACATTAATTTACACTGAAGTCTTCAAATGAGAAGATTTAATCCTCCAAACATCAATCTGGAGATAAACTGTACACATGGGAAGCTAAGTGGGAACATTGCTTCTCAGTCATCAAGAAAACAATATTGAACTATTTAAAAAAGTAGTAAATAACATGAAGTAACAATGACATCTTTTGGATACCTGCTTTGTTTAAATTGGCAGCTCAAACCTTTATCTAATTCTCACCAAACTTCTACTTCACCCCAGAAAAGAAAAATTAACCTTCTGGATCACAAGACTAACTGTCTGATCTTCCGTCTGCACAGATGAAACCAACATGCTGCCCTTGGCTTTAGTGACTGCGAGATTCTGTTTCTAGAAATTGTTTCTGAAAATTAGATTGCATTACATTTCATTTCAGTCCTTATTTTATCAGGGACTTTTCTTTTAGGATGCTAAGCTAACCCACAAATTTAGTTTATTTCATTAAAGTGGGTACTGAGCCCTGTTACGTCAGATTTTTGACAGTGGCAAGAGATATGATTACCTGCTCAACAACCATTTTGGAAGAGAAAATGTAACTGCTCCTCCCTCCCCAGCTCTCCAGAAAGCAGGTAAGGAAGTGATTGTGAACATAATTGCTTATGGTACTGAGGATCATATACTCACAAATCATATTTTTTTCTTTAATAATATCTTTCCCCTCCCTTCACTGTAACATTTTTTTACTCTTGTCCTGTCTTGCTGCACTAGATGTGGAAACCTGTTACAAAGAGCCATTTGTCCTCCAAATATCCAATGCAACAATAAGCATTATTAAATACACTTGTGATATAATCTCTTCTAAGAACTATAACACACTGCACAAAGATTTTTTCCACCTATGAGTTTAATAAAAAGTTTTTATAAAAAGAGAGGTCAAATAATTTCTTGTTCTAGAAATGGCTCATTTATTCCAAGTGCTCTATTTACATTTTATTTACCTCAAATTCCACAATGATACTTTCCCTCAGTCTGGTTTGCATTTCTGAACACTTTTCACTACCTGCAGGTAACTATTTTGGTTACTTGAAAAGGTATCAAATCCCCATTAGCCAGCTTTGCAGATACACTTTAAATCCTTTAAGTTGTTAAAATTCTTACAATGCTTAACCAGGATTTTAAATGGAAATAGGAAAGAGACTGCATTATTAAAAAAGTCTTCAATGAAAACTTCAAGAGTGCTGGGAGAGTCCTTTAAGAACATACTGCCACCTGAACATTCTTCTTATTGACTTGAGACTTATTGATAATTTCCTCATTCACAGTAAAACTACTTTTCTGACTGATTCTATAGACGACTTTAGCATGCCAAAACCACGGGTTAGAATGCTGCCACAAGCCATGACTAGTATCCTAGTGCAGGGTTTAGTAACTACGGCTAATTAGGAAATCTGTTCTCAAGTGCCATGTTCCATCATGGAATAAGTGAGCCTACTGCAGTCTAGTCCAAGAAAATACTATGCTTTTCAATAAAAAACGTCTGGCCAAAGTTCTAACACTGATGCAGGAATTGGTCCCTATTCCTAAGTTTTCAAGAACATTTGACCATCTATCAATGCCATTATTGCTTTTAAATTACTTACAGAAAAATCTACAATTGTTCTTGAAGGGAGTGAAAGAAAAGTGTGCTAGGAATGCACTAAGAATCAGCCCTGAATAGATATAAATTGGTCTCAGCTTTTATTGTGATGAGCTCCAGACTACAGATCAGCCAGAAGAACCAGGATTTATTTAGGACTAAGTAATTTTTCCCTTTTTATAAAACCAAGCCAGATAACAATGGGAACCATATGAGAGGCTACTCACACCCGCAAGAGTCAAGACAAGAATGGTTCAAACACATGCTTGAGCATCCACAGTCTTGATGTACTGGCCAAGAGCTATCACACATCATCCCACCTGTGGTACTGGAATGCTCTTCTTGGTTTCCATCTCCTGCTCAGCAATGCCAGGTGAGCACAATACAAGCATTGGCAGAGACTCATCCAACATCCAAGGAAGTCCTTGAGCCCTCCTCTGAACCTTGTTTATCCCCATGCCTTGAGGTACCAAGGACCGTACCTGCTCCATGCAGCAGAAGGGCCCACAGCAGAACCTTACGAGTGGTGACAGCAGAGACAGCAGCAGTCACAAGTGGGCATGGCAATCCCATTCATGCCTCCTTCACTGCCCAGCACAGGGTTCTGTCTCGCAGGCACCACAGAGAAAGGGAGCAGACTCTGCCAGGGTCCAAAGCTCTCACGGATGTCACCCTGCTGGGGACAGACAGCTGGGCCCACACCAGCTTTCTTGGAGAGCCTGTTTAACCCCACCATTAGAGGAACATACTAAGACTGTTCTGAAGCCTGTAGGAGCATCCTACATGTAGCTATCAAATGCACAGTTAAGTTACTCATTAAACCAGAGCATACAACTCCTGCTAGATAGACTATAATAATTTTATGGAAATGGATACATATTTTCAGTAGAAATTGGCAATCAGGATGTGTTGAGTTACTAGGATTTGATGGGTTTTCAGTGGAATCTATTAAGTTTTGAAGTATATTTTCAGATTTTTCTATAGAGACAATTCAACCTTGACAGATCCCAAGATAATGATCTTTTAAGGTCATTATGTACTTAGCTGACACAAATAGCATATTTTAATTACAGTTAATAAGATTCAGATTTTGTTTTGAATTCCATGATGTCAAACCTGGCATGCTCCTTTAAGGGGTCTGTACAAAGAGCACAATAGTTTTTTTCCCTGTAACTCATCTAGACTTTTTTTGCTCATGTCAGTTTGACCTTGAAGAGAACACGATGTCCTTTGAGATCTTTTTTTTTTTTTTTAAAAAAAGCCACACTCAGGGCCAACAATTCTTTGACTAAGGAGACCTCTGTATCTTTAGCTGGTGAGAGCTGCGGCTCTATCATGCACCAAGAGACAGTATTCCTTGTACTCTTTGTTTACAATAGAATATAGATACCATTGAGCTCTGATTCCAGAAGCTTTCACCCCTGATGCTGGAATCTTTCATACTGGTGTTAGGAGTCCAGTGGAATAGGCTGTTAAACATATGACAAGTCTGTACACACTTAATAGAAAGTCTGATCTTTTAGTTATTTATATAAGGTAAGAAACAAGGCTCCTGAAAGTTACTAGACAATGTGAATAGCCTAGCTGGTTTCAGTAAGCATATTTATACATCACCCATTATTAAAGTATCTGCAAATCTGGGCTATTACACTAACAATCAATTGTAACTGATGTCAGTTAATTCATTATATTTGCCTGCATGTAACATCTGATGTGTTTTACTGATATCACAAGCTGTTCTTCAGATTCCATCATCCTGCAATAGTTCAGCAGATAGCGATAAATATGCCAGCAGCCTTACTAGGATTTCCCTAGATAGTTCAGTGGAAGTAAGCAATCAAGCCTGATAACAACAAAGATATTTTCTGACCATTACTGTTCTAAGAAATTGGGATGGACTATGAGGAAGCATTTAGAAAATGCACAAGACTAAGTTTTTCCTCCATGCAGTGCCAGTCAAGTGCTTATGGACACTAATTTGATTGCCTGATCCATAGAGTGTGTATACAAAATTCATCAAGCTCAATAGGGATATTCATCTAAGACAGATTTATGCCTCTAAATAATCCTGCTGGCAGGTCCTTAGTCATAGACAGTAAGGCCAAAACAGACCATTAAGATAGTACAGTCTGGTCTCCTGCATAACACAGGCCAATGAACCTCATCCAATAATTTATGCTTTAAGACCACAATTTGTGTTTGAGTTATAGCATCTCTTTCAGAAAATCTTCAGTCATAGTCTAAGTGGAGGTGAAACCATTACATGTCTAGGTAACTTGTTCCAGTGATGAATAACCCTTACTGATAAGAGACTGCCTTATCTCTAGTCTGAATTTACACAGCTTCACTTTTCATTATTGGATTTCTTTATGTCTTTTCCAGTTGAATAAGAGAACTATCTATTATTTTTCCCTACAAAGATACTTGACCACTGTTAAGTAACATCTTAACCTTCACTTGGACAACTTTATGGACTAAGCAGACATCTTTCAACACACAGCATGTCCTTGTACACTAGTTAATTTTGTAGTTCTCTGCATTTGCTCTTATTTTTAATGCATCCTTTTTGAAATTTCACACACAAGGGGCCATATAATTTCTATACCACCCAGACTCTTTCTTTCTATGTTGTTGCTTAATGAAGAAACCCTCACAACTCTATGCCCTCATGAAACCCGGACAAATTACTTCCTTAGAAAAGCTTTATAACATTAGGGTAGTCAAAACCAAGCAATTAAAGATGCCTATAGAAATCTTGAAGCATAATTCCCACTGACAGGATGAAAATATCTGACACAGTATAAATGTGGTACTGGACATAACTCAGGATTCAGTTTGTTATCAAACAAGATTTTTCTTGTAACTACCTTTTACTTAATAGCAGTGCGACCAATTTCCAGTATTTTTAGAATGTCCAATTTTATAAGAACTTCATATTTGGCTGTGTTGTTTTTAGCTTTAGGCTGCATTTCAGCTCACAGGACCTTAGAAAAATCCCCCTAACAACAAACCCACAAACTTTTGACATTTTTTTTACTCACATTTACAAAGTCAGTTTTGAGAAGAAAGAAGTTGCTTGCCAGTGAAGTCTGTATTGTTCGAAAATAAATAAATATAAACAAGTAATTAGTTCTACTTGATGCTGTTCAGAAATGGCATACAGTTAAATAAGCCCTAAACCTTCTGAAAGCTTATGCGTGGGAACAAGCACTCTAAAGAGCACCTTCTAACCCATTCTTTAGCTTGAGCCAGGATCTCTTCTGTTTCTATGTCAAGTTGTCTCCCAGGAAACTGAAGAAAGCAGTCACTTCTCAACTCCCCACAGATTTGTGTACCCTATTTTCCAATATTTCTTCTCTCTGGTTCTATTGGGGAGCTCACTGAATTCTGTTGGACTGTTTATGCATGGAGTGTGCATATACATGCATTTATTTATGTACACACATACATGCATGTGTGTGTATGTATTCCAGCTGAATTGGCTATTTATTCATTTTTGAATGGGGAGGACTTGCTATGCAGAAAGCTTTCCTTTGGCCTGGGTGCCAGGTCTCTGCCTAGGCCAAGCCAGTTACTGTATTCAGCTACATTGTGTGAGGCTCAGTGACTGCTCCTGAAAATTAGTCCCATTTGTACCTCATGGACAAAAGTGGCATTTGTCTCATAGACATAGAGAGAAAAATCAACTCAAATTTTATAAAATATTTATGCTGTGTGATTAACAACAACTGCTCTCTATCTCTATTAATATCATCTCAAAAGTTTTTCTCCTTGATTTTAGGTTAGCTTGATACTGAGCTCTCCTTTACATTTTGTAACTTAGACTGCTGGATCCAAGACAACTGCATTGCATTTGAGGAAACAAACAAAAAATGAGCACTAGAGAATCACTGAAGAGAAACTAAAGTTATTTGACAGAGATGTGACATACATTCTGCATGCTTTGTCTATCCACGTTCCTAGCATGCATTGAGCAACATTGTCTTTTTGACTGCTTTACAGCCTTAACATAATATCACATACCAGGCACATGACCACCCAAGACGGTTGCTTCTTTTGTTGATAAGGCAATTACTATGGCAAGTGGGGTTAGGGGATTTCTGTTCTAAAACAGAAACAATACTACATGAAGATCCAGGGCAACTAAGTTCAAGATTCTCATTAAAAATCTGAATTACTTAATTACTAGCATCAACAATTAGAAGCTAGGCACACTGTGAAGATGGGATGTTTAATGAAACCCACGCCTCAGGCACCAGAGCTGGCAAGGCATTTCTTCATATTTAATGCATTGCACAACTATTACACATTTTGGTCTGCTAAAGAGCACCTCATGTATAAGGGACTGGGAAATATATAGGGCAAAGACTTGCTCTAGCAGGTGCCTCTGCCTTTCCCAAATCCATCTTCAGCAATGTTACTGGCAGCCCATTGGATACCTGGGTGAAAATGTGATGCACCAGTACAAGAGAGACTCAGTCTTCCTGCCCTGCTGAGCATGCCCTCTCTGCTCCAGGGGAAGAAACATGAGCATAGAGTTACCATGGAGGCCAGCACAGCACCGGGAACTGTGTTAACAGCTAAACATTTAGCTGTTTGGGACCTCCTTTGTATTATCTTTCTGCAAATTTCTCTGCTGCAGTTTTGAGCTTAGCGTAACCTTCATATTTTATAGTCTATTATTCATTCATGCACAAAAAATAAAAGATATGGTCATATAAAACCCAGCATTTGGCAATTTCCATACATGTTTTAAAATAAAAGGTCCAAACACACCAGCATAATCTTGTGACTAGAAAAGGCCTGTGCTCATTAGCAAGAGCAGATTTGTTATTTGATTGCTTCCTTCAAAACAACCTAATATTAGAGTTCTCAATCCTGCCCAGCATTATGCTAAGCTGGAAAAAATTAAGTCACTTTTAGGATTTTCTAATGCTATAAATAATTAAGGTTTTACCTCAAAGTAAAGCTTCTTCCAGATGCGATGTGGAAACCTCCAGAAGTCTGACTCATTACTATGAGCTATAAATCATAGATTAAGTCTTGATGAAAAGACCCGTGGAACAGCCCACACAGTTGAGAGATATTTGATGGTATAAACAGCTGTAACATTAGTAATCCCCTTCAACTTCATCAAATGAATAAGAACACCGGTTTTCTGAATTGCCATGTTATACTCAAGTGGTTAGATAATAAAAGTTTCATTAAAATCATGGAATTATTTAGGTTGGAAAAGACCTTAAGATCATCAAGTCCAAGTGTTAACTGCCAAGTCCACCACTAAAGCACTTCCCCAAGCACCACATCTATATGTCTTTTAAAAGTCTCCAGGGATGGTGACTCAACCACTACCCTGGGCAGCCTGTTCCAGGACTTGACAACCCTTTCCACAGAGAAAGTTTTCCTAATATCCAAGCTAAACCTCACCTGGAGCAAGAGGCCATTTCCTCTTCTCCTACATATTCCTCATATCCTCTTGTTCCTCTTGTCCACCTCACTACAACCTCCTTTCGGAAGCTGTATACAGCTGCATGGTCCCACCTTGATTCTCCACCTCTCCGGCTCCTTCACCTTCTGCACATGAGACTTGTTCTCTAGTCCCTTCACCGGCTCTATTGCCCTTCTCTGGACATGCTTCAGAAGTGAGGGGCCCAGAACCATACCCATTATTTGAGGAGCAGCTTCACCAGTGCCAAAGACAAGGAGACAATCATTCCCCTGGTCCTGCTGGCCACACTATTTCTGACACAGGCCAGGATGCCGTTGGCCACCTTGGCTACCTGAGCCTGATCACATGGTTGTCCTGTACATGCTGCCTGATGACACTGAAGATGATCTGCTCCATAACCTTCCCCAAACTGAGGTTTGTTACCCATCCTGTGTGTGTTGGTGTAGATGCACTTCACCTGGGCTACTGACCCTGTCACCTTTTTGGGGGAGAAGCCCTAATTCCTACATGACCATTCGCAGGCACTTTTAAGGTTTGTAACACACCTTTAACCTTCATATCTTGCTGCCACTTGGATCTCCATCCCCTGCCCCGACTGAGGTAGCAGACTGCAGGACCTCACTAACACACTGTTCCTCAAACAGAGGCACGTTGCCCTCAGGTTTATCTCTAGTGAGCCTGGTTCAACTAGACACTCCAATTTTCAGAGCTTTTTTCTGTTAATAATCTATAAATTTAAGGTTTCAGAGATGCTCTTGTTTTTGAATGGCTATCAGGGTGTCCCAAAGAGTAAGATTTTTATTTTCAACACTATTTTAAAAATTCTTTTCCTTCTTTCAAGCATAGCAATTTATTGACTCTTTTCATTAAATTGGTCATACATATTGTTAAATGGACACTCCTCAACTGAAAACATGTAGTTTCATAGTCCTTTGCATTTTGAACTGAGTGTAGAAGAGTCTAAAGCAAAATAATCCAGAAGCAACATAAAAGGTTAAAAACAAAAACACAAACAAACCCCCCCCCCCAAACAAACAAAAAAAGGCTGTGTCCTTCTGAGAAGTGCAGACAATAGTGATAAGAACTGTTACCTTAGGAGTCATCATTATCACCAATATTCCAAATACAAGACATCAAGATGATGGTTACATATGCCCTCAATGAATACTAAATCTACAGTACATATAATACTGGCTTTTTAGATAGGAATCTTGAGTACCTGAAGCGAGACACAAACACTGCCCTGTCTAAAAGAAGAAAAAGGCAACAATGCAAGAGAAGATTTTTAACTTACCACATTCATGAAGACCACCTCTGTAACATCACTCTTCTAAATTACACTGCAAACCTTTCCCAGGCTTCTTTCCCAGACCTCCTCACCTCCGAAGCACATTTTTTGCACTCTCACACCAGGCCAAAAGCTGGCACGTGCACTCCCACAGCTCTTTTTGTGAACGTGCCTGGGTAAAGGTGACGCTCACAGAACAGCTGAGCCTCGTTGCCCTTAATGAGAGTGGCTCCAAGTTTCCAAACGAGACCCAGGTGCTGAGGTTGGCATTTTTATCACAACTGGGTGTGGTTAATTTAGTGACAAGCTGTGGATGCACTTAAATAAATGTTGCACATGATGCAAAGCTTTTACCCCATCACAGACAAAGCTGTTGACATTGATAGGTTTAGAGAGACTTGAGAGACTGTTTTATCTGGCAGAACATTTTACAGGTGCATATACTGTAATTCAGCAGGATTGCATGACTCATTTGGTAATTAGTGCGAGGTCTTTTAGCAGGCACAAACAAGAACCCAGGAAACTTCAAAAAAATTTCCTTCTTTCTCACCCCTAAAGGATTATATACCAGAGCAAGGAGTGGCTGACCATGAGCAGAAACACCTGGCAATTGCCACTACAAGGTTGCTGCAGAGCCAAATTAGACACATAAGCAATATAAGTTAATTTCATTATATTTTGTTGTTCAGAAAAAAAGAATATGGGAAAAAAGTTGGAGTAAGGACAGGCAATACAAATGATACCATCTGCACTTTTCAGGTGTACTTCAGTTTGGATATTCATATATTCATATGCAGAAGTGAAGAAGTCATTGTAATACACATGTTGTTTCTAGTGTTATTTAAACTATTAAGAGTTTTAAGAGAAAGATGCTTCAAGTCTTCTTCTATAGCTCTTCATCATTGTTCAGCTATAGTATGATTGTGCAAGGAATTGACTAAGGGACCTGCTGTAAAACAATGTCCTGTGTTAAGGAAAGGAAAAAAAATACGCAAATCTGTGTAAGAAGTACGGAAGCAGCTAAGGACTGTTGTAGCAAACCTCTCTAGGTTCATACTGCCCGATAACCTCATTCTTTCAATTATCATTTATTTCCCTGCAGGGTCACTGTCATAGGCAGAGCCTATAGTGAGAAATAAATCCTGGGCTTAACTCAGGTGGACAAAACACACACTCTTGCCCGTTTCAGCATGGGCCACCTCCGACTCAGGTTTGTGATGAAGCAATCCAGACTAGTTTGTTTTTTGTCACCTGCTGAAGGCTCAACATTACAGAGTCAGCATTTGCAGGAAGAGTAATACCTTTAATTAGAAGAGCAGGGAAAAAAAAGCTGGAAAAAAAGCAGAGTAGCTTGCAGACAGTCAGCCTGTCAGCCCATGGTAGGCCATGTAGAACATAATTTCAAACATGAAGACAGGCTGAATGCCTGAAAGTATGTCTTTTTCCAAGAATATCAATCTAATGAAAACTATTAATTCTGCCCACAGATTTTGCCTGCCTTATACTCTTAGATTATCATGGCTTCAGAAATTATCTTACAAACATCTGGGAGCCACTGGTGGCGGGGACGTGTGAGCTCCAGCAATGCTGGTTCCTGCCAGGCCATCCCTCTCATTTCCCAGCCAGAAATAAAAAGATGTGCTCCCTGTAAGAGTACTCTGAAGGGAGGGTGGCCATCACGTTCACCACAATTAAAGAGCAGGCTTGTAAAGAGTATGCTTGGGGATTATAAAAGAACAACCTTGCTACTTTTATGTCTCTAGTTCAAAGATGCCAATCCTGCCCCTCCGTGCTGGAATAAACTGATTTAGACCACAAGATACAGACTGTTACAGACAAATTGCCAACTTCATGCCAAAGTAGCAACAAAATATAGTTTTTAAAGAGGCAGGTAGAGCTCTGAGAGAAATGAATCAACCTTTCCCGTACCTCCCTGACCTTTTACAGTATGTGAAAACTCAGTCAATTAAAGAAAACAAAAACTAAAAAAGCCAAACCAAAAATCCAAACCAACCCTAAACCTCCTTTTTTACTAAACACCGCAGCTGGATTTACTAAAATTATAGTTGAGACCACTGGAAAATTGCTAGGGTGATAAAACAGCTTGTATCATAACCACCGCTTTCATTCTGCTCTGTGGTTTAAAAACACATCTGATTTACTTGCTAGCATTTTTCTTGTCTGAAAACATGTAGCTATACAATCCTTAGTGGTTAAAACTATGGCTGAGTCATTCTACTTTGCCACAGTTGACTTATGCTTCAGAAAGCCTGCTCCCACCACACTGTCTGGAGAACGACTGGACATGTTTGACTTCTGCAGAACCATCCCATGGAAGGAGATCATTTATATCCCCACAGCTCGAAACCATCCAGGAAGTTCTTTGGAAGCTAGAGACTAGAAAGAACCAGAAAATGCATGCGAGAAAGAATGTCTAAACACAGTAACAACAAACACAGCAAAGTATATTTCAGCAGCTCTCAGCCTCTTTCACATCTTGGCCAGAGAGTGATCTGGACAACAGGTTGCTTCCTGCACATCTCAGCTTACCAGTTCCAGGATTTGGGAAGGAAGAATGGATGCAAAAGACTCAACACTGGTAGAAATGAGAGATTAAGACAAGGTTGAGGGAGAGTGTGAAATTGGTTGAGGAAAGATGGAGAGGGAGAAAGCCTGCCAAATAAACCTCCTAACAAGATCACTTTTCATTGTCTCCCACTTCTGCTCACTGCATGGACATCCCACGCTGGCTTACAACTCCAGTAGCCCCTGTACTATTCCTTCCAGTACTCCTCCAAGCAATTTATTAACAGTACATACAAGAACAGGCATTTATAATAGAAAAGAACCCAAGCTTGATAAAAGATAAGTGTAGCACAAGAAACATTCACTTAGACCCTAAGGAACTGAATAATTTTATCTACAATAAAAATTTGTCAGGGAAAAACCTAACTATGTTTTCTTTGTTGTGGTTCATATTGAGTTTCATTCTGGTGAGCCAGGTGGTACTTAAAGATGCAAAAATCAGATTTTTCAGATAAGCTGCAAAGCAATAGAAATTAGGGCTATGGCAGAGGGATTATCTCAAACCCAGGAAAAAGACTACTAAGAGAAAAAGATAAAGAACCAAACTGCTGATTATTTTTGTGATATGATGCCACGGTGATATTGGTATGCAACTAACCTCTAGAGCCCAGGAATCCATCTGTACTCTGGGATCAATCAGCCTCAGTACAGTGAAAAGCAAACTGTGGAAGGCATCCAAGGCAGGCCTCAGTTGTTACAGAGTTTGCTTTGACTGGATTTCAGCACTCTATCTGTTGTCTTTATCCAGCTTTTGAGAAAATTTGACTGTGATATCAAACCCATCCTAACATTTAATCTATGTGAGATGGGTGCATCCAAAAGCTGGAGCAAACAGGTACAATGACTATTTCTCAGAAACTGAGACTTTGGGTTTGTAGCTCCACTTGACTTAGTGGCCCTGGTAGCAGTGACAAACAAAGGTGTTAAAAAGCTAAATGCTTTAAATCCTGAACTATTCTGTGGATCTTCGTTTTGTGGTGTTTTTCAGCTCATATTGTTTAACCAGAACCAGTAGGTGTGACAATCACACTGCAGTGCTTTGGGACAGTTTTGATTCATGTTTGTTCTTCTTTCCTCTGAAAGAAGTTTTACAACACCTGCACTCACAGTAAATGTCACTGTATATAATTTCTCTCTCTCTCTCTCTCTTTTTTTTTTAATGCACTGTGTTCCTCTTTAACAGACAAATAATAAAACTTATCAGACTACCTATCCACTTTGAGAAGGCAGACAAAACTTATCATTAGTTTAAAATCACTATGTGGCTTTGTATTTTTCTTAAAATGAGCCTTCATTGAGTAATAATATCTACCTTGTAACCTTAATTTTTTTATGTGCTCATATAAAATGTTTTTTTTTGTAAAAGAACATCATTACCTTATGTGATTTCTGTAAAACTCAATAACCTTAAGGAAAGATATTAGTAGACAAAGTTTTGCATTGATTTTTTAATAAATTACACTTACTTTTTTGCCCCCCAAGGATACCTACAGTTCATCCAACTGACCTTAGTTTATATCCACACGTCCCTACATTTGCTCTGTTGCATAGAAAAATGAATAGATATATTTGTGTGGCTTAGACTCCACAAAGATAAAAAAATTACTCTTTGACTGATTCTTGAACTTGGTTAGAGTAATGCAATACTTTATTACCTGTTTGTATGTTAAGTGCTAAAATTCCATTAAAAGATACAGTTATGCAATATTGAGTGAAGTTTCCCCACTTTTTTCCTAAATAACTAGTAGCTTTTAAAAAGAAGCAGAAAATTTTATGAGCCATCTCTTAGCTCACAATTAACTTCTTTAATTATACTTTTTACTATTTGAAACTTCAGTATCTTAAGACTATGTTCCTAATCATTCAGAGAAGAATTTCCATTAGATCCAGGGCTGTATGAAAATTTTAAACCACAGTAGCACAGGCAAAATGAAATAATTTGGTGACTGAACTTGTGTTTAATATGGATTCATTCATTATTCCTTTTAATTGGAGATGAAAGTTCTTTGCATTTTAGGAATCAAATACACTCCTGAAATCTCTGCTCTCAGGAATTCATCTACTACCTTTTCTTTCTTAATCCCTTAGTATGTTGGAAAGAAAGAGAGGGGACAATTGAAATAACAAGTCTGAAAATGAGATATAAAGGAAAAAATATGAAAAGAATAAAAGAAAAAATAAAAGGGGGGCAGGGGGAAACACTACTAGTCATGGATATTTTTCATTGCAGGGACATAAAACCCCCTAACAGAAAGAGAGAACATGAAGGGAGGTTGATGTTGACAAGGAAAAGGTAGGGACATTGAACCACATATTTCCTCCTTCCTGAAACACTGCCCTCAACAGATATTTTCAGAGAAGGCATTGATTGGCCACAGACTTAATTCAAGGTGAAGTTTCCCAGTTTCTATGAGAACACGGGGAAATCTTTCCCAATAAATGCATAGCCATGATTTATAGAAATTTGCTTCAGGCAGGTTTTACTGTTTTCAGAGAAAAATTTATACAAAATACACTGAAAAATAACTGCTTGGCATGAACCTCCAGTCTGACTTCCACTCAACAGAAAAATAGACAAATAAACAAAGAAAAAAACAACAACCCAGCAAATAAACAAACAATAATAAAAATAATCAAGAGGGTTTTTTTCATCAGCCCCTATAAAGTAAATAAGTGAGAGCTAATCCTTGCCTCCACCAAGGCACTCACCAGCTCTAGCATAGCTTCTTATGTGCTCCCCATGGTATAGAGCTCCGTGGTTTTGTCCACAGCCTAGGTTGTCCACAATCTAGAGACAGGAGACAGGAACAATATCTAGTCTTGTCTTAAGTCTCCAGGAAATCAGGGCAACCTATGTTCCTATTGCAATTTCTGTTTTGAGGCACCGACCCCAGTGTTGCCAGTGAGAGAGGTGTAGAAGAGTTTTATCACACGTAATTCCCGCTGCTCAGGCACAGGCTGTCCAGTAACCAGGCATGGAGCAACAGGGTGGCAGAACTGGGGTGGGTTTGCATGTTTGTCTGCATTTGAAACACTTCAGGAAGAATGAAAAATTGTATATTTTGGCAGGTTTAAATGAAACTTCTTCAGGTGCTGAATGAAAAAGTAGAATGCCATCTTGTTATATCTTTGTGACTAATGAAATTGGGCAAAACATTCTTCTAAATATTGCATTGTGATTTGACAGCAAGTGTAAAGGAAGTGGAAAAGTTTTGATTTCAAACAATAGAGAGAATTTAAGAAAGCTCAAGCTGAAATGCCTTGCTGTTAATATTTGAAATAACTCAACCCAAAGTAATTTTAAATGTAGCAAATGGAACTCTTTCTCTAATGGCAAAATACAACATTATTAATCTTGGATTTAAATGCTATTTAACTCCGAAGTGTTCAAAATGCTGAAGTCAAGTACTGTAACCATAACTAATCTCAAAACAAATGAGAACATTGGAACATGGTTCAAGCCAAAAGAGGGAAGCTGAAAGTTAAGTAACATCTGGGAGCAGAACAGTAATTTAAGGACGCAATTTTGCAAAAGGAGACTAGTTGGAAAGGATAAACAAATACTTCCCCCTGTAATAGCATAGCTGAGTTCTGTGCAGTACCTTAAGTGTCAGCTACTGTAACTGAGGGCAAGAGAAAAAAGTTCTTTCAGAGTTGTGATCTAGAGTTAAACAAAAGTTGAAATGAGAATTAATACTTCTTTCAAGCTCTTGAAGTCATTCTAGTACATCATGGGATACAGAAAACTGCAATGCTCTCTCTAAAGGTGTCTAAAAGCAGAATAAAGGATTGTCAACTGTGCAGCTACTCTTTTCCTCTCACACATCCTGATTGGAAATAGATGTGTTGACATTTTTTCTGATGGAAAAAGTTATTACTAAAAAATATCCAAAAACTGCTGAAACAGAAATACTGCTCAGGAAATTATTCCTTTACAGTCAGTCACCAAAAATTTTCACTTAAATTTGCAGGCAGACATAAGCAAATGCATGGCTGCTGAGCAGAGGAACAGTTAGACTTAGACAAATGGGTATGTGCCATAACTCTTTCTGAATTCCTCAAGTAAAGTCTGGTCTATTCTTATTGGGAGTCCAAAGACTTGTTAGTCATTTAGAAAGTATTAAGTATCAATTCAAATGAATCAACATAATTAATTCCAGACTAGGAAGCAAGTCAACAAGATCAAAAAGCACAGTATTTTAGATTAAAACAAAAATACATTTCAATTCAATTGAAAATTACATTTCAAAGGCTTGTGTTCATATTACTACCTTACCATTCAGGGAGAGAAGACTTCTATCATTAGGATGGTGCATGCTGTTGATATAATTATCATTTGCAGAAACACATAGGCTGTGCCATTTAATCTTAATTTTTTTACTGTATCAGATGAAATGCTGGAGTCACTGTCTAGTTCTTTACTTCTCTCATATCTTGAAAGTGTCTTTAGGTACCATGAACATTAAAAATATTGTTATCAGGAGGAAATGGGATTAAATACAACTATCTCCTTGTCCTCCCATTCCCAAGAAGGAAATTTCTATAGAAAGAAAAGTAGGTGGATGATACATAATGAGAAAGGTGAGAGAAAGAAAGCAGGGAAAGGTAAACTAGAGAAAAGACAAGTAGGGGAGAACAGATGAAAAAAAATCCCCAGGGATTGACAAACAAAAGTAGTTTCACTAAACAGCTCTCAGAATTTAATACAATACTGATTGTGAAGCTCCACTAGAGACTACAGCCCTCATAGGCAGCCTCCTTTATCCTGAAACATTGTCCATCCTGTGGCCAAAAATGGCAGAGCTTCACCTGCACCAGGCACGACGCTGCTTCTCACCACAAGGCACCCCCACAAGCTGCTCCAACGTCCCCACTGGATGCTGGACAAAAAATCCAATGAATGTCCCAAGTGGAATAGTTGGGAAATTCACATCCAAAAGGGGATAGAGTTTTGAAGGTTTTCTTCCCCTCTGGGAGGGGGGAAAGACTTAGAAACATGACTTTTATTTTCTTTATGGGAATTCTAGGGAAAAAGGGATAGGTTTGGAAGAACCGTAATGAATTTTCTCTTCCTGCTGTCTACTCTAAAAGATTTTGGTAATTTCAGAGGGATAAAATTAACAGATAGAAGCCAAGCTCTCAGATATAAATTGCCTTCCTTTGCTGGCTGCTTGAAGAGTCAGTGAGGCTGCAGGGTACTCAGCACCTTCATCTCCCTTGAAGACAGTCAGTGGGAAAAAGATTCTCAGTTCCGTTTTCCCTATTCAGGCGAAGTTATCCTGAGGGGAAAATATTTTCTTTCCTGTAAAATCATAGTTTTCTCATGGAAAGATAGGCTATTTCACCAAAAAAGGCATTTCATTTCAGAGAATTTGCATGATGGAAGAGACCCATAAGATTTTATCATCCGATAAAATTGATTTCACAGTAAATTCTTGTAAAATATTTGCTAGGAACAGATTATTAGCTCTTGAGAAATCACTCCACTGCCTTTCTATTTAGATCATCATACTTTACATTTTTAATAAAAATTAACCTCTTCCAAAGGAATAACTCTTCAAAATAAGTTTTGTTTCGGACTGTTGGAGTTCCTCTTGTTTTCCATCTCTGATGCTTTTCCCAATACCTCAGTATTCCAGTTCTCTTCTGGAGTCCTTGGGATATTCAAGAAGTCCTCAAACTCAAATGGTGAAATGTTCTCAGTGTCTTAAAAGGCAGAGATGCTTAGACTGTCCCTTGTGATTCCTGGGAAAGCTTCAAGCAGTCAGCTGGGAGATTCAGTTACTGAGCAGACAGAGTCAGTAAAATCTCACATCTCAAGCATGACACAAGAACTGGGAAGGACAAAGTAACTAAAGATTAGATGGGACCTCCACTCTTGAGAGATTCACACGGTACAACGAGCAGCAAAACCACACAAACCCCTTGTGCTCCCTCTACACCACGTGGTGAATCAACTTCAAGATCCTTTTAACTTTAGTAACTCTGTATTCTGGCTCCATCTTGCCAAATAGATCCTTTAATCTCCATGTGCCCAACGGAAGGCTTTGTTCTCACACAGTGCATCCCTTCCCAAAGCCCAGCTGGAACCTCAGGGGCCCCACACTCTTTGTTGAGACCCTTGGTACTCACTGCAGTGATTTACTCGGCACATTCAAGAAATACAAGGTCATAATCATTAACACCTAAAACAAACTTTGTTTCAGGTTTGGTTTGGGCCATTATTATTCCTTCATTGTCTCTTAGATCTGTCTTTTACTTAATTACATTTTTAAAGAACTATATTGTAAATATTCCATAAAATCCATTATACACAAAAAAACTCCACCCCATCTCACTTTTCTAGACAAACATGCTTTTAAAGATTCAGTCAGAAAAAATATTTGTGATTAGTTGCAAGCACTGCATTTATGGGCCACCCCTTTCCAGGTGAGGAACATGAAAATGCAAGACGTCTTTATTTTCCTTTTTCCACAGGAGCTAAACTATGTAATGGATGAGCCTTTGTCCACTGCATCATTTGAGAACTCACCAGTTCTGACTTTATCAATCAGTCAATGCAGAATAAATGCCATCAATTCTATGAAAATTTAGTTTGGAGAAATAATTAAAAAAACACCAAACAAATAGATCAAACTGCATGAAAAGTCCACCCTGCACCAAGCATACCATATGTTCCATTTGGAAACCATGATTATCCTGGCTCATGAACACCTCTGGAATGACCACCCTAAACTAGGAAGCTTTGCAAAAGTGCAAATTTGCTTATGAATTAGGCTGAAGCTAAGATGTGCCATCCCATATTAATAATTTTATGTATCTGTGATCTTTTGAGAGCATTGTACATGCTATTCCTTGTAGAAAAATTCTGTCATTCCTGTAGGAATTGATGACAACTAGGAAAATCTGTTCTGGGAAAGGAAAAAGATGAACAGAGGAAGCACAATCCTGCCTTGTAAGAATCCTGGGAGAGACATCTCATGAGTTAAAGTCCTGATAGCTAGAAACTGTCAGACCTATAATCATCCTCAAGGTGCTTAAAAGGCTTAACTTATAATGTCTTTAAATACTGACTTCATACAAACCTTTAGTTGAGTCATAGATCTTTGTATAAAGGAGCACCTAGAAAATCTGAACAACTCTTATATGATACATTTTGAAAGCTGAAATGTGCTTTACAGAAGAAACTTCATTCCCCAACGTAAGAAGCACTGCAGGCTCGGGTCAGGTACTGCAGACAGGACCAATTCAGCCTCTTCAACTCAAAAAGAATTGCTCACACAGTATGTTCAGGAATGATCCAAAATAGTCGCACAATAAATGGGGTGACCATGAGCACAGATCATCGAAATGTGATACCAGGTGACTGTTGCTAGCTCTGGGACAATTTATGACCCACTTAACCTGTCTCAGACCCAGAGGTCTGCAAATTCTATGGTGCTGGTTTCTGCATGGCTCGGAGCTTCATGTCTTTTTGGAACAGCACAACAGCTGGTGTGTGTTTGCTCGTGCTTACAGCAGGAGCTGAACCCCTGTTCTTGCTCACACAGCACTTGGGGTAAACATACAACATTCAACCCCGTGTTCAAATACAGAGTTTTCCAATGGATGTGTACAACTGTATTTTGATTCGTTATAGACCTCACTCCTTTCAAGCTTCTATTGTCCTTCTGTTATTTCAGATCTCTTTTCCTTGCCTTGAAACATCATTTATTTATGGTGATAATTTTTTGAAATACCATGTGTATCTTTCATTTTAATTATAGTTTCAAGGTACTTTTTAACCTACAATTAGCACAGTGTAAAGCTGAAGAGCAGCAACTGTTGATCCCAGAATAACCTTGTAATTTTCTCCTTATTCTCAGCATTCAAGCTCTAAGGCTCCAGATTGTTTGACTCCCATTTGGATTTTTAGCCCATCGTGAACTTGACACGGTTGCTAAGATACATATCAGTCTGCACCATGTTGATACAATATTATTTAAACACTTTAAAGGGCAGCCTAACAGCTCTCTGTAAACACAAAACTCCGCCATAAACTGTTCTCAGAAACAAGCAGCCTGACACAAAAATTTAATCCAGGGTGTTTCAAAGAAGCTTTTCATGAGCATCTTCCCACCACCAGCAAAGCATCTCACAGTTGCATGGCCGCCCTGATGGAGCCTCACTGCACACACAGTTCCTCTGCTCGATGCCCGCAGCAGCCACCCCATCTGCAGCTTCCTATCCTGAGGCTCCTCTCCTGCTGCTGCTGTCACAGGTTTGCAGGCAATTTGATTTGATGTTGGTAGCCCAGGGCCAACAGTTGTTTCCAGGCCTATCTCAGCAACCTGCCCAAAATCAATCGGACCAGGAGCCCTGCTCATGACTGAAGGCTTTGCTGTGCTGCACTGCATGCTGTTTAAATAACAAAAAAACCCAAAACAAAACAGTTTACCCCCATACAAAGATGGGCTAGAGAGTCACACAGACAGCAGAAAAATACAGGAGATAATACAGGCCAAACTTTTTGTGTAATTGGCATTTTTATTCCATGGTGCTTCATTAGCTTGGGAAACAGCGTTGTCCTTGTACAATCATCTCCTGCACCGTTTGCATTGACAATAATGGACCAAGTTTTCAAAAGCAGAAAAAATCATCCCAAAACTGTATATTGTTTCCAGAGTAAAAATATCTGTATCCACAACATACCTTGATGATACCATAATCCTGAGGACAGTTTCACAAGGGTCAGACATCAATATGGATTGATGCAGGTGCTAAAAACAGCCAAAATTCTTTCCCATTTACTCAGTTAATCCCTGGAGGGTTTATTTGTTTACTAATTATGCCAAATATTCTTGTGTGAGCCTTAAATTTTAACAGTATCTTTGGCTGCTTTCCTGGTGTTATTTAACCTCATTAATTATGACACTGGTAAATGATTTGTTTTCTCTCTTTTAGTTTAACTTCCTCCACTAGAGCATGTTCAGTCTATTATTCATTATTTCAGATTTTTTGGGGGTCAGGTTACTGATTTTTCAGTATCACATCTTCTCTCTCCTGTGTCTGTTCAAAATGCTGCATTAGCCTTTCTTCTATCTGATTTTGTCCTTTTCTATATATTCCTGTTCATCACTTCAACTATTAAGTTCCCAAGAATGAGATGGCTAAAAGCAGAGCAGGCTGGGGTGCACATAACAATTCAGATGAGCAGGCAAGTCCATGGCAGCAAGGGATGCAAAGACAGCTATTCCAGAAAGGACAGCAAAGTGGTCTGAAGGTGTGTGGCTTTCAAACTAATACACTCACCTGGGTGATTTCCCTCTTTGCACTTGTGAGAGTCCTCTCCAGCATGAAGTCAACAAAATACTCTCAATATCTACGACATATAAGGAAAGACCTTTTTTGCAAGTATTTTCAATCTTCCTAATGCATGGAAATAATTATGTCTAGATTTCTTTTGGGTGCACTATCTAACCTGCAGAGATCTCAGTTACTACACAGGAAGATTTTAATCAAACTCTTCATCACATTGTGATCTCTGGATTATTCATGCACCTTTATTAATCATATGCCTTCTAGAGACCATTATATCAGAGTTAGAAACACATCCTGAGGGGAAGGGTGTAAATAATGCCGTGAAAGGAGACAACTGGAATCAGCTCTCTGGCAAAGATTGCCCTTCTCTCCTGCAGAAATAGAGTTTCTATCTTAGGGAACAGGCCACAACACATGGTATTTTTTTCTGCATCGTTTTTCAGAGTCACATCATTTTGTGCAGTCACAGAGACAACTACTTCTCATGGTTCTGAGCGCTTGTTTTAGGGTTTTCTTGATGTTCATGTTGTCCTTTAACACTGTGCCCACAGCCAGCTCTTCTGAAAGACCACACTGTGGCCACTCTCCTGGTGTTTATGTGTCAGCATTTCATGCTCTGCTGCTCTGAATTCCTATCAGATTTTTTTTGTTTTGTGGAACATCCAATCATTTTGCAACTTGTTTCCAAAAGGAACAAGGTTTCTAGTCTTTCTTATTCTTAAGTCCTAAACTTCAGTAACAGCACAAAAAGTACTGGTTTTACTTGATTTTTTTTAAAATTCATATATAAAACCTACTTAATGTTAAAAATGCATTTAAAAAGGAAAAAACATTCCACTTGTAAAGTGAATGATATGACACACCAACATGCAAAAATTGCTTCATATTTTTAAAGATAATCAGAATTTTAACATCTTTTGACATTAAAAGAATCTCTAGAAAAAAGTATTCTGGCTCAAATTTTCTGTGAGTAAATATTTTCACCATTTTTAGAAGAAAATAAACCAAAGCACTGTTTTAAGATAGAATCAAAGAATTGACTGTTTTAAGAACCATGCTTGAGTGAATATTGCAGTAAATGTAGCTTTTTCATTGTAAATTCAGAAGTGGTAATTGTCTCCACATGTTCGTAGGCCACAGTGACACTGTCTGGTTAGGACTTATGAGGAGGGCTATAATGTAAGAAAAAATCAATAATGTTATTTTAAAATATTCAGCCATGAAAGACCAGGAACAATCGATTTCGATGAGCAGTTCATATTGGGTAACAAGGCAGCACAAAGATAGATCAAGACTCAAGTGTTAGGAAAGAATATTTAAAGCATTAATTAGATACACCAGAGCTTAATGCCTCTCAGAAGAGATTTTAAAAGAAGGCATTATCTTAAAGTTTTACATTCCATTACAGAATTACATCTATCAAACAGCACTTGACAAATGTGACACTGAAAACTATTTTCTTTTAAAACAATTATAATTTGTTAAACTAAAGCATATACTGCTGTCTGGATTCTGTGGGAGCATGTAATGTCATTTCTTGTGCTCTCTAGAGGAAAGTTGCTCACATGTCTAAGTAAAAAAATGCCTGAATCTATGACAAAGTAAATTACATCTTCAGATTAGGATTTCAAGCCAGAGCTGTCATAACATAGTATGAGACTTTCTTAATGTGAAGGCCCTGAATGCCAAAAAGACACATGACCCTGTTTTCTTCTTCTTGTATACAAGCACTTGGAACCAGGTATCCATTTTGGTTTTAAGATATACATGCATACACACATGAATACATGTGGTATGTCCATTCCTTGTCATGGCAAACTAATTTATTCCTTACTTCACAAGTCAGGAGAGTATCAGGAGAATACAAACATATCACAAGACTTACACCCACAAAACTCAAGCCAAAATATCCACAGTAAACTAGCTAATAGGAACGTGGAAAGCATCTGTAAGGTGCACGTTGTAGAACACGCAACTAGATTTAAAAATGGGGAGAAGAGGTCTTCAAATGTTTAAAATGTTCTCTGAAATAATGCAACATATTGACACTCATGGACCCTCACTGAAGCTTTGATTTACCTTTGACGGTATCAGACAGCCAATAACGATCTATCCAAAGATAAATTAGAGGTGTATAAAGTATTGTCAGTCCAGAGTAAAACTAAAAGTGTATTTCTCCATGGTAGCACAGTGGTAAAGGTACTATTAATTATTCCTCTTGGTTGTATTATCTAGTGCTCTTCAGTGAATATCAGTTTGAAGGACAGAGGACACTTTGTCACAAGCAAAAATCCAAAGTCAGCATTTTGTCCAATTTCCTATCAGTTTGTCATGGAAACAGGATAAAACTTTCCTAAAACATGCCTTGAACTAGAAGAATATGTACATTAAGTGCTATATTTCACCACACCAAGGCACTAAACAATCCTCCCCTCCCTTAAACCCACTAACCTCACTTGACAGAGCATTCATTTATCTTGTGGACATACAGAGAAAGAAAAACCTGAGTGAAAAGCACTACATATTCATTCTTTCTCAGAGAAAGAAGGACAGAAAGTGATTTATATGTGGTAGAAGTCTGTTAACATAAGCAGTATGGAAATTAAATAGGCAGTAAGAAAGCTTTCTTATGGAAGTAAAGAAAGTAAAGACAGCAAAGAAAGCCTGAGCTCAAATTTGCTTTTCTATTGGACTAAAACTTGGGAAAAAATTTGAAATTTCTTTTGGTACCAAGTTTCAAAATACCATGTGCATTTGAATTTGTGAACTAGATGGAAAGCAAAGGAATCTGAAACTTTCTGCAAAAATAAAAGTTTGACATGTTACTTAGTTCATTTCCAACCCTGTCATTATGAACGGCTTTCAGCATTTCTCACAGACATAGATTCAGAGAATTAATTCAGATGGCATACTGGAGATTTGTACTTCTCTCTGTGTTTACGAAAACAGATGTAAGTGATGCAACAGAGGAGATCTTCCTAGGATAAACGAAAGTCCAGCAAAAGCACAAGGAAAAACACAACTGGTCAAATTCACAGTCCCTGTCAGTCCATAGCAGTAAATCCTTGGTGCAACTGTTGGCAAGATCATTCCAACACTGACTGTGGTAACTGTGCAGCACCTGTTTCTGAAGGGCTGGCAGCCATACCCTGGTCACACCTGAGGGCACATACATGTTCCCAAGGGGTGTGTGCACTGTCAGGGCTGTCCCCAAGCTGGTCTTTCAATGAGATACCTGGCTGGACCTTCCCTCAGAGGTCACCACCTTTCCATAACACTGCAAACCTAAAAGAGTGCTGCAAGGTGCTCTACATGGGTATTGATGGGTTTAGGTGAGCTTAGATTACCCTTCCAGGTGTTGATTTTCAATCCTTTGAGCCTGTGTACAGTACTGCAGGTTTTCCCCTGGTGACTCCTGCTGCACAAGGAGTACAAGTCTAGCCTTTGCTGAGGCTGATGGCATTGCTTGCACCCTTGAGAACCCTGAAGAGGTTGGATCCTGGTTTGGAAATTTGCCCTCGTATCCTGTGGTACCACCAGATTAGATAGCTCCTAGAAAATTAAGCCAGATGTTCTGGCACCATGGCCAGGGAGAGAAATGGCCAAAGCATAGGAAGGAAGTCTTACCCAGGGTGAGTGTGGAAATTGTAAGCGACCCAGTTCAGAGGACAAAGCAACCCCCTCAAGGTAGTGCCTGGTCAGTCAAACATGTACCACAGGGAATAACTCATCCAGTCAGCTTATTCCATATACAACCTGTGTCACCACAACCCACACACAGACAGGAAAAGAAAGAAAGTGCTGGTTTCAGACTTCTTGGATAGGCCACATACTTCAGCAGAAACTGTGACAAAATTCTCAAATGTCAACGAGCCTAAAAGCCAGGCAGAAAGTGAATGCTTCTGCCTCCGTGGCCAAGAACATCTCAGCCTCTTTAAACTAGAAAAATAAACATACTAGTCATTCAGTTGTTGTGTTTACAAGCACAGTAAAAAAACCTGAAGAACCTGGGAAAGAAAAGAGGTCTTTGGTGGGAGCTGGATTCCACAGGAGTTAATTTGAATTTCCCCAGCCAGCCGGAGCCAAGGGAAAGCTGATTTTCCACTACCCTGCACCTTGTAGAATCATTTACACTTCTCAAGTGGATGTAAAAACACGGTACAGACACTAACAGAGCCATTTAACACCCACTTTGCAGAGGTGTTAATGTCTAAACAGAGCATAAGGTCATAGAGTCATTCAATTAAGAGCGACTGCTGAGGGAGGGAAGGCTCCTCTCCTTCAGGGCTCTGACAGCCGGGGGCTTTCCCTGCTCCCCACACAGGGGCAGCAGCGATGGCTTCCAAAAGCTGCTCGGAGGAGGTTACCTTTTGGAGGGTGCCACGTGTGCTGGAGAGCTGCATCCGCGTCATCTCCCTTCCACTCTGAGCTGCCACCCCAGCCCCGGGCTGTGTCCCCACGGAGCGCTGCCGTGCGGCTGCACTCCCCTGGAACGAGAGCACGGAGGGAGGTTATGGCAGCCAGGACTGGCCCAACATGGAGCTTGCCAGCCCAGAGCCCACCTGGCACACCTGAGCAAGAGGCGTGACCTGCTGACGTGCTGGTCCCGCCGGCTGGAGCGATGCAGCTCCCCCGGGGCAGAGCTGAGGGCACCGGCTGCAAAAGTGGTGGGAAAGCCCCAGAGAAAGCAAGACCAGTGTGGCCCAGGTGCCACCATGGCACGTTTGGGAAAGGGACCGTGTCTGGAAGGGGCAGAGCCGAGCCGGCTCCCGGCAGGGCACTGCGGCCAGCCCTGCTGCCTCAGGGGCATCCCGGTGCTGGAGACTGAACTGCAGTGTTTCCCCCCACATTCCCAGCCATTTCTCTTTCCCCAATCCTTTGTGAAACTTGCTGTGTGTCCACTGAGAACAACACTAATAAATGCTATCCTCTAAAATAAAAGCAGTGGTGGTTCCTCCTTCTGCTCTCCCCGTATGTGTTCGTGAAGGTCAGAGAGCACAGAGCCAGCTGAGAACGGGGGAGCTGGAGATCAACATTAACGGGAACAAAAGATGACAGAGGAAAACTTGTACCTACAAATATACTTCCCAAAGAACATAATAAAAGAAAGGAATCAGACAGAAAGAGAGAAGAGGACAAAGGAAGACAAAAATATGCCACAGGTGGAGAAAACAGTGAAACCGCCACCCACCCTGGTGCCAAAAATCTCAATTAGAAGATGACAGGTGTGTAACTTTGTTTTAAAGGAAAAAAAAACGCACCATGAAAGAGATGTTGGCAGGTTTAGAAAATAAATGCCAAATGTGTTCAGCCTTGCCTTTGAGCAGTGTTCCTTTTCAGTTGCCTTTTGTTTTCATAAATTTTATTTAGTTTCCTGCAGTTCCCTTGCCAGTTCTGTCAGGGCTGGCCACAGATCTGAGACATGTTGGCCCATCTCCCCTCTAAGGGCTGCTCAACTTCCCTGCTGTGCTCAGGGCAGGTTTGCCTTGTTCCCCAGCGAGACAGGCCCCTCTGTGCTTTAATTGCTTCGCAGCCACTCTGGCACCAGCTGAGGTCACTCTGAGTGACTGCGGCAGAGAAACAGCACCAACTCCAGCCAGTGGCATTGTGACGGCTTTTAAAATGCAAAAGGAGCAGAGACCCAAGATAGAGCACTGCAGGCACCTTTCCACTTTTAAATAAACTGAGAGCAAACACAAGTGTAAAACTCGACTGTTGCTTTTTATGGTCCTGTCTCCTTTTAATTTAAACTTCTTCTGTTTAAGAAACAATGGCATATAGAAAGTGTTTCTGCAGTGGCAAAAAAATAAAAAAGAAAACAAACATATTTCAAATAAGGAAAAATCTGAATTTGCTCCAAATTTATGCTCTCTGCTGCATTTGGCTCCCCTTTCATTCCTTCTCTATTCAGGTACTGCTGTCTCCAGCAGTGTCAGACATGGATTGTGGAGTGAGGTGGATGTTGGAAGCCAACGTGGAAAGTCTTTAGAAATGAGCTAGGACACAGGACTTCATGAACTATCCCACTGCAGAGCACAGACATCAATGCAATAAACTGACAGAACCTCTTTTCCTCTTTTAGGTCTGGAGAAATCCTTGTAAAACAGTATTCTGGTCATTTCTAGTCATCTATACAAACATGGATAGTAGCTTTTTCACATATTAAAGGCAGCTTTTTTTTTTTTTTTCCCCACAAAGGGAGAGAAATTTGGTCTCAGTGACACAGCAAGAACATTACTCTTTCTTACTGGGTTCTCTATTAACTACTTGCTTACTTTCTCCTGAAAACCTTTTTAAATTACAAAATGTCTTCTTAAAAATATTAGAGGGAATGTCTTCTTAAAAAAGTTGTGGAGTTCCTCTCCAAGGGCTGAGTTTTACATCCCAATGGGTGTAAATCTTCTGTCAGGATACAGGAAGATTATGCTTAGTTTAAAGTAGAATTTTTAGAGCTTTATCAAGAATGTGATTGGTCTCTCTCTCTCATTTGTAGATAGTCTGCAAATGGAGATCTTTGGAAGGGGGTCTTTGAAGTGAACACCTTCCCTCTCAATCTGTGAAAGGTACTCAGGGAAAAATTTGTCTGCTCTTAAGAGAAATCTTATCCTACAGATTTAGGTGAGGATGGCACTCATGGCATTAGATGCAACCAGGCATGACTTGCAAATACTAACTTATTAAAGTAATTAATTCATTTCCTCCAACAAATGGTGCGATTAAAAACATGCCTAGGGAATGCTATAAATATACACCTATGACTTGACTTTTCTTCCCAGGAATCTCTGGCTAATCCCTAGTGAATAACCTGTCTATTAACTCAAACCATCAAATGAAAATCAACAGCCAAGTATTTTAAACTATTGCTTTTTATTATAATTACACTGGAGCACAAATAAATAAGCACTAAATTATTGTAAAATATTGTCAATGCACTAAAGAAAGCAGAATTGATCTTCAAACAACATCTTATTACTTCAGAAGTATCAAAGTACATTTAATTACATCTTACCTAAAAAAATCAAGTACAAAAATGAAAAGAAAATTAATATGTATTTATACTGTGTATATAGAAACGGCTAATAATATATGATTACAGTTAGCCTCTAGCTACTCCTTACTCCTACACAATCTCAGGCACATACCTGACAATTTCTAATGAAATATAAAAAAAAGCAACATGACATTCAATTTCAAGATATTGGTAAATGTATTACATCGGAATGAACACAGAATGATTTAATTTTATTTAAAAACCCTGTCATTTAAAAACATAGTGCCATTGTCCACTTAAAAATAAACAACCCAAACAAAAAAAACCCATACTATTTTATACCATTTGCTTTAATTTGTCAAAAGGAGCAATAAAGTAGACATACATTGGCTAATATACGTAAACACATTTTTAGTGCAAGAATAACAAGACCTGTGACTTTACTGTGCTTTCTTGAAATCACAGTGCACTTTACACAAATTGCTACACTATAATGTTTAACTTCAGGAGTTTAAAGCAAAATAAGTGCATACCAAACAATTTCATATATACAGTCTTCATAAGTGTGTGTATATATGTGATCTGTATGTATATACAGATTGCATATTTATACAGACTACAGCTTTAATGACCGTGTGTAACTAAGCACTGTCATTCACCCTGTGACACAGAAGCTGCTGAGACAAGAGGTGGTGTAGGAAATGTTTAACAGCGTTGTGGTGGCAGCTCTCGGCACTTCGCTGCGCCTTTCACTCGAGCGGTGGGGCGGGCCAGCGGTCACGGGACAGGTCGGTGGCCTTTGTCTTGTGCCGGCTCTGTCCGTGACCTTCAGAAACTACTCCACCTGAGCCTCACTTCCCTCCTCTGTAAAACGGTTCTCGCAAGCGTGAGGTTTACTTCACATTTCTAAAGTGCTTTGAAGGTAAGTGCTAAGTTATATTTTAATTTTTCATGTTGTCGCACTTTGAAACAAAAAGCCATTGTTTCCATGGGATACAATGGAGGTCTGGAAGCACACGGGCGGTTATTGAGGAAGGACAACAAAAGCAGTGTTGAGCAATAAAAGCAAAACAAGGAGTGGTTTGTGGTGGGCTAAGTGTACAAGCAAGTCTGCTTAGGACAAGAATGCTTCAATTCCCTGATCATTATTCCTATTACGCATCGATATGAGAAGGACACGATATGAACAAACACTCTCAAACACGTAACTGCTCACATTGACGCCTGCCTTCCCCCAAAGGGCTGGGCGCTGCAGCCCACAGGTCTGGACTGTGAAACTGATGCTTCAGCAGTGGGGTTTTAAAGGAACTGCTCAGGAAGAGACCAGTGTGGAGAAGGACTATCAAGACTGACTGACTGAACACCGGCTTTCGTTTTGGCACCAGAGACTTTGTGCAGCTGGGGGAAAGGGCTAAGTATTTCATACATGGTTATGGAAAATTCTTCTCTTGCCACATTACAAGGAAGACAAAGCATAAACATGTTCTGAATAATGAACCTGTTATCTCAACAGATTTCTCATGACCAACAAGTTGTCTTCTTTCCAGCAGATTCTGAAACTTTGCGAGATCTCTGGAGTTTTTCTTCTGCCATTTTCTTTCTTAAAAAAAAAAAGAGAATAAGCAGAATATACAGTTGGTGTCTTTTGGATGTAACATGTGTTCAAAGATTCCCTCACAGCCTCTGGAGTTTTTTTCACGTCTTCTGTCATTTCAGCTGTGAAGGGCATTTAAATCCACATTTCAATTGTGTACCCATTCCAGCCACTGTATATTCATAACACACCCATATTTAATGTATGCAGGTATATACGTATGCACACATCTATGAGTATATATAGATACATGCATATATACATATATATGTGTGTACACATATGCATATATACATATACAATAATGCTAATATACATACACACATATAAACACACACTTTATCTTTTACAGAAATCTCAGTTTGGACATCAAAATATACATTAGTTAATTAGTTATAAAATATTTAAAAACTTTATTTCAGACGCTGAAAAGAAACTACTACTGATAAAGCGTTACTCAAACTCAAACTTTAGTAATATAGATTACAAAAACCTTCTAAAATTTGTTATTTTTGGTTTTTTTGATCAGCAATTACAGCTGTGGCAATGCTGTCAATATAATTTCAAAGAAAAGCCAATATAACAAGAAGTTTCAAACAACACACCTTTTCTTCTCGGTGAATATAATATTAAAATGATTGTTTTAAAGAGAGACTTTTGTGCTACCGAACTTCAGACACATAGATAGAAATTTAAATATACAAAATATATGCCATAGATCTTTTCTTTTCCCTACTCCACAGAGGTACAAGTTTCCCTTGTTCTCAACAGATCCTTGTGGAAGATATTTCATCGCATGGATTTCACCCTCCTAATCAGTATAAGCCATCTCTTTCTCCCGTTAAAACCAGGAGGTCATAATTCTTTGGTCATGACATAATATTCCATTAAAATGGGTGTAATATAATACAGGATTGCAAGCCAATTCCAGAAGCAGCCAGGAAGAAGAAATGGCATAGCCGGGAGAACATGTTATGTGGGCCTCTGCTTCAAAACCACATGAAATCAAGAGGGATTCCCCTACTGGCTTTCAAGGGGTCTGAATTCCAGCCTTTATGAACAGCACAAGGAAATCTGACACAGCGTTAAGTAAGGATGTGTTGCTGGATTTAAAAACAATAAAAATGTAAACAGATTTTGTCGCCTTTATTTTTCTGGACCAAAGACAAATGTGGACAGGAACGGTGGCTGCAGTGGCACTGCCTCAACCTGCTGAGCGACCGGGTGTCTCCGTCACGGGCTGTACAATGCTTAGTCACAGTGAACCATGGTCTCTGCTAATCAACTGAATGGAATGAAGGAAGAGTTTCTGTTGCAGGTTTTGCTGCAGAAAATTTAGTTTCTTGGCCAAATAATTTTATCAACTGATTCACGTAAAACCAGGGGCAATTTATCTGATTAACATTACGGGAAAACAGATGCAGAACAATCAATATTTTAAATGCAACTTGGGCATCCACGTTAAGCACTTTTATTTTCAGTGCTTGCAGTTTTGCTGTTTCCCATCAGAACTCTCTTCTTTATCCATCCTCCTCCGCCCCCCCCAAGCTAAGGACATCTAACAAGTACGATTCTAGTCATCTTCTACAGCCCTAGCACTGAGTTGTTTTGTACATTGTCCTCTTCAACAAAACGTACAACCACATGCTTTTGTACAGAGGCCACATCTAGGCAGGTCAGAGAAATAAAAGGGTGGCGGCAGGGGTAGGGGTGAACAGTAGAATAAAACATAGAAAATAGGTAATAAAACAGTATAACAGTAACATTATATAGTAAAATTCTTCATAAATTTTTGATTTTTTATTTATATATATTTAAACAGTGTATTAGTTCGGGTGTTTTCAATATATTGGCGAAATATTTACATTTCGATATCTTCTGGATCCAAAAAAATCCTGGATAAATATGTATGCCTTGATCCAGTCGGAAACTTAAATCTCTCTCTTGATTGACAGGTGAGCACTGTATCGGTGTGGGGTTTTTTCCTAGGAAGTTCACCACCTGCAGATAAGTCTTAGGTTAGAGCCTTTGCCTTATTAAGAAAGCAGGCTACCTGTGCTCGATGCAACACAGCGGAGAAGGCATCCTCCACGGGCCTGTCAAATTGCAGTGTCCCAGAACACAGTTTGTTGTTTCGAATAAGGAGGAGGGCTGTATTTCTTGGTCCCGGTATTCTTTTTCCAACTCGGCAAAATAGGCATGCTGTCCTGTTTGCAGAGTCCTTTCTCTGATTTCTGTCGAGCTTTTATTTCTTTGCAGAGGCAACGTTTTTTTTCAATCATATCCAGCATCGTATGGTCCCCTTGCAACCACTGCATACACGTCACCTATTGGTGGGAGGGGTGAAGGGAGAAAGAAAAGAAGGAAGAAGGAAAAAGAAAAAAAAAAGAGGAAAAAAGCATACAAATAACTATTTTTGTCATAGATTGAATACATTGTTTCTTTGCAAGGTCAACTTATTCTTATTTGAAACACTTCAATTTGTTTGATGAACAAAGAATCTCTATGCCAACAACAGAAATGTTAGTTTTTACTTCTAACTACTTCTTTAAGAAAAAAAAAATGGTAATAAAAGGTCCCTGTTTTAACTTCTCCAGAGCACTGAAAGCTAATAAAGATAAATGTTTTTGGCTAACTAGGGCTGGTTGGATTTTAAATGATGGAATAAATCTTAAAAAGGAACATGGATCTTAACAACGTCCTTAAGTTGTGGAAATAAAAAATTCTATACACTGAAACTCATGCTTCATATTGCTTTCCAAATCCAATCTGTCACATTAAAAGCAGGGTGTTAACACTTCTGAGTATCAAGCTAAAAATAACTCCATTTAATTTTGTTAAAATGATTTAATGAACTCCATGCGAATCATATGGATTAACCTATCCTACTCTGTGATGATATTTCATTAACTGGAAAGCACCAAGAGTTTAGAAACTCCATGTTTTCATAACTGCAGAATGTTTGAAAGTGTGATCCTGATCCAAAAATGGAGGTTAGCATATGTTTAGCTATAAGTACGTGTCACAGCCCCTCTGAAACCGAGAATGTGGCTTCACTGGAGTTCATCGGGGTGTTCACCACTGAAAATGTGTGTGGCTTCGAAGGCTTTTGATTGGAACCGAAATCATCAATAGTAAACTCTCCTGAAAGGGCTCATTGGTTTTGGATATGACACTGTATACCTGCAAACCAGAAAACTTCCTCTCAACACTTTGCAAATTTGAAGGGATGTCTTGAGTCTCCCAACAGGTATTTCCCACACTAGTCATGAATTAAGGATTTGTGTGCAAGTAAACGCACACCATACATTCACAGGGCCTGTCCAAGTACATCTCTGCTCTTGTCATGAAAATGCACATGCACAGTAATACTTTGGCAGCATTTTATGACTCATGAAGGAAATGTATCTGTATTATTAAAGGTATTCGAGTACATTTAATAATGCATATGCCTTTTGTTCACAAGTCTTAGAATGCCAAGTATGGGCATACACCATGTTCCTAGAACTGGGGACTGGTTTGCTTAGACGTCACTGTAGAAACTTCTATTGACTTCAGTAGTTTTTGTGGTCAGCTTGAAACATATTTAGTCTTTATTAATATAGATAAAGAAAATGCTCAGTTTGCAAGAAGCAAAGCAAAAGAAATGAATGTGAGCAAGCCTAACAGAAAAAGTAATAATAAAGGACCCACTGAAATAGAAAAATAAATAGAATACAGAAATGTGTGTATTTTTGTAAAAAAAAATTATTCTTAAGAGGCAAAACAGAATAAAAGAATTTTAGATAGAATTCCCTTTCTTTATACTGAAACAAAACCATGCTTACCTTATACACCAGATAGTACTCTGAGTAGAGTAAGTTTAAACCACAATATGAATTTTGTTCTTGAATATTCTGATGAATTTTGAATTACTCGGGTAACTTATCTGCAACATGTCCTCCTGAATGGCTGAGCCGTTCTTCTGGAAGTTTGCTATACCTGCTCTTCTAATTGAATACTGATCTTTTATTTCAGGAGTGATCTAACATTTATTGTGGTGCAGACAGGCGTGAGGCACATCATCTGCCGTGGCCACAAGACTTTCTCTCTTTGGATGTCCAGGCTTGGTCCAAAACTCACTGATGGAACCAGAGATACTCCCCTCCCCACCCCTGGGCTCAGCTCCACAGATCTTTGGACAAGGCTCTACCTGGCCCACATTTCCTGCCACTCTGCTCGTCAGTGATGTTCAGTACTTACGCAGCAGTGTCTTCAGTTTGGCTGGGTCCTCCTACGCTGGGAAGGACAGGGACACAGTCTGCACAAAACTCATTACACAAAATATTCACCAGCACACCAGCTCCTGTGCTGGACTCGACGACAACAGTGCTTGAGTACAGGTTTCCTCTTCTAGACATTGGGAAATACTTTCTCTTTTATAGCCCATCACACAAGCAAACAGAGCACGTGCCAGTGCCAATCCCTTATGGAAGGTGGGGTGCTCCAGTCACCATGCACCAGCCAGAGCACACATGCCAGTCACCGTGAGGGTGTTACATCCACATCACTCCCATGCTCACCACTGTACTGCACACAGTGCATCGCCAACACGGTGTCTTTCGGTAGCTGATCTCCTTCATGGGATTCAAGGGGACTGAAGCAGCACTTTGACCATGCTAATTTCTGAAATACCAGTTAAAACTTTCCAAGGATAGAAATGGTGTTGTAGAATGTATCACTTACACAGCCACTCTGCCACCCCCTGCAAAATAGCCCCTAAAATAAACCTGAGAATAGGCAGCTCCAAAATCCTTTTTTACACTGGCCACTGTATTTTCTTACAGTTAAGGAATCATATATTATGAAGATTTTAAGTTTTTCCACTTTCCCAGACAGATTTTCAAATCTACTTGTGATTTTTTTTAATGCTATTTTTGCTCAATGGCAAATCCTTCACACCAGCATCTTCTTAGGTGTACTGTCCACATGGCACAGTCCTCTCCTGTACCTGCATTCAGGCAATCGTGTGTGCAGGAAAAACATGCAGAGCTGGTATGGGCAAAGTCATTTGCTGAAACAGACCAAGTGAACACATACAGTGAGGAAAGGCTTGGGGAAAAAAGCTTAAATGTGAGAATAAATATTAAAGGGTTTTATTTGATAGTTTTGCCAAGTTCCAGTGTTTAAGCGAAGCAAAATAAAAATGTTTGGAACAAGGGTGCATGCCCTCCTGAAGCTGTATACCAGACCTGAGAGGAAATCTCCAGTTTGTAGATCAATAAACTACAGATATGACAATAACCATGTTGATGATACAAAGTCCCAGAGCGTTAACTAAATTTTCAAGGTGTCCTGGACAAATAACAAGCACTGAGGGTCACAAGCCAGGACTCAACTCAGCTGTTTAATTGCAGCAAAAACCTTCGATGACTTCACTAGGGCTACCAAGGTGTTTCAAGCTAAGGTGTTTGACACTGCAGACTTAGGCCTAATCCTTCCTGTGGCTGAGCTGATGGCACTCACACTCAGCTACAGCACTAATTTTTTTTCATATGAGCCCTCCTTTCTGGCTTCAGCCTGCTCTTCTGGTCATGCACCAGGTTGTTAATATCCTTGCTAAATCATAACAACGAATTTGTTCAGTGAGAGGCACAAAAAATAATGATGCTACAAGATAATTTATGGAAAAAAGTTGAGCATTCAGAACATTTTACAGCTATACAGTTCTCCTGGGAAAGATCCCATAGTGCTTGAGGAATGGTACACATACTGCAGCATGTCAGAGCTTGGCTGCAGATGTGGATGAAGGCAGACAGGCACAAAATGTATCAGCACTGGAGGTAACAGCCAACAAGACACAGTACAGGAGAGGCAAAGTTGGTTCTGACCAAAGAATCTTGGCCCAAAGCCTGTTCCTATTGAAGAGGAAAGAAAGAGCCAGCAGCTAATGTTAGGATTGTAAGGAGGGACCTCCTGGAGACTCCAAGATGTGTATCAGGTACTATGTCACATAATATCCTTTGGAATACAAAATTTGCTGATTGTACATCAATTTCTGTTTTGATGGAATTTTTACTCATTAGATTATCTAGGGTCTAAGACACTTTTTTTCTTTCTTTTATTTTAAATCAGGCAGAGCAAGAGAGTGAAGGAAAATACATGTCAAAAGCCCAGACGTTTGGACACTCATCAAGGAAGTGTTAGAAGCAGGCTCAAATCCTTGATCCTAAGCAGGCAGTAAAAGTTACCTGATAGCTTGATGTGTAGGAGGCATACAGGAATGCAATGTGGTTGGAAAAATTCTCTCACTTGAATGTGACTGAGTGCAAGAGTAAATTAGGATGTCTGTCAGGTTGCTGGTAAATACACTAGACCTTTGATTAGCCATCAGTCTCTAGTTTTCCTTCAAAAATCTTCTTAAAAGCAAATGCTTGTGCCAAACTCAAACATCAATGACAAAAAGTAAGAAACTTCTTCCGCTATACAAAACTGAATTCTTCTATCTGTTTTAATCGCTGACTTTCTTGAAGGCACTAGGAGAAACCAGTCTGTGTTGCCACCTTATTTTTACTATTTGCCTTCAGTTTCTAATACTTTTATTCTGAAAACATTGGAAGTAAATGTTATTAAGATCTGTTATGTACTCTTGGGTTCTATGTTGGCCGTGCCATGGAACAAGAAGTAATATTATAAACCCATCTTCAACTAAGAAAAAACAACAACTTTACACATCCTGAAAAAAATGCAAAATCTTTTGCGTAAGAAAATCTTTCAAAGTAAAAAAAGATCTTTTCTAGTGAATGTTTTAATGGTTTATGAAGGTCAGAGAAACAATCTGGACAAAGTAGTTCTCTTCTCTGCAAAGTGTAAATGGTATATTTCTGTGTGTAGGTGCCTCCATTATCAGTGGGTCTGACTTCATATCTCATAGGATTGAAATTTTGTACTATTCTAGAAAGATAATTAGCAGTCCCGATGGTTTACAAGTACATGTATTGCTTAAATTAGATTGCACTGAGCTAGACCACAGAACTGCCTTGGAGCAGAGGTTTGATGGGCAGGACATGACCAGTTCATTTGCTCTCAGAGGCCAGGATTTGAAGCCAGAGGTCAGTACATGCTGTAGCTCTTTGCAACATCAGAATTTACTGAGAAAAGCACATAATCCCAGGGAAAACTCAGAACAGGCTTTGGAGAACAGACAATGACTCACACTGTCAGGATCTCCCTAGTGTCACAGCAGACTATTTCTGTTTTCTCTTGCCCTGGCATGGACACCCACACCACTGACCACAGCCTGCACCAGCAGACTCAAAAAAGTGCTCAAAATATGGGTGCTTAAAGCAAAGAAGAGAAATAATTCTTAACTAAGCAGGATAGTTTGGTTTGGCAGAGACAGTCATAGTTGCAGATGGAAAAAGATAGAAGAAAATATTCAATAATACAATTAAGCAGCTACTGATGGACACAGCTTTGCACACTGGTTAGCTGCAGTCACCAGGTGTAGAAAGCATCTTGGTATCTTTTTGTGGGTGACTATTCACCATACGAGATCAGACCTTCTAGCCCTTCAGGAACTGGACTATCACTACAGGGTGCACCAGGCAAAGTGCACTGGTACAGTGCACAACCAGGTCTATGTAGGTTCCTGAGCACGTGGATGCTACTGAAAATACTACAGTGATACCTGTAAGTTATATACAAACCAAATAATCCTATGTAAATACACTAGACCTTTCCAAATAAAGGCCTTTCCAAATAAAAAACATGAGGGCTGTGAAAAGAAAAATCTGTCAGCAGGACCAAAAATACAGAGTGAAACATCATCAGCACCAGACGTGGGACTCTCTTCCTTAGCTGTGAAAAGTTTTACTTGCTCATGTGTGACATACATAGCTACATAAATACATGGATAGATAATGCTCTCTCTTAGTAAAAAGATCTTATGTGCTACATAAATCCCACTCCCATTCTCTTGTCTCAAACTGAGTCTTGTGTAATTTCAGCTCTGCACACCAGGCAGGCAGGAGACAAGAGAAGAGCAAGTGCTGGGAGCAGTTCTGCTGCTCCAGAGTGAGGCCACTGGGGTGAAGTGCAGGGAGGATAAAGTCATGCTAGTTCCCAGTGCTGAGAAGTGTTTCAGGAAACCTATAGTTAAAAGGTGCACTGTAATATTTCATACAAGTGCCTGTGAACACGTGATGCTAAAAATGTCATGTAGGAGAAGAAATGCCTGAAATATTGTACATAGCTCTAATACTAGTCACTAAGTTAGAAAATGTCATCAATTTTCATTCATTTTTGAGGAAACTTTTCTAACATTTGAAGTGGCCACATGATATTTCATGCTTTGGACACTTGTATGAGCAGGAGGTTCTTTTGTGGAATATGAACTTCTAATGACCTAAAAAAATATCTTCCACTATAGTTTACATGAGAAGTTTTGACAACACCATATCCCCTTCAGCTGTTACTCCTCATGACATCTTAGCTATTAAGTTCTCAGCTTGCCTGGTTTTAGTGCTGTTGGTTTGTTTGACGCGAAATTGGAAGCTCTGGGCAACAAGAGAGCCCCATAATTCAATTGTGCTTCCATAATTTTTTCCTAGTATGTAGGTCATCACTTACTGTGCTGAAATTCCAGAGGTTATGGGGTTGAGAAAGATGCTGTTTGCTTTTGGCCCTTGCGAGCATCTCCCTCTCCTGCTGGATGGGCAGAGGGTCTGACTCTTGAAGAATGGGAGAAACTATACCACACATATGTGATCATGGATGTCATACACAAATACCCTTTTCTTTGTCACAACTGCGTATCACAGATAAAATGAAAGCCCAGCAGCTGATGTGAGGCTATAACAAAGTGAACTTAAACTAACACAAAATACAATTAAATAAAAAAAAAAGCAGCAACATTTGGAGGAGATTATTAGAAATGTCTCCTGTACTGTAAACAAAGTGGTCTCAGTGCAATCTGTGTGCAGTGCTACGCACCATTCAGCAGAGCCAAGCATGCTGGTTTGTTTTGGCAGGCTGCAGTAAGTGAAGAAGAAAGGCTTTCTGAAAGCCACTTACCATCCTCTGGGATGAAAAGGTACTCCCTCCCTCATGCCTGTTCTGAGACAGGAGTTTCCATACTCTCTTTCCCACTGAAACTCTTGACGGCACTTTCTCTGGTGCAGAAGGTTCCCATCCCCCTGGCCGGGTAAGGTATCTCCAGTGGGAGGATGTGAAATCCCACTCCTAGAAGGCAGTTGTGTGCCACGGGTGCAAGCGGTGGAGGGCTATGTTAAGTAGCAACAGTTCACGGTCTGCTATCTGATACTCTGGGCTTGACGTGGAGGTCCTCTTAGCACATGTTCGCAAAAGGGGAGTTGTCCAAGGCAGGAAGGAGTTCAGCCAGAATCAGGTTTCAGAAAATCTGAGCAGCAAGATCCTCACCCAGTTGAAGCCAACAGGAATGCACCGGCTGACTTCATGGGTCCAAGAATTTGACTACAGTTTGTTCAAACAGTAAAAACAACCTCAATAAAAATGATTTTAAAAGACTTGCAAAGAAGAGCTTGGAAAATTATGTCAGACAAGATTTGTTTTGCTAACCTTGAGCTATAACCATTGCACGCTGAATGTTGTTACTTCCAATGGCTGCAAAAGTCAGTAAGTCAGGGTAGAACTACAGCCTAAAGCTGAAGTAATTTTTTTCTCTTTGACAGAGGTATTCTGGAGTAATATTGCCATGAAAGACAGTTTAATTTGGCCCAGGATAGTTAGTTGTTCATAAAGCTCGGTACTGCTAACCCATTCTCCTGTTACTGTCAAATTCAAAACAACAATTGATTATTAATACAGAGGTGATTAAAAGTAACACGATGTTCAGGAACACGCAGGATGTGCAAGGTGAGCTGTGAAAGCAGACACTCTCCATGCAATTGGGAGTGCATGGTAACGCTCCCTGGGGACAGCGGGCAGCGGAATTGCAAATTCTTCCCTAGGAGTGCCTCAGGTGTTTTCTGGAAGTTTCCCTATGAAGCCAGCAACCAGATTAGGATGATCCTGTGCATTTACGTTCTCACATCACAAGCACAAGTGCACACAAAGTGTTAAACACTACACAAACTGCCCTTTCTGACCTTTCACAAATGTTTCTTTTTAAGGGACCCAAGTACGATCTCTATTTTCCATCTAAGAACATGGGAAATAATTTTTCCAGCACACCAGTCTTAATTTTGACAAAATGGGTAGGAAGAGCACTTTGTAATCTTTCCTTGCATATTTAACATTAAAAGAATTCACTGACACATTTCATTTCAACTTATGAAACAGCATACACAGCACATTTTAAGGGTATTATAACTTTTGAATTGCTGTGTTTAATGTTTTCATTTATATTATTCTGAATTTCTAAACTCCTGGAAATATGTTTTATTTAAAATTATACTACTACAGAAAAAAATGAAAATGAGAGTCCCTATAAAAACTGTAAAACTAGAGTCCCTGTAAGAACTACACTGTCACTTAATGTCATTACATGATACAGTATTAAGAAACTCTGAACACCTTTTTTTCAAACATAAAACTAACTAAAAGACTTGACTATACTGTCTTGCACTTTTTGACCTGGCTAATCCACCCCTTAAAAACGACTGACAAGAATCTTTGGAACTCCAGGAATTCCCAAAGATTCAATATTATGAGCAATTAATACTTCTCCTAAAATTTAATTAGCAAATGATTAGTAAACCTTCAGCACCTCTGATTCCAGACCTCCAGCTTCATGATTCATTGCTTTCAATTACTAAATGTCACAGCTACTTTACACAGAACCAGCCCTGCACATACTCCTATGCCTTGAGTTTTCTGGTAACTCTCGGATTATTGCTGAGGCTACCAACAAAGCAAATTTTAAATGATAAATTCACTATTATGTTTTCCATTTTTATGCTGGCAATCAGTTTGTCAATAGATCTTCCTGACCTTGCATTACTATCTGCTTTGGAAACATGTATTCTTTTCATCTAAGCCTTTTTCTTCTTTTCTTTTTTTTTTATTTTTTAACACCAAACAACTGTCTGAAATGCAGTACTTGATCACTGTTAACACATTCTGTAAATTATAGTACACTCAAAATAAGAGCCTCTAAAATAACTGATATTGGTGATACTGTGTAAAGTCATCTCATGCATCTTATTTATGCAGTGGCTCATCACAAAGTGCATTCCTATTGAGATCACTAATGAAAAATAAAAGTTTCATCTACGCTTTTGCTAAGTAATAAATGCAGAACTCAAGTAACCCACCATTATATATCCTGTGGTGCACTCTAAAATAGAAAGTTCAGTATTGTATTAGGTCAGTCACAGGAGGGCCAAAGGGCAGATACTTTGCTAGAGTTCACTGATATAGAGATCTCCTGTGCACTGCATCTTACAGCACAGCACCTGCAGGGTAACATGCTCATGTCCCAGATATCTTTGGAGGGTTACTAACTCTGTCTCTCCAGCACTTCCCGTTGCTGGAGGTTGCTGGTTAAGGCATGTGTGCCTTAACTGCACCTGAACCAGACTTGAAACCGCGGGATGGTTTGAACAGTGACCTCAATGACCACTGCAGCTGGCCCTGACTATGGCCGAGGAACCCTGTCCACAGTACAACCCACCTGTCATTAGGGTTTCTTACTCTCAATCATGACAGTTTTGAAAAACTGCCAGATTCCAAATCTCATATGGAGAGGAACAGCCCATGCCCCTTTGCACTGAGAGGTGGCATGGAGAAGTGAGAGCAGCCGGTGGGCAAGATCCTTTTCTCCCCTGCATCCAACCTCTGAGGACTGCAAAGGCTCCCATGTACGAGGGAGCTGAAGGCAGCAGGGTGCATTCTTTAGATATTGCTTCTACCAAGAAGGGCCTGAAAATTGAATATGGAAGAATGAAAACGAGTGGAAACAAGACTTTGGGAGAACTAAGAAATACAAGAAAGGGGACATAGAGGCCAATCCTAAAGTTGCAAAACTGGGGCATGTGGCGACACCACAAAGTCCATTAGTTTCCCCATTTCATTGAACCTCATTTTTTCCAAGCTAAAGTACATGAGCTTCAGCACTATTCCAACTCCACTCAGTACAATATTTAACTAACTTTTATTTCTGCGAGAGATAAAAGCTTCACCACATCAGTTTACCAGCAAAGCTCCAAAGTCTTTATATTTCTTTAGGATTTTCAAGAAAATGGTCAAGAGAATAATTTTAAAATAAAATATAAAATTGGCAAAATAATACATGGAGAGGAAATGCCTCAGCACTGCAAGTTCCTTTACTTTAAAGTTTCTTTAATAAAAGGTGCTTTACATATGAGAAATTTTGAAATATCCTCTTACATTTCTTCATTTGGGATGGTGAAATTGAGTGATAATTTTCTTAGATTAACTTCCATTTTTCAAAAATTGTACTGATTGTATGTAGGGAAAAAAGTTCAGGAAAACATGACTAAAACCAACACTGAATTTACAAAGATGATCATGTTCTTGTAGGTGGTCATAGCCTCCTTTTAAAAATGCGTACCAACATGGTTAAAAGACAGAGATCTACATTAAAGATTAATTTCTAATTCCAGTTTGAAAGGCAGTTATTCAGCAGTTGCTAGAGTTGTAAACTGTACTGAGAGTTTCTAAAGAATCTAAAGATGTAAAAGCCTGCCTCAGGATGAGATACCACATCTGATGTTACCTCACAGCAAGATCGTGCAATTTCATTTATATCAGCAATGGTCAAACAATATAGTACCCAAATCCTGTATTGACATGATTTCCTGACACACAGAATAGCTGAGATAAAGGCAAGAGACTCAGACTGGCATCTGCATGCCTCAGAAAATGGGATTCATTGGGTGCAGATATTCCCTGCACCTTGCTTCTGTTTCTCTGTTTAAAAGGAATCTCCAAAGGGCTGGTATTGGTGGATATAGTGTGTGCATCAGCATTAACTCCTTCAGAAGACTGCAGCACACTACACCAGGAACACTGGCCTGCTGAACCCAAAGAGTGACCTGGCAAACTCGGCTTAGGCTGTACCAACAGCACAGGCTGTATTCAAATTCAGATCTCCAGAGCAGGAAGGAAATTTAAATATCTGGCTTAAAAGGAATGGCTACTGACAATGCACAGTAAACAAAGCACTGAGCTTCGTGTTAACCTATAGACACAGATCACCTGTAACAGAAGCAAACAAACTGTCAACCAGCAAAAAAGTGCTGCTGTTCTCTGATAATATTTGTGTTTTAAAGTCTGGGGCAGAAATCAAGCAAGAACCATCATCTCACCAAGGTTAATTTAAAAAAAGCATAATGATATTGTCTTTTCTCATTTTTCTTCTTTTCTATTGTGAATTACAGTATTGTGATTAGAAATCCCAGATAGCAAACATGCTTTTCCAGACTGTAAGAAAAGAGATGGACCAAGCAACTCCAAGAGTCCACTAATTGCCACTGACTTGAAAAGGTTTAAGATCAGCCTGCTGGCCCAAAAACTCCCAGCTCAATAAGTGGAATATGTCCTTTCTCCATCCTTTGTTTTGGTGAGGAAAATCATTCCTTGGACATTCCAGTTACAGCTCGTGAATGAAAGGGGAATTTGCTGTTGACGTGAGGTCAGAATTTAACACCATAACTTTAAATTAAAACATGGAAAGGATTTTCTATTATGCAATTTCAGCTGGGGTGAAGGCTCTTCCTAACAGCGTCTCTGTCATCCTACAAGTTTCTCACTATTTCCTGCATAAAGATCTGTCTTCAGAGATTTTTCTGAGTAGCTGCTGCCACTCTGCTGCAGTAACTTGCTCCACATTGAGACTGGTCCAGCTGGACAAGTGAATATAATAATAAAATTAACTGTAAAGAGAGCAAATTTATCACTCTTAGGTCTCATAGAGAAACACAGATCATTATCATTTAAGCTCCAATTCAAGGAATAACTTAAAAACATGTTCCACTGGAAAATATGTATCAGTCATCCCCTTGACTTCCAGAGATATTTTGCTATTTAAGATAAGCCAGTGCTTTGCTGCCTCAGGGCCAGATAACTGAGCCTTCATACAGCTGTGTGTGATTAATTTTACAAAGGGTTAATACATGATTGTTAGCTGTTTCAATAAATGCCTAATCAATTGGCAATTATCTGTTACTGTGGACTGCAAAGCATAAGAGGCCTGACAAACAGTGTCTGTAATGTTCCCATAAAATTGACTAATAAGTTTGGGTATTTTTATCCATTCCTAAGGCTCACCTGCACTGGAGAAACATTCTTTCCAGCCTAAGGCCCTTCTATATCCAGTATTTATTCATGCAAGATGTTACAGACATGAGTCACCCCTAGACTGAGGCAAGTCCCTCATGTGAATAGAGCTGAGATTTGCAGCACAAAAGTCCATCTGGTTTTGGGCATTTCTAAAACACGGACCACTTGACCAGCATAAGATACAGAGAACCAAACCTACACAGAGTGAGCTGTTACCAAATATTTTTCAACTACAGAAAATTGTCAGGAGAAACACCAATATATTTGCAATTTTGGATCTGTTCAAACAATTTTTCTGAAAAACTAGAAACCTTAAAAATCAGTAAAAATAATAACCTTTTAAAGTTCTCATTTAAAATACATGATGTTTTTATTTTCATTGTTTAACAAGACAAAATGAGAATAAAAGTAGGTTATCAAAAGTGGATGCTGGCATTCATACTTTTTTTTTATAATCGACATACACATAATGTATATGAATAGCCACACATTTCTAGTGAAAGACTATGAACAAACACACATACATATACAGAGATATAGAAACGTACTATACATACATACATGAGTGAATATACATATTTATGTGCATACAGTATACAGACGAGATACTATACAGGTACAGTAAGTGCAATATACTGTATAAGGCTACACAAACACCGAGGGAGTCTGGTGAAGTGGTGACAACCATGAGAACACAGCCTGGATGGTTTGTGACTTAACGCAGATGGTGGGGACAACCTGGCCCATCCGCGCCGTGTTTTATGCATCAGGCACGCAGAGTTCAAACAGAAACATGGTACAATACATTCAGTTCATATACAAAAAAAGGAGGACAAGTGGGAGTGCGTGGAGGTAACTGAAATGCGTATGAGCAGACAAATAAGGTTGTTCTACCTAGGATACAGAATGTTTGGTTCATTTACAGAGAATGCCTATATATAAACCCATGCTTTCATGAATTCATGCCATTTTTATTTCTATCTTTTCCTTTAAGAATATTATAAAATTCTTGCCCTGAGTTAAACATAAATACACACAGAAAAGGGAATGGGGGGAAAAGGAAATTGCATGCTTCTGGGGTTTTTTTAAATAATTTTTTAACCAAGGCACAATGTCTTCAATAGTGGTTGCAAGACCATTTGAAATAAACTTAGCAATTGCTATTGTTCTGGTACTGTGACTAAACTAATTGTTTGCACACAAAAGTCTCAGAACAAGTTTTGAAGTGAATTTACAAGTTTTAGAAGAGAATAAGCAAATTTATGAGAAATGCCTTAAAGAGAGATTCCCTGAAGAGGAAGGAATGCCACTGAATTAAATTCCTTTATAGGCAACTTATTCATGTTTATACTGAAATTATTTCACATATATGACACTATATATTTATTTAGTATTACTGCAAGTTGTTACCTATTTTTAGTAGAACCACATACAATGCTGTAAGATCAGCTAAAACTGAGATTAGGAGGTTCCAAATAATTTCTAGTTTCTTGTAGTAGGCAGGACAGGACAGGACAGGACAGTGATCTCACTGATTCTGTAAGCTGCAAGAGACACAGCTCAGGCACACTTGCTCAATGATTATGCAAGATTTTCAAAGCTTGTATCTCTCCATCTCATTGATCTGCATAAGTATTTTACTGGAAATATAAATTACTAGTTTCTGCGTATGCCACTCTACATGCCCATGCTCAAGTCTGACTATCAAAAGAAAGGTCTGGGCGCAGAAGCCATGCTTGGTTGTTGATATTAGAGCCCTCAGGCTCCAGAGGCACACAGTTCTCAGCAACCTTCAGGGGCTCTGGAGGGTATGTCACCTTCCAGGGAATAACCACCTACATTGTGCTGCACTGGCTGCAGCACCTGTCCCCATAAATTGCTCTGTTGAGCTAAGACTGTTTTTCAAAGTGCTGAAATACACCAACTCAACTCTATCAAAACCAGGCACAACATAACCACCCCCAGAAACCACAGACCACGCAGCTGAGATCTTCTCGTGCCTGTCCTGTGCCCTTTAAAGAAACTGTAACTCCCAATCTTTGTTAGAATATTGTTATATTTGAAAGGTTTCAACAACTTCTGCGAGGGATATTGCCTCTTTCTTTGCTCTGCCTGGCAAGCTTACAAAGCTTGTGCAAGAATAAGAAGAGATCAGAGGAAAGGAATGGAATACTCTTCCTCTCCCCCTTTTCCATCACAACTGAAATAGTGGCAGCCACACAAGCACTCAAGGACAAGGAAAGGCATGCCTGTGGTGCTCAGAGAGTGGTCACTCTGCTCCCATGCCTGCCACCCTCTTGCTATGGAGTTACTTTTTCTACAGCTGACCTTCTTTCACCCATTACTGCTTCTCTCCAACGCATCTAATTTGTGCCTAAAGACCCTGCTACTGAGCTGTATGGAGAAGGAAAGCCGTCAAAGCCAAGCTTGGACTTTGGGACCAACTGCAACAGCAGCACCTGCTCAGATCCACCTCTGCCCTGAGAACTAGAGGCTGCTTTGGCGGTGCTGGACAGGCACTTAAATCAGAGTCCTGGCAAAGCAGGACCCAGCAGTGCACTGACCTGCTTCTGCTGCACGACCAACTCAGCTGAATGGGAAGCAAAGATGTTGGGACTGCAACAGCAGACGTGTCTGCCAGCAGAAGACAGCTTTGACACATTTGCTTCTCGTGCCAATCAGTCAGGCATGCCTTGGAGGTGATGAATGATGGATGTGGCAATTCCATCCACTTCAAAGTTTTAATTTTCTTTTCTTTCTCTTTTTTTTTTTTTTATTTTTTAATAAGCTTTCCCTATTTGCAGTTTGCATATTTAGAAACCATTTGCAATGCTTTGGACCCCTGCACTGATTATGTAACACTAGATTCAAGCTGAAACTCAACACAACGCAATGTGAAGCCTTCTCTAAAGCATTAACATTTTTGTTGTTGCTCTCATCCACAATGTTGACAGCATATTTAGCTGGACTGACGACAGCAGAATTTTGCTTTTGTGTGTAAGAGATTTGTCTTTGCAGGAAAAAAACCCAACCAACCCAGAACTGTGTAAAGTAATCCAACGGCGCCCTCTCGTGGGCACGGGGGGCTCTGCTGCACTTCCGAAAGGCACAAAAGCATTCTTGGCAGTCCAAAGTCTGACAGATCCTTAGCAGTGCAGACTCTCCAGACGGCTGCGTGGTGCTGCAGGACACAGCTCAAATCTCATGCCCTGGCGCTTCTTTCGAGGCCGTGGCAGGCAGTGTGACTCGTTCCTTAATCTTATGAACACTCAGACTGAACAAGAAAGTAAAATCCTACGGCTCTGGATGATTCAGGTTTTCAAATACACTCAGGCCACACACTGGTCAAATCCAGACATCATCTCAAGGTAAAAATTGGTCCCTGTCCCATGAGTGAAGTGGCTGTTCTGGAGGCTTCTCTCTGTACCCCATTGTGGGTTCTTTAATGCCTGTCCATCCTACCAGGTAGAACCCAAAGGAGTCCTCTCATCTCAGCTATCTGCAAAACTCACATCCACAAATTTCGGTTTATGCCTACATTCCTTTTTTTTTGCCTACATAGACACCAAAGACTTCTCCACTAGAGAAGCAGGACTGTTCCATGAGAGGAGCATTTGAGAGATATAATTTGTAAGGTGTTCCATCAAATGTACCTGGTTTCCCTCTGCATTTCATTGTATCAGTGACATATAAAACTATGTGAGATCACTGTCACAGATTGCACTCCAAATAGTTTTTGCACTTTCTAATTTCACAAAAACCAAACCTTAAACAATTCCTGACAGTCACACACTTACCAATCTACGCCCATCTGCAACCACTTTCTCATCTATTATACTGACCTTACAAATCCATGGGGTAAGAACAGTCTTTGTTCTACCGTACTGTCTACCAGCATGGGGACCTTATTTATGACTATGACTCTCAGACACCACCACAATCATTATTGTGGTAGATCCTACTGGCCAACATTAGGCAGGTTTTGGATCCAGTGACTATCCCAAGTCTTATTAAATGTGATAGTTAAACATAAAGAGTAATTAAGTCCCTTTAAGTGAATAGCTTCTCAGGCAAAAATAGAAGCTACCATCCAAAGTAATAAATAGTGCATAGAAAGTCCAGACCAGAACCCCATGGGGCTCTGATTACAGAGTGAGTGGTATGGGACTCTTCCCACATAGTGGATGTATATTTTGAATAAAGAAAAAGATCAAGTATCAAAAAGGAACAACCATAACCTTGGCTCCAGGAGCAGAGACACACATCTCAGAGGCATTGCACTGGCTTCTAGGGGAACACTTGGCATTTACACACAGGCAGAAGAAAATGATTGCTACCATCCCATGAATTGTTTCGTATGTTTTGCTGTTCTATGTCCAAAATACACAATAGACTTTCAGAACTTTGGAAAATTAGAGGAGAAAAGAGTGACAAAGTCATACCAGAGTGGTAATTAGGGCAGTGGTTAGATATTCCTTTTGAATACCAATCTGGGACTGCATGCCCCCTGAGATCTTTAACCATCCCAGCCCATAGAGATCTTTTTTCCCTTTGGTCCACAGAGCAAGTATGACAGAAGTTGGTTCTTTGATTGCAAATCCTTCTGCATTGCAAGAACCACAGTAGCAGAATCACTAGAGTTTGATGTTAATGCCAGTTTGAGATCATCAAGGAGTGCATCTAGGAAAGATTTACAGTACTGAGCACTGACATGAGTTCATGCCATGTAGCACATACAAGTTCTCTTACTAGCACACTTTATTTTTTGTGCTACCATTTCCCTAGTATTCAAACTGGATGAAGGAGTACTTCAGTCCACAGAGTTCTCCATCTACCTGCAATGTTTGTATTTTTTTTTGTGTAATGGCAGTTAAAAAAAGACTGTTGTGATCACATATGGAACCATGGATCTTGATTTATAGGTGCTAATTTTTCAGCAGCAGAATTCATTAACTGCAGCAGGCAGGACCCCAGCCCTGCTACAGTGCCTGACAACTGCAGGGTATTTGCTGACTCTTTGAACTCTTGTACACTACTGCTAGAGAAAATGGCAAATTTAAGCTGAGAATAATAGAAGAGCACAGATGCTTTGTTTATGCTCACAGAGTATTTGCTTTCAGATGCACATTTGCCAACTAAAGCATGATAATGTCAATTCATTGGGGAAGTACTTTGTCTAGGTGCCTTCAAAAATAATTATAGCCATAATGGTAACAATTTACCCTGCTTGCATTCAATAATTACAGGGTGACCACAATGCTTACAAGGCATACAAAGACTATAATATGCTTTGTATACACAACTAAGGCTAGAGACATTACAAGCTGGGCTTGTGATATTTAGTTGACACAATACAGAGTTATTAATGAACTTAGACATGAGACAAATACATAGCTGTGTCGCTGAAGAACACTCAGTGCTTGTCAAAATTCAATTCTAAATTATTCTTCTAAAGTTTTGTATATTTCTTACAATGAGCTTATACTGCACTTAAACTACAAGGTATTTCTTTACTGATGCATATGTGAAAAGCAGCCAAATATGTATCTCAGCTTTGTATTTGTCATATTTCCCTCCCATCATGCTTTTGGTTTAAAATGAAACAATTAGAATAGGTGTTTGGGATTTTCCAGCCAGAGTACAAAATTAAATAATAGTTACCCTGAAGGCCTCACATCAGTTTTAATGCTAGATTTTCTTTTCACAATACAGTGTGTGTCTTTTGATTGCATTTCAGTTAGCACCGAAACACTGAGTATTAAACAAAACCTTATCTAAGGTGTGGAAGAATGGGGATTTAACGGCCGAGGTTGGACCAAGCCTCCTCCTCCTTCCTTCCCTCCCTCCTGGCACAGGACACAGTGGTGTGGGGTGGCACCAATGGGTGCTGCTTCCTCCCTTGCTGGTGTGGGATTCAGGCTTCAGGATGAGGGATGCGGGATGCACCAGCGAGATGGGCAGGGCTAGGCTGGGCTGGGCAGTGAGGCTGGGTCCAGCTCTCTCTCAGCCCAGGGCACAGCAGCCCACAGCAGCATGGGATTCAAAGCAGCACCCTGCTTCACTTCTCTGGCTCTGGGATAAATAAAACTTTCCCTATTCCTTTTGAATCAGCCAAACCATTCATTTTAAACAGTTGTTAAAGTGCATTTTCACCCAGGCCTCCCCAGATGGACCCAAACAACACCAAGGGGCTTCCCTCCCGTCCTTGCTCACACATGCAGGTGTGCGTGACACCTGTCCCAAGCCAACAGGACATAAACACAGCAATAAACCCTACCAGCTGCGTACCCAAAGAAGAAAATCTGCTTCTTACTATGCTATCTGCATTAATATGTTGGAAAACTGTGCTGGAAAACTCCTAGTGTCTTGCTTCTTGACTGCAAAACTTGGATTTCCATGTCCTTACCACAGCTCCCCCAGTGAGGTCACACGCCAGCCCCAGACACCAGCCTCCCCCAGCACTGCTGCCATGGCTGCTCCCCTGGGCGGGAGGGAAGGTGCCAAAAGTGCATAATTTCAAAGAGTACTTTCACCAGGACTGGGCCACATCATCTATACAGCTCCTCCCTAACACCCAATGCCCATGCATGGAGTGTGAAAACCTATAAATGTCTACAACCCAGCAATGGAAATCATAGCGACTGTTTATCTGTCCAGGAGACTTTAACACATGCACAGATGGAATGATCCCAACACGCTTTCCAGGTTAATTAATTGAATTGCCAAGGTGTCCAAGGGAACAGACATGCAGCCCTACATGCTCACTGAGGGTTTATTTAGGTGGATTCTCTCTGCAGGCCACTCTCTCTTCATACCACCCATGGGGAAGCTGTATTATACCCCTGACATAGACATCTCAAAGGTAGGTAGGTCGTATGAGGAAAGAAAAGTGCCATCTCAACTTGCTGAGGGCTCAGGCAGATACCAGGGGAGTAATTAACTGAGCTGCACATTTTTTTTATAAATAAACCACAAAAAAACTCAGTATTGAAGCTGATATATTTTCTAGCTTTTGCTTCATTCCTGCAATGCATGTTGAAACTCCTTAATTCACTGCTGTCCATGTATCTTCATTCCCTCCTCTGAGTCATTCCTTCTAATCTCAGCATGGCTTCTGGATTTTACTTTGATCATCACTGAGAAGTTTAAATCTTCTTTCCTTGCTTAAATTGGAGCTAGATACCACTGCCCGGTCCTCCCCACAAGATGACATCAGACCTTAAGATGCATACAAACTCTCAAAATTAAGATAGCATACCTCAAAGAGGCAACAAGAAAGGACAGTGTCGTCTGGCTACTGAAAAGCAAGTAACAGGCAGCATGAAGAGAGGCTGTACATTTGCAGATAAGGTACATGGTTTTTTGGAAATCTGTCTGAAAATATGCTCTGCTTTGCAGACAAGCCTAAATACCAAACTCTAGCTATCAGCAGTTTTATTTTCAAACAGTGTTTTCCTTCAGACCATGAATCTTTGTTATAAACATGCACTGCTGTGCTGCTATCCAGCTTAGTACATGGGATTTTCCAATCGCTGTCTACATCTTAATGAAAATGAACCTCGCTTTGCAAAATTTGTTTGCAGAAATATCCAGATGATTATATCATCTCTTTTTTCTTAAAATGGAAATCAGTGGGTTTTTGCCGTGCGGGACACTGTTTCAGAGAAGCATGGCAGTGACCTAGAGATGATTCTATGTGCATTAAATTCTGGATGTGAGATGCTCTGCTCTCCAGCAGAGGGACTTCCACAGCCCAGCTTGTTTGAAACGTTTCCTTCTTTTGTGACAGACATGCTCAGTGCACACATATCCTCTAAGTGACAGGGATGTCTGAGCCCATCAACAGAATGTAATCCTTTGTTACCCTGAGGTGAAGATGTGGGGAATGATAGGATGGCAGGGAAACATCACTGTATCGCAGTGACACCTGTGCCTCCAAATCCTGCTTGTTTCACACAACTGAACAGTTTTGTTCAATATGGGGATCCCCTGACAGGACTGAGCAGGGTGAACACCTGACCATGCCTGGTACAGAACACCAACCCAGAGGCTCAAGCAATGTAGGTGAGGAGTTATTTACTGAGGTATGTGTGGACTGTGTTTATTGTACTTTATAAACATCACATGGTGGTTAAATTCTACTGTTCCATATCCACTTAGATGGCTACAAGAGACTGTTATTTGTTTCCACATAAAGGCAAAATGCAGACAGACTTTAATTATCTCTAATGTTAGCCAGACATATCTAATCTGTAAGATATAACTCGCTGTACTTTCTAGAACATTTTTGCATTCCCCGTAAGCTTTCAGCAAACAGTGGAGAACCTTTATAGAATGATAGACCCATTTAGGTTACAAAATGACTTAAGATAATGAAGTCCAACCATTAACCCAGCACTGTCAAGTCCACCTCTAAACCATGTCCCCTGCCACATCTACATGGCTGTTAAATACCTCCAGGGGTGGTAGAATGGACTCAATCACTTCCATGGGTAGCCTGTACCATTACTTGAGAACTCTGTGAAGAAATTTTTCCTAATAAAATGTACTATATCCTAATATGTGTGTCTAAGTGGTATAGCAGTTCACTGGCCATTTTCCCTTAGATTATGGGGACTTCATTCTGCTTTCCATGCCCATTTCCAGCTCAGGGGGCTGGCACCTAGAAAGCAGCTGGTCTTACTATTGAACACTGAGGCAAAGAAGGCTTTCAGTACCTCAGCCTTTTCCTCATCCTTTGCCACTATGTTTCCTTTCCTGTCCAATAAAGGATGGATATTCTTCTCAGCCTTCCTTTTCTTGCCAATGTAGGTACAGAAACATTTTTTATTGTCTTTTATAGCAGTAGAGAGATTGGGTTCTAGTCAGGCCTTGGCCCTTCTAATTTTCTCCCTGCATAACCTCATGACACCCTTGTCCTCCTGAGTTGCCTGTCCCTTCTTCCAAATTTCATAAGCTCTCCTATTTTCCTGAATTCCAGCTAAAACTCTGTTCTGACAGGCAGGTCATCTTCCCTGCTGGCTCATCATTTGGCACGTGAGGATGGTCTGCTCTTGCACCATTAAGATTTCTTTCTTTCCTTCTTTCCTTCCTTTACAAGGCAATATGTGATATCTAGAATGCATCTCCACTGCTTACACTCCTCTCTTTAGGATATTTATATTGATATACATTTAAGAAATACAACTATATGCCACTATTGCAGCTCAAAAATGCTTCCTGCTTCTGCCATATTACACTTCCAAATTCCTCACCAGACTTCCTCTGCTACTTCTTTAATTTCCTAAACTTTGTCCTTTCACAATCAATAAATTCAGTTCCAAGATAAACTCACGTTTATCTTTCAGTTTAAATTGAGACAATTCACAATTTCATCCAGGGCTGCTTTCTGCAACCAGTTCTTTCCAAATGCTCTCCCTAGTTCCCAGAACTAATGGCATGCTCTCTGTCTGGCTCAGCATGTTGGTAACTGCTATCTGACACTACACTACAGGGCTCATAAGCACTTTAATTTTATTTATAAGTGATCCCTCTCGTGCTTACCATCAATACACCATAAATATGTTCTGTGAATACTAACTGGTTACTTCTCACAATCCCTACACGGAGAAGCAAACATGAAATAAGAAAATAAGGCATAGGGGATTTAAATGTCAATAGCTATGTAGCTAGCCAATATTTGATTGGAATTATAGTATAGGTTTCCTTAGATCAGACCCATTTTTAAGAATCCTCACCACTTCCTTAAATTACTGTTTTAAAAACTATGGGCTTTGAGAGCACAGTTCCAAATCTGTCTTTTTCCACAAATTAAACATTTTGAAAACCACCAGTTTGGTATCAAAAAAAGATTTGGGAAAACCAATTAACAGTAATCTGCCCTTTCCCAGATCTTGTATCCCTGTATGAATGTTAGCTGTGCCCATCTGAACGACAAAGAGGTGGATAACATAATGCATCCTCTTAATCTTTGCAAAGTCTAACTGCTCATTACGATGTGGTTAAGGAAACCAGTATCAATACAATCAATAGCCACAGCACACAAAAACAGATACCCTGTATGCCACAATCTGTCAGAGTGAGGATGGGCTAAAACCCCAGCCATTTGAAACACATTTCACCGGTCACAGATTATTTGCACATTGAGATAGAATAGGTGTTGAAAGAACACAATCAAAGTAACATTTGTATCTGCTATAGAGACAATCAGACCTCTGTCAGTCCACTCAAATCAGGGTCAAATTCACACCATTAAAAATTATGTTGTCACAATAAATGGCAACATAATAGATAGACAGTAATATATTGTCATCTTGAAGGGAAGATTTAGGGAGAGAAAGCTTGCACTAGTTTTTCTTGTTTTTCATGAAGTCATGACCATACCATACATTATTCAATTAACAAGATCGCCCTCCTACAGTCACTTGAAAATTCCTTTTATCATCTTTGTTCCTTTCCTCTGTATGAATTGAGGTGGATTTTTCCTCCACAGTTTCAGTGAACCCTGGCCACAGCTTCTAAGAGGCTCATTATCTCTTCTATCACACCAGCTTCTGCTTTCAAGGCTTATTGTTTAGTTCTTAGTATAAACTGAGAGACCAAAATCCCTTCAAAACACCCAAGGTGCCTTTGCCACTGAGTAAACACTAAAATATCATCTGCACTGTAAGACCTATTTAATCAAAAATATATACTACATGAACACTGGAACACTCAAAACCTTTGGAAGTGCAATTACCCTAATTTCTTCCTTAAATGAAGGAACACTTGCAGTGTTACTTAAATGGTCCATCATTTTGAATCTCCATTATGAATTTGATTTGCTCATGTAAAATATGCTTTAGAAATGTACAGGGTTCTGTCAGGCTTCGTGCCCAGCAGGGCTCAGAAGTAATACAATACCATCAGTTCACACAAGTTACAGAATTGCAACCTCTATGGACTAGGCTATCCAAATATAACCTTCCTAACAAGTAGCTGGCTGTCTGGAGTGAGCAAATCAACCCCACTCTTCTGGTCTTTACTTTGGTGAAGACCTTGAAGAAGCAACCGGCCAAGATACAAACAACGCAAATATGTGATTATTGCAAAGCAGTCCTCAGGGAGTTTTTCACTCAAACCTTGCTGATGTTCAGTGGGATTTTGGGGACTAATTCCCTGAAAATTCACCATCTAAATAAGGGTGCCTGTGTGTATGCATACATATATGTATGTGCACATAAATACATATATGTTTATGTGTCCTTGTGCACAAACACAGCCCCACACATACCCAGTGATGTGCGGGCCCGCACATGCACACATGAGTGATGTGATACCAGAGTGCTTTGACAGAAGGCATTCATGTTATGTTTAAGTGAAACCTCTTCTCTCAATTGCTACTCTCAGTTAGTTCTGTCAAACTAATAATACAAGTCTGTGCAACAAAATGTTACAATATCAGTATTAGCATATAAAATAAAGGTAAGTATAGGTTTTGCATGTCTTTATTTCTTTTCCATTTTCTCTCTATTGGAGAAATTTGCCAAACCCAAACACTTCCATTTCTTTCTATGTGGCAGTTTTGTTTTTGATGAGGAAAAAAAAAAGATGTTGTCCCTTTGATTAGTTTTTCTGATTCCTAACAATATACAATAAATATAACTACTGTGGACTATTTAATAGTCCTGTAAGCATTACATGGTCTATAGCTGAAGAGAGTCTAGCTGCCTTAACTAAACAAAATCACGTACTGTAAGAGCAGTTTTCAGGACAGTGATAAATCACAGTGTAACACAATCATGCATTAAGTTCCAACCAAATGTGAGACTGGCACAAATATTGAAGTACAACTGAGCAGAAGTCAAGTATGTACAAGTCATTGACAAACATTGGTGTAAGTGCTTTAGACGACATTTAAAAGAAATTTACATAAAAACATAGATTAAATTTATCAAAGTTTGATAAATTTTAGGACAGTAAGAAAGTACAGAAAACATGAAAAAATAAAAAGCCCAGCCAGTTCATACAGTACAGTTTTACTACATTTACATTACAGAATGAAGACAGAAAAAGATCCAAGGAATTAAGAGCAAAGAAAATTCTGCTGGCTGTGGCCAGTGGAATTTCATTGCCAATGAGATGCGCACACACAGATGCACGCACACGCACAGAAAATAAAGACGAAACGCAAAAAAATCATTTACTGTAACAAATGACAGACACAGAGGTGAGAAACATTTGGCATGTTGCAGCACATGAAGTCATTCACGATTGGCTAACGATGGTACCTGGCTCGGCTGAAAGTCACTGGGTTGCCTGAGCGGTGCAACGGAGGGAGGAGGCACACCTGATGTGGATGCAGACCGACCTAATCTGCAGCTTGCTTTAGATTCTGGAAAAGGAAGAGTGCAGAAACACCAGTGAGCAGGAGGTGGGTTACTGCTGCAGTAAACTGAAACACGCTGGACCCAGGAGTCCCTGGAAATGGGGACTCCAGTCTTGGTTACTAGTACAAGTTGGGCATTTGGCTAGAGCCATGAAAAGAAGTTGAGATCAGAGGAAGAGGGATTAAGACAGAACCCACCCCATGTCCTGCCCTCTCTGCTCCAGCATCTCTAAAGCTGCAGTATAGAGCATAAATCAGCAGGCAGACAGGAAGAATATAAAAGAAACATTCTTGTTGCCTCACCCCCATTTTCCAGTGCCTTTTCTTCTCCTTTAGTAATACAGCAGTTACAGTGGCTTCTGGTTTCACCCCTCCATTCCAGAGCTGAGGGACATGGCAGCCCAAAAACCAATTGTGCCGACGGAAAGCAAGAAATGCCAGAAAATGAAGGAGGCAGTGCATGAAAGTATTGAGGAAACTGTCACACTTGGGGATTTGGAATGACACCAAAAATACTTGGAAATCTGATGTCAGTGGCAGTAAATAGAGACATAAAGTAGGAAGAAAGGAGACAAATCAGAACACCAGCAGTGGCAAATTCAGTTGCCCAGAATCAAGGTGATAACAGAAGCAGAGGTTGCCTTGAGAGAAATCTCCATGTCAGAGAAGAGCTGCACAGAAATTAGTTATTTCATTTTCTTTCTGCTGTTTACATGGAGACATTTCTCAGAAGGTTCTCCATTGACTTCCAGCACAGGCTACTATTGTACATACTGACATGAGGTGACCATGCATCTCAGGAGGCCTGGATAAAAGGTTTTATATCTAAACCATGCTGACATCCATGTGCTACCCCAGCATTCATCTGGTCTAGAGGAAACTATCTTTTCCTGAGAAAAGCATCTGCCCTTTCTGCCCAAGAAATTTTTTTGTCCCTACCTTTCCTTTATATGGCTGAGGAAACACCTCTCAAGCCATGACTTGGCTCAGATCAATGTGTTTATCTTCCTCATGTTTCGTAAGCCTTCCTCCCAAGTCTGCACGTTTTTCCTATTTCATGGGCAAACACTGAGACCAAGGACATTTGCACTCTCCAGACACACTTTGTACAATAACAGGCTCATTTTTAGCATTTATAGTACTGTTCTACTATGAAAAACAAGTAATTATAATACCATGCCTCATTACAATTTAAAGAATTTTTAATTTTTTAACTACGGCTTAAAGAATTCCTCCTATTCAATTGCATGTTTTCAAGAAGAGAGGAAGGATCTATGCCTTGTGTAATCCTGGTTTAGCAAGTTTGTTTCTGAAGCACCTATTTTCTCACATCTCTTGCTCGTGTCTGTCTGAAATTTGTTTTCTCATCCCTCATTTACACTGCTGCTTTGCCAGTGTTTGTTTACACTAATTTCCCTGTTTCCTGTGTAGATCTCTAGTATCATCACTGGCCACTGGTTGGGCCATGGTTTGAAAGGAAGAAGATGTCTATCACCAGCACATCCTTAAGGTCACTTGGCACACCTTGAAAACTTGAGGACAGCTGGCACATTACTCCACATACCATCAGCATGCTGAAGTGGTTTCTTACAATCTCAGTGATGCTTTCTCATTGTCACCTTAGATGTTTATTTTCCCCAGACATTTCATAATTCAATAGGGTGTGGAGAAGAGGTACCCACTTATGCTGGAGCACTTAGACCAATGAAAGCATCTGTATGGGTGAATATTCATCAACTAAATATTAATAGGTTGGTTAACATCCAGCTGGCTGAACAGCAAAAATATTTATGCTGTTCTACAAATGCATTATTCAATTCACTCACTCCTAGTCAGTCTGTAAACACCCCACGAGTCAAGACAGCAATAGGCGCAGAAGGAGCAGACCGGTCTCGTCTGTAACCTTGCTTTTTGTACATAATCTGTCAGCTTGCTTTTTTTGGACTTGGGCAGTTATTCTGAAAGTTGATTAGATTTGTTTTTGTTCTGATTTCACACTGTCTGTGTGCCAGATTTCTGACTGTTCCTTTCAGTAATATAGGTATAAAAATGGATCTCATTATTATATCTCATCTCTCATCTCCTGGAATTTTGCTGGGGTTTCAGAGAGGACAAGATTTGGGTCTTTTTTCAGTTGTTTTTCTGTACTGCTAAATAGAGACTCTGTTTCTGCTGTGACAAGCAGAATCAGACACCCAGCACATAAAAAACTCCACAACGCTGTCTGCCTGTGCTTCTGAATTATTTTCTTTGCTTTAGGAAGGCAGAGAGAAGTGTCATAATTTCCAATTTGGGCCTATGTGCAACAACAAGAGATTACCATTTCCTTGCCAAAGAGACTCCTTTCATCTGGCATCAAAGAAATCAAGCCTATCACACGCAGATGAAGTATAACTTCCCTTATCTCCCTGTAATATAGGTTATAGTATTAAAGAAATTATTGTGATTTCCATGGTGTTTCTCACCAAAAGGTGTTTCAGAGATGGCTCCATCCAGCTTTTTGTTTGTTTGTTTGTTTTTTGAGTTCAGATGTTGGGTTATGTAGTGGAAGGAACTCTTTTTAATATTGATTGGTCTCAGTGGCAATATTTTTAGACCAAATAAATACCATATTTTACTGTAACTAGTGGTCTGAGTAAAATCTTCACACTGCACACTACTGTGGGGAAAAAAATCTCATCCATAAATGGTCTGTTGCATGAGTGATGCCCAACTCACTGCTCTGTTTTCTGCAGCATATTCTTCAGCTATGGACACCTTATTTACAGTATTGGAGCTATCTGGGGTTTGATCACTTCTAAATTATGGTCACTTCAAATAATTACTTCTGCTTTAGACTATCTAAAAACTAGGAAGAATTATTCTAGCATAAATATGTCCACCGTCCCATCACATTCAGTATCTTTATGTCTTGATTTTCATATTTTCAACCGTCATTTCAGTTTGTCTGCAAGGCCTGAATATCAACACCAATTCTGAGTCTGAAATGAAAATGTGTTTTCCTATTTACTGCCAAGAATCTAAAAGGAACAACAACTGCTGCCAGCAAATCTCAAGGATGGTTTCTAGTGTTTAATTCATGTTTATCTCTTGTGCATGATATTGAGACAGCTCAGAATTAACAACTGAAATGAGTAGTCTTGAGAAGACCCCTTTGTGATAGTAATTCATGGTGTGGAGCTGAGTTCTATCAGCCATCCTTTAAGCATATAGGGAAGGCTCTGAAGGGTCCATGAAGACTCAAGTTAAAATCCATCTAGCTCCATATTGACAAAGTTAGCATGGCACCCCATCTCTGCACTGAGCTTCACTGTGGGTGAGCGTCCTCTATTTCTAATGAAGCAAGGGGTCTCCAGAGACTCCACTCCAAACACTGGACCCTCTCTGCATCCACAGCCAGGAGCCACCAACACTGCTGTAAGTGACTCCAATGCAGACAACGGCTAACAGCCCGCTGCCAAGGCAGGGAACTCACAGGAACATGTCCAGGTGCCTCTTGGGAGAAGGAGCAGGGTATGCAGGGCACATGAGGAGCCATTAGAGATGCCCCTTGCAACCAGTGGGCAGCATGAGGTTTGAATTCAGCAAATTGTTGGGGGTAGCCAGAAAGCTGCAAATTGTTACGTTATGCACAAAAATGTTCATCAAATTCAGTTGCTCTATTTAACTGCAGGAACTTTGGTGGTATTACTGTGCACAGCTTCAAGTTATGCATCTCTCATGCTGTGACATGATAGGAAAAATGTACTGCTCACCTCTGGGAGCCAGCTGCAGATGCAGAGCAGTGCTAGTAGGGGATGGTGTCCCCTGTTGTGTCACCCACAGTAGCCACAACACTGCTGATATGGCTGGTGGCTGGGACCACAGCCAGCTCACGTGAAGCAAAGCCACTCACGTAGTCAGCTGCAATGGGACGAGCATTACTGCACTCTCAGGTTTAAAAAGACTCCCAACAATGCCAGTAGGATTATACACGGACATGAGCAAATGGTCAGCATTAAGGATGAGAATCTTGGGAGGGACTGTCCAATGCAGAAATACAGGCTTTTCCAATCACAAATAGGATTGCCTTAAAGATGTGGACTTAATCATGTCTTTAAGCACTCACATAAATGGCCTGTTTTCCAAAAGTGCAAGTGCTGTCATCATTACTAAAGATGTAGAGGTTTGGCTGGTTGCATTTAGGATGGGGTGTTATAGGATTTTCCTCAATAAAGCACAGTGCTGAAATGCGGCAAGATTTTATGGAAATATTTTCAATCAGTTTTATACCAGTGTGCTATGGTTTTCTATATTCTCCAGAAGTACAACAACTCTGCAAGATTTTTATTTTTGGATCTTAATGGGAAGAGTTCTTTTTCATCCAAGGAAGCTTTCATTCTGCCTATCCTAATCTTAATTCAAAAAAATACTCTGGCTGTCACTTACATTGGAGAAGCTTCTTATACTGTCACAGTCTCTTCTTTGCACATGAAAAGAGAAATATTGCTTATTTGCTACAGCTGCCAAGAAATGGGTTTTGAATTAAACAAGGCAATGTGACAGGCTGAGAGCAATCACATGCAAAAAAAGAAAAGAAAAAAAAGAAGAAAAAGAAAACATGCATACTGGAAAAATGAATCACAGTATTATCTTCATACTGGCCTAGCCATGTTGGTCTTCTTAAAAGAGATGAGTAAGCTGAAATAGAACTTGAAATTATGAAACATTAAGGTGGAATACACCATACAGTATTCTGTTACTTAAAAAAAAAAAAAAGTCTTTAGGACTTCACCTGCAGAAGCCAATTAGTGCTGAAATAACACAGCAGCACTGTTTTCACTAAGGGAGCACTGAACCTTTGGAGCTCAGTGTTACCAGATATCCATAGGTCAAAAGCTTAGCAAATCTCAAAACCACATCAGGTAATAAGTAAAACTATGCCTGAAAGAAACCTTCTGTTTAGGTTTAGGGGATACTTTGCCCGGAGGGAAAAGCTGTCAGTGGAATATACTTTGTATCCTGAGTGTGAGCATTTATTTTCTTTGTAAATCGTTTGTTGTAGGATTTGGCTGTGTTTGTTTACTATTTCCCGGCTGCTTTGTAACACAAGTAAATGTTTGGTATTTTCGCTCAGGTTTTTTATGTGTGTTTTTCTCACATCTAGATAATAATTCTTCTCCAGTCGGGATCTGTGTGATTCCATAGCCTGGAGGTCACACATCTGGATCATGGGCATTGCCTGGATGCCTTCTGTGTACAGCTCCCAGTACTACTAATTTATTTTAGGTGACAGGCACTGCTTGGGAAGAGCTTATGTGCAGAGAACATGAATGATCAATGCAGGTGAGGCCCGGACCTCACTGGGCAAGGTGCCCAGTAACATATACCTTCAGCATTATGTTGCCTTCACTTGGAGAATCCTTATGGATTTAGGAGCACAGTGATACTCTGATATTGCCTGTAAGGAGAAAATTTAGGTTTTGGTGGGAGTACTCAGTCATCTTTGTGTGAAACAGACCTTGCTGGCATGAACTGGTACTTTGCTGCTACTCCCTTCCTGTTCCAATGGATGCATCTTGCACCTTGGGCTTTCCAGACATTGCCCTATTTCCAAACAGCTGAACTTAAATATTCATTACTTTTGCAAATTCACAATGATAGCCAGTAATTCCAGTGAAGTGTGGGCATTTACTCCCTTCCTGATTATCTACAATGTTTTCAGCTGGAATACTAATGGCTGGCTGAGTGAGAAGCTGGTGGCAATTCAAAAACAGGACACAACAGAGTATCTGAGATTTAAAAGGCAGGGCAGTGCCTCTCTCCAGCAGCAGGTGGCAATGCAAAATGCTTCATGGTTGCAGTTAGGAAAAAAGCAGCAACATTTCAGAAAATACTCTTAACTCTCCTGGAGTGAAGCTATACAGCCTTCTGTTTTACAGAACCCAGTTGGATGTCCGCTACAATTGCACTGACTTCCCTAAATGTTGGAGTGCCCCCAAATCACACTGTTTTCTGTAAGAAATGATAGAATGCCAAGAAACAGAAAGTGACCTTGATAAATCATGTCACATAACAATCAGCCATTAGAGACGGTAATACCTTGTGCAGCTGAATACCTGTGTGCAGGGCTCTTTGAATAAAATGGACAGAAGATTCAAGATTCCTTTTGGAGAGGGCTCATTCTCCCTCTGATCCAGCAGTTCAGAGATGCAGAGAACCCACAAAAAATCAGTATTCTTACTGAGGTATTTGGTCAGACCACTCCAATTCCCAATTCACCTGTGTCTCAGCAAAGCTGCCTGATGAGCACATGTGAGAAGTCCTTTCACACTTTCTGTTTTACAACAGAGCAATTCAATCCCATTTTCTTTAATTTATTCCAGCACTGCCCTAATAAATGCCTGTACCAGTGTGAACTAGGAGGCAGGCAGCAAACTGTGGTATTTCAAGGACATGTCTGCAAAAAAAAAAAAAAAAGTAACCTTTTTTTTTTTTCCTCTTATCTATGATGTTGGAAAGAGAGCAACAGCAAAGACAGCTGTATTGGGGACTGCCTTGATTTTCTCTGGTCCTGTGGTAAATCTGAGTTCTAATTCCTAGCACAGAATTATTTTATCTCCTTGACTCCAGAAAGCATTTTTATTCATACAGATACATTAAATCTCTTTTCTTGCATTCTGTTACAGATCTAATTTAATTGCAAAGAATGAACTGTTACAGCTCATGTACAAGTTCATTGAGGAGAACTGTATACATTTTGAATGCAATGCCCCACCAATTAAAGGTAAAACATGTTGCTCAGGCAACAGCAAGAGACATAGGGGAAAAAATATTCAGAGCAGATAAGAGGCAATATTCATCAAATGAAATACCACAAAACTGCAGGGAAACAAAAGTCACAATCAGCTCTCAGATTTTAATCATAAAAAGGAGTCCAAATTAGGCCAAGAAAAATTTTTTTTTCTTTGACAGTCCTAGCCATGTAAGACAAAGTCACAGTTAACTAAATCAAGGCATGATTCAACAACTATTATAGTTTGCTGATGCCAAATGAAGGCTGAGGCCAACATGTTTTGTCTGTTTTTGGAGATCAACCAAGTCTTTGAAATAAAACTGCTGCAGAAAGGTTGGACAGCAATGTTATATTTTGCTAAGAAGTTAGTCTTTAATTTTAACTTCTTTACTACTCTGCTCCATACTGTCATCTTGTAGAACTGAAAAGGTTGGTACATACCTTTGGTCTAATTATCAGGTGTCCCAATACTTTGATGTGGTAGCTTTAAACCCACCCTTTTGCCTGCATTAGCAAAGATGACGCTCTAATACACTGGGAACAAAATTTTTACCCAAAACTATGAGCTAATCTGGAAAATTCCTACTTAACAGAAGGCTTTGTGAGAACAGACAGGTAAGCAAATGGCAGTAACACCCAAATAATCTGTGCTAGACTCATAAGATCTGCAGAAAAGTCACATTTGCTGCCTCAGGAAGGACTATTTAGGGGGTCTGTAGCAAGAAAAGCTAGACTACGTGATTGCTGCAAATGATATGTCACATCAGCAAAGACTATTGAGTTTCAAGTGTTATTTTCAGTGATTCAGGAACAATGTGAGTCCCATTTTCACACAGGGAAACAATGCTCTGGGTGAGATGTGAACATCTCTGCTAGCTCAGCAGTTTGCAGACTCATCTCTGCCTCTTGCTGCCCAGCAGATCTCCCTTGCAGGAATGAGTTCTTGTTTGAGTAGCTCATTCATGCTCTTATGCTTACTGAACATTGACCATGAGGCTTTAGCACTGTGTGCCAACTGTTTTTAAAGTGGATATTTTTCACAGTCCAACTAATAAGCAATGAAGTTACTCTTTAATAAGAGCTGTCAAATCTCAAAAATAACAATGCAGTATTCTATGCAAGAGCCATAGAAATCTGTTTATAGACGTCCATTCATGTATCAGTTCTGTAAAAGGTTGCGTTATAATGCCATAGTTTATGGCAATTTCCTATGTAATATACACAAAATTTTGGTGAATGAAATGGATAGGCGTGAATCTGAGACTTCTGAAATTCATTGTCACTTTTCCAGATAATTCTTGTACAACCATAAAGCAAAGACTGCCTGTGTCCAATCACAGTGCCCATCGCTAAGACCGCCTAGCTTCTGCACAGTGTATTTTTGTTATTCTGCGTGATACCTGAATTTATGAGGTGCCATGCTGGGGTGCTTTTGCCATAGTGTCCCTTTTCAATGTCATGTGGAATTTCTTCTTTCAAACAGGTGAACAGCATGTTTACATGCTTATACCTGCCACCATCCCAACCTGTTCCAGCAAAGAGCAGAGACAGACAGCACAAGGCTTACTAGTGCTGCAGTCATAGGCAGGGCAGATGCTAGAAGATATTTGGAAGTCTAAAGAACCTGGGTGCCAACCCACATCTGTGTACTTTAGAGATCCTTCCTCTCATAAGGAGATTCATTAGATCCTCCTGGCTCTGCTCCTTGACTTACCTGAGCTGCTGCTTCCAGCCAACATGGTTGGGCTGACAGAGGATCTCCCCAGCCTGCTGGACACTACAGGTGGGCCTGGCGTTCCATCCCATTCCTGAGCTTTCCCTGGCTCTCTTGAGGAAGCTGTCCCATGATGTCCTCTCTCTTTGTTTTCCAGCTTTGGTAGTGGTTCCGTGCTGTGGCTTCTGATCTTCAGCTCATCTAGTGGTTCTGCAAAATACACACGAGCACATTTCATTACAGTGTGTCTGTTAATCACCCACGTTATGTAACAATCTTTTGCACAGTACTTCATATATACCAATCATAAATATTGCAAGGACAATTTATAGCATAACTTTACCATCTAGGACAAAACCCAGTAGTTTACATAGGGTTCAATAAAGTTTTTAATTATTAAAACCATCCCCATGCAGCAGATGAATAAAATGTAACTTTTCTGTTGCAGCTTTTACATGCCAGGAAAATAATTTTGAAAATAGCATCCTACCAAATTGTGGTTTATTAAAAATTTATAGAAATACTTGGATTCTTTTCAGCTGTCATTTCTTTGGGAACACCCTCTTCTTCAGGCACTTTCTGAGGAAGCTCTCTCCTAAGGCAATATTGTGCAAGTAACATATCTGTAACCCTCATAAACTCTAACAAAAGCACACAATCTAAAAAAACAAAAGAGCAAAAATCCATTTTGGGTGTGCCCAGCACCATAACCTAGGAAATGAAATTTAAATTGTTTGGAAAATCCTTGGAGTCAGAAAATTACTTTCTGCTTGTAACTCCATGAGTCAATGTTAAAAGGAGAAATTCAAAACACGATTGAATCATTTTTCAAGGGAAGCAGTGATGTCTGCTTTCTTCATGGCTGGTGATTTTCTGTTCTCTTCTCAAGACCCTAATTTCTTTTCTTGCACATTAAGCAATGCATGGAGAAACAGTTCATTCCTGTTCATTTCCATCTGTAGCTGTGAAAAATTCACAAGGAAAACCAGCTACAGAAGAACATTAGATTGCTCTTTAGTTAAGAGCTAATTACTGTGCTAGTCAGTTATTCAAAGCTTGCCATTTACCTCTTTTTGAAACAAACAAACAAAAACCAAGAAAAACCTAAAAAATTCTGAGATTGAAATTTTATACAAAAGACAACCTTATATGATATTCTCATGTAAGGATGTAACCTCTGGTCATACAGGTTTATTAATCCTGATGTACCTTAATTTCTGTATGTATCTGGAGTCTTGGAATCCATATTTGATAGAGGTAGTAACCTTCCCTTGAGCCCTATCTCAAAAACTTTTTGTGGCTAAATGGGACATGAGAAGATTTGAGAGCCAAGCAAAGAGAAAACACCAGGAGCCATTCACAAGCAGGAGATGCCAACAGTTCCCCAGGGCACCTGTGTTGAATGGCAGTGGCCTGGCTGTGCAGGACTGGCAGTAACAACAGAGTCAGCCTGGGGTTTCCTTCATGAAACATCATCTAGGAAATGTAAAAATATCTACAAAATATCCACAGTGCAATATGTAATCATCCATGTATTTTGTGAATGACTATCAGCTAATAGTAAAAATGAATGTTAAGGATATCTTACCACAACCTTCAAGTAGTAACACTTCATAAGAAAATGATCAAACAACTCTGGTTTAGGAATCATAAATAGAATTCAGTGACATTTTATGTGACAAAGACCTTCAAAAGTCAGACCTCTTCCATGAACTTCTAGGTCACTTACCTACTTTAATGTATGCAAAAAGACACTGCAATGAAAATCCAGACTGTTTGTTTTTCCTAGCTGGTAGCTCCAGCAGAGTACAAGGTCGAATAACAGTCTGTATCAATATAACATGACATCTGCCTTTCAGGGACCTTTGCTACGAGATGTCTATAACAGAGCACTGCCTGTGACTGCACAGACAGACTTGCTAATGCAAAGAGCAGTGCAAAGAGAGGGAGAGACCAAATTATTGCTAGATTTGAACTGCTACAGTTATCAACAAAAAGGCTCTTACATTCTTTTCTGAGCATTGAGCTATCAAAAATAGCGATGTACTTTTTCACATAACAGATACATACAATCATAAACATTTTGTTTTTTCTTTACAGCAATAACGTTCACTCCTTTGAGATACTACTTACCTCAAAGTTTCAAAACTCTTTGGAAATACACACAAACCCATATCCCAACAATACAAGATGCTGTCTAGATTGCAGCTTATTCTTTCCAGCAAAACAAAGAGAAAGCCAAAGGACAATAATATGTTTTTAAAAGGTCAGAATTGGGCCTTGCAAGTGCCTTACCCACTTAATGCATTGTTTAATAGAGTAAACTCACTATGTCATTCATCTGCTCCTGAAAATGCTGTGATTACCTCAGTGAAAACCTTCTCTGTGTGTGCCTCATTGAACACCACCCCTTGAAATTTCACACACTCATGCAGTCAGCCCTTGTTACAGTGGAAATGTTCTGGCTGAGTGTGGAGCTAAGGATTTCTCCACTTCAGTTTACTTAACAGAGAAGCATTTGTACTTGTTGCCTGATAAAAATGATTTGTGCATGCTTAGTTTTATTATCAGCTGAATCAAAGCCCAGCAGTTCCCTGCAACCAGCTGGAAACTATGGAAATATTCAGATTAAATAAAGATTTCGTTTACAGTCTTGTTCTTTATAAGGTGTAGAAAATCAGTTTTCAGCTGGCTGTCTAGACTTTATAAATTTACATTCCACTATCCTTTCTTGGGGATTTTCAGTTCACAGTTTATCTGAAAAGTAATAGATACTAAAAATGAAAAGCAGATTGAATCAGATTATAACATCATGTAACCCATCACAGAGCCTGAATCATTCTTATTTGGTGGTCATTATCAGTAACATTGATACACAGACAGAAAAACAACATGCCAGTGTTTTATATAGTTTTCTGTAATATCACTTTCCTGCTCACTAGTGAATACATAAAAAATGAAAAAAAAAAATAAAATTAATGCCTTACTTTTACTCAAGTATTTTTGGGGGGATTTTATAATAATTTCAGCTGCCTTAACATACGTCAATGAATATCATACTTCAGTTCAATTAAAAAAAAAAATAAATCACTGTGCAAGGTCTTGCTCAAGTGAAAGAGCACCTCCGTTCTATTGTGCCCAGGACATCTCCAGGAATGCAGAATACTCCCCTCCCAGGTCTCAGCCCATTCCTGGCACATCTGTTGCCTGTCCCGGCCACTTGGAGGATTTTATACTGTCAGCTACTCCCTGCCGCAAATGTGGCTTGACGGAGCAAGCTCAGTGGCGCAAAGTATTGTGTCTCACAGCAGCACATTCACTGCTCCACGTTTTTCCTCCTGCAGCCTGACACGAGACATTGGCAGAAAGCAGAACACGAGTGTAGCTGCTGGCTATAGTTACCTATAGGCTGGTGACCTCATCGACTGGAAAACAACCAGTGTATTTTAAACAGAGTAACCTTTTATAACATCTACAGCAGGATTTAAATGGCTAATTTATCCACATTAATCCCATACTGAAAACATGAACTCTTACTAGTCACATATATACGGATACACACACACACACTGCTGAAAGGTAACAGTAGCGGCTGCACAGCTCTTGTTTTTAACTCGGGAAGTGCAGAAATACAGGTGAGATCCAGGTTATGTAGTGCTGTTAAAAAACCCAATTTAGAGTTAGGAAATATCAAAGCTCAATATTATGCTGAGAGCTCAGTGAATCATATGATGGCCACTGGCAAATCTTTTTGCACTCAAGTGCTGTATTTTGAAAGCTGAGATTATTATGGAAAGCATCTTTATTGTTCAATACTTCTTCCGCCAAAATGGTACATAAAAATGTAAATTTCAAGAAATAATTCATGGCTTTAAATATTTATGGACACAGTTGGTTAAACTGCCATGAAGGCATTCAAATGTTTCAAGCACTTTCAGCTGTCATTGTATTTCAATATTCAAAGGTATGCTTTTTTTCTTATTTATTTCACCTGAATCTCAGGCTTTTCCATTTAAAGAATAAGATGGTGGCTAAAATCTCTTATGGAGTACATATTTTACAAATAATTGGCATGTACAATTTCCCCTCTATGAAATGTCCTGTAATTGCTGCACACTTGGCAAGGCTGACACGTGAGCTGTGGTACCGGAAAACTTGGAAATGCTGAAGAAAGTGAAAAACAAACTGAGCCAGTTGTGACTTGGACCAAAGAAAACTGAAATTACAGGTACAGAAAATATCTTACTTAAAAAGCTATCATTCAAATGAATGTAAATCTGTGGCCAGTCTGCCACTCTGCTCTTAAACACAAATTAATTTCAGGTCCAGGTGGCTTCTTAATGCAATGCTAAGTGATAAATTGCAGAAACTTTATTACTGCTTGGGGTTTTGGGGGAAGAAAAGCAATTGTCTTAAGGAACTTAAAATGAGGGTTGCCCTCTGCCATCTCTCAGCTGTGAGCTGAAATGTATAAACAAATCCATACATTATTAATTTATTGCTTTTTTTTCCCTGTGTGTTTGTTATAAACCTAAATAAATAATACATCACTCCAGGCAGAACTTGCACACTGGGGGAATTAAATGGTACTGCTCACAGGGTCTAAAATTCAGCATCTACATATAGGTGTAAAGCAAAGTAAGTAATTTTGGATGAAGTTTAGATGTGAGTCAGAACTCCGGATCTCCTCTAGCCTGAACATGTTACACCTCACCTCATCCAGCTGCAATGCAGGCACGGACCTGGCCAAGGGAGCAGGAGCAGAGAATTCCCACGGGCACCCCTGGCCATCAGGAGGGGTGGAGGTGCAGGATTAGACTGCAGCCAGCGTGTGTGTGTGATGATCAGAGCTACCTGAATCATGTCTCAGGCTGCGCCTAACCCAGGGTCCTGAGCAGGGGAACGCCTGGGCATAGCTCCACCAGTGTCCCATGTGACACTGCCAGCATGACAGCAGCCTGCACCCCTCTGACTGACCACTTCCACACACACTGGATGTAGAGCAATACTAAGCCCTTGAGAGAATCCCAGAGTTTCTTCTTTCTGCACACCAGGGCTTTTTATTTACCTTTATGGCGCGTTTAAAAATCAGAGCTGCCTTTTAATGGGTTTCTTGATGTGTGGTGCTTTGTCTGATCCGTACAGCTTTAAATTTATCCCAACCTCTCCCAAAGAAAAATTATCAGTTATTAATACTTCATGCAAAAAACATGGATAATGCTCAGTGCTTAAGTAATTTTTCAAAAAATAAAATTATATTTACTGTCAGTGAAACCCATATTCTCATCTTTATTAACTATGGTGGTTTGTCTATTCTGACTTCATCCGCTTGCTAATTAAGCAGAAGTTTGCTTTGCATATCAATTTTTAATACCCATTTTTTACAGTTAAGTGAGAGTTGCAACAGCCAGCTTGTTCAATTAAAAGCAGCTCTGACCTAGTTCCATGCAAAATCAATATAAAGCCTAAAAGAGTCTCACAAACCATCTAACATTTAAGAAGACATGGCTGAAATGCTCCTTGGTGTTCACGGAGCACATGTTTCTGCGAGCAGTGTAGGGCTTGTTTTGTTTTATCCAGCAGAGATCACATCTGCCCACTGCAGACAGCAAAGGGAGGGCAAGAGGGATTGCTGAAGAAATGTGTTTAGTTGATTTTCTACATCTGTCTCAAACCTGCTAAGTGTGCAATCCTGGCTAGGAAGACAAGACAGGAAAAGAAAAAGCCACAATGCAATTAATTGAAGACTAACAAAAGAAAGGATAGATTTATACCAAAAGATCAACCAAGGATTTAGAATAAAAATATTCAATGAAAGTTATGAGTGTTACAATCTGGTTGAAAAAATAGAGCAGAATTCTTTACATTTCAAAAAACTCTAGCTGGCACTATTTGTCATCTAAAAGAACTCCACACTGATGGAAGAAAATGCTCTTAGATGAAACATGCAATGAAACTATGGAAATCAGTGACTGCAAAAAGTTGTCCAACTGTTATCAGGCATTTGATCTGAAGAGAAGATGGTGCCTACTCTTTTTTAAAGGCCTTCCTTCCCAGCCCTGTTCATTCCACAGTATACTCATTCTGTTATTCAGCTTTGTAAAATACACCCTTCATGTTTGGATGAGGACACGATGGTTTGATAGGTCCTGCACATGTCCTTGCACAATATGGCAAGAAATCAGAACACAAGGGTGAGACAAAAGAGCTAAAGTATATAGACAGTTCAAGAAAAATGTTCCTGTAGAAAGTTCATGACCTTATGTTTCAAAGCTTCACTTCCAAAACATTTGTCTTTCATAGAAGTCCTGACTCTATTACACTTGTCAACATTTTTTGGTCAAGTTTTCTGCTGAAAAACAGCCTTTGAACTATTTCAGCAGTTTGAATGCAGGGTTTTTCCATTGTTTGACCATTTTCATTTCTTCTGAAGTGTATGTCTTCATCCAGATATAGTAGTAAATGTTAGTCAGAACATGCAGAGATAGTAATGGATACTGGTTGTGAAAAACGGAGACAGAAACCCTCACTTTCATATAAAAACCAATGACAAAGTTAGAGTGAAAATGAATTTTTTCCTGGCTATTTCATCTATATTTTAACTAACATTATGAAAAAAAATTGTCAGTAATGCATTTCTCTTTATTTGCTTCTTTAATGAATTAGAAAATTTGCCTTTCATTATTAGAACAGCTCCCCTTCTACCGCAATATGTCACCTGTAAAAGAGAATTCTGACATTGTCTTAACACTGGCCTCATCTGAATTTTGCTCTCTGTTTTACAGAGCCAGGCACAAGCACACACTTGTCTGTGCAGCCTCTTTGCCAAGCCTGGCTGGGTCAGGGTCCCAGGCCTTTTTGCTTTGCGAGTTAATGCTCTGGGTTCCTCCCAGTTACAGATTAAAACCTTAATGCCATTCTGGCTTTCTATGGCTTTTAACAGTTAATTATTTTAGATACTCCCCACTTTCTAATTAGAGGTTTCATTTTGTGAACTGGTTTCACTCCTGCTAGCAAAGCAACTGTGGAGCTGTGCCAGCACAGACTTCAATCCTGAGGAAATAAGTCCAATGGCAGAGGGCCTTGTGCAGCTCTGACCGATGCTATACTTGGAAGGCTGTACTATTACTGCCTTCACAAGTGAGCGGAGCGGCTCGTGTGGCGGCACAAGGGTCTCTGTATGTGTTCCAGCACATACAAACTACATACAAATTACTTGAACATTGCCAAAGCAGTAAAATAGCTATAGATTTCCTGGGAAGGAGGTACTTTTTGAATCATGAACTCAAAGTCACAGACGAAAATAAAGTAATTGCCATCTCCAGCAAAATTAAACACACAGCTTCTCTCTTTCAGATGGGTAGTTACAAGAACAATAGTTCTTACTCATTCTTAAATGCCAGATAAAGTGCTAATTGCATGTTACTGTTTCAACAATAAAATAATTATTAGGGATGGATAATTCTGTTCAGAGGAGTAAAAGGAATGTGAACCTTCACATCAAATTGAATGTAAAGGAACCTAATTTTTTAATATGCATGGTTATCCTGACAATTATTTCCTCAACATCCCAGTACTTTTCACCTTTTCTATATTGTGCATGTTTGTACACCTCAAAAATGTCCTGGTTTGATATTTGAATAATTTACATGTATAACCCAAATAAAGTTATTTCTAGCTCTTTGATTTCTGTTCTTTACTGATAACGTCCTGGAATGTTCAGAGAAAACTTAAGGAGAGACATATTAACCTTTTTTCCATTAGGAGTCTAAGACTCTATCAGACTATCATCTCTTCTCCCCAGCAACTAGTGAAAGGAAAAGAGAAAATGGCCTCAAGCTGCACCAGGGGAGGTTCAGATTGGACATCAGGAAGGATTTCTTCACTGAAAGAGTTGTCAAGCACTGGAACAGACTGCCCAGGGAAGTGATGGAGTCACCATCCCTTGAAGGGCTCAAGAAATGACTGGACATGACATTTCTGTTTTAGTTGACAAGGTGGTGTTTGGTCAAAGGTTGAACTCATCATGAAGATCTTATCCAACCTTATCGACTCTATTGGTAGATAATATACTGACAAAAATGTGTAACATTTCATGTGGTCATTCACTACTTAGTCTTTGTATTCACTGCTAGAGTCTAGAAACCTAAGTGCAGGGTGGTTTTGCAGGGAACAGCAGCCTAAGACAAGGAGAGGACCTCTCTTGCCATAAGTTACAATGAGATCCCCTGAAAAATATCTTGTCTCATACCTTAAGGACCTTTGGATTGGGTCTTTAATGAAAGGGTTTAAAAGTTAAATTTGCTTGGCCAGGAATCAAATAACTCAGGCCAAAAAGAGGTATGTTCTATAAAAACAGATATATAAACCACTTAGACCAAGAAATTGCCAGTAAGATAAAGGTATTTTAAGAAATATCAAGAGGATAAATAGCAGTCAGAAGTACTGCAAGTTTTTGGAACTAAGGGGAGAAACCTTGTTGTTTCCTTTATTCCCCCCAAAGTTCCCACCATCTTGTCTTAAATCACAGTTTCTATAGCTAGAGCTGTGTCACTGTAAGTGCAGATAAGGCATTTAATTAAAATCCATCACTTGTAAAGATGCAACAACAGCAGCTCAAGAAATCATTGAATCAGGGTTTGGATCATAAGACAGCATACAAAAGTGTTCCATTTAACTGATCTCAAGCAACTCCTCTAGATATCATGCAGATATTCCAGTTCCTGGAGAAAAAAAACCTATGAGTTTTGTTTGCAAAACTGTTTTTTAGTTTCATGATTTATTTTGGGGAAACTGAAACTTGCACGGTATTTCACCATCTTAAAGACCACAGTCCTAAATAAAGTGGCGGTGGTGTGGTCTGGGAGATTTTGATTACTTTTCCTAAACAACACTGTGATCTCCTTGCCTGTGATTTAGTTTAAGCAATGAGACTTAAGCGCTATCTCTACATACCTGCCCATGGAACATGTCAAATGGGGTTCAAAGTGCTGGATCAACACAGGGCTTCTTAAAAACAAACACTGTCTTTCCTACTAATAACCTCTAGTTTTACTTTCAGGACTTAACAAAAATGCACTTGAATCCTAATGCAAAGACAACCTGGCTCAATTCAGAAAAAGATGCATTTCAGGGTCCAATGTTTGGTTATAACGACAAGTTCTGAAACCTTGAGCAGCTTGTCCTTTCAAACCACTGGCACTGCCAGCCTGGCCAGCTTCATCCAGTGCATCTGCACCAACATCCTGAGTGGAAGCTACGTAAATAACCCTGCACTAAATAACTCTATTCAAAGTAGTTCCATTCCTATCCTCTTTTTTTATTTTTTACCTTAGTTCTTCAAAACAGGAGGACCTGATACTCTACACTGACATCACCTCCCCTAAAAAAACACTGGGAAAATTTGAGGAATTGTATTTAGCAGTTTTGCTGAGGTTAATATATGCTTATGGAAAACATCACCTGATTAAGCATTTCTTACCATTAAGACTGAGCACTCATAAGTCGGTCATAAATTGTGTGGTCCTGCTTGAAACAAAAAGGCAATAAACTCTCTGATTCACTGTCCTGCTGTATCACTACACCGTTCTGAATACAAGCTGTTCTAGTCACAAAGGATGCATTTATTTTCTTGAAGCCAGAGACACAGATGGTATAAACTGGAGTACCTCTTATGATTTCAAATAAAAAGCAGTGATTTATAAGTGCTGAGGATTTGGTCTAAAGGTCAAGATATTTCTCTGGCTTAGAAAGCTCTGTTCAGGGGAGGGGGAAAAAATCAATGGCACTTAAAACTGAGAACCTATTAGCATTATCCATGTCCTTAAGTGCAGCACATGTTACTTTGCTTATTCACAACACAGTGAAGTAGGTTCCAGTAAGTGAATTTAAGACATTTTCCCCTCTCTATTTTTAACAACTTTCAGATATCTCACATTTTACTGTACATTAAACCTAAAGAGAAAATGTCTTTTTCAGTTCTTTACCTGAAACCATCTTTTACTTGAAACATAATAAAAAGAGAATAGCCTTATTTTTATTAACTTTTCTTTTTTACCCCTTACAATTTTATTTCTTATTTAGAAGAAATTTTATCAAGCAGTCAAGTAATATAAACAGAAGGAATAAATAAATTTGTATACATAAATCAGAAACAGCAGCTGTTTCCAGAAAAACCTGAGCAATTATTTATGAAATTATGTCTTCTTCAATGCTTCTGTATACTGTCACAATCCCAGGAGGACTTGATTTCCTGATAAGCCTAAATTGCTGAATTACAAGGGGAGACAATGTCACGGCACCAATTAGCAAAAGTATTGCATATAATCTCAAAATGCTTGTTTTCTATTTTAATAACTACATCTAACAAAGACATTCCTTCATCTTAGAAATGGAGGGAACATCCCACCATCAGTGGCTTGAACTACTAAAAGCCCTTAAAGCAGACATACTGGCTTTTGCGTGAAAGCAGCAAGAAAACAAACAACATAACATGCACTTCAGTCAAGGAACAGGTGCCTATTGATTTATCCACTGGAAACAACTTCTCAAACCTGGCATTATCCTTGGTGCCAAGAAAGAATGGAATTACTGCCGTGCAAGTCAAAACGGGGCAGTGATGGTGTAGCTGCAGCATGGAATTAGCACCTAGGGATGTGCAAGCTGCCTTGGAGCTGCTGTGAATGCTTTCACACATTTCCTCTTTGAGCCCTTTTGCATAGCTCTTTCTCTCTCCTTCTCACTTGGAGTAAACCTAGGTGAAATGTTGGTTTTCTACCTTTTGTGGGCTTACCTGAAAGACCTTATTGACAAATTTTGATTTTTCTTTCCAATTATTTCCTGTGATTGTTAATTAAGGAATACCTCTCAGATTCAACAAGATGCTCCAGCTGGCCAGGACAGCTGATCCAGACCAAAATATTTAGTCCAGAGCACACCTCCTATGGCTAGGGATCTAAGGACATAAACACTTTCAGGGATGGGACATCTACAATTTCTCTGGGCTTTCTAACTTCCTGGAAAGCAGCACCATTTAAAAAAAAAAAAAAATCCACTCTAACTAAGTTTCAGCTGCCTGAAATCAGCCTGAGCTCCTTTTTAGCATGTGAACCACTTCAGCACCCCTCCCCTCCTCACACTATTTGACAGCTTTAGATTCCTAATTCAGTGTGTACCAGCCAGGAAGAGGAAATGTTAATAATTATCCCAATTTTCAATCACTTTAACTGATTTTTCAAAGTGGCACAGTCACAAACTTCCTCCCTATATGTGACTAGAAGCTGAAGAGTGAAACTCTGCATGGGCAAAAGGCAAAGCAGCTCTGAAGCACTGCAGAGTAGCTTAGGAAAAACCCCACCAGCTGCTGTGCATCATGTGTCCTGATCTCACACCTCACACACACAGTCAGGGCACACAGCGGAGGTACCTACTCTGTTGTGCAGTTCATCAGGATGAACGTTTGCAATACTCACTAAAACCGGCATGAAGTTCCCAGGAAATCATGAGGAAACTGAAGGTCCTGACAAGGGTTTACAGGACGGTCTCACACAGAGAGCCTTGAAGCCACACACAGCCTTAAAGCCAGTGCAGATGCATAGCAGCTGCTCTGCTCTGCTCTTTGGGATGTGGGTATGCCTATAGGCACACAGTGCTACATTTTCATTGAGTACAGAGGGTTTTCCATGGTGCACAAAAGACAGAAGCAGCAAATACAGCTCTGGAAAACCTCAAGACCATTCCCTCCCTCTCCCTCCGTAATTCCCTCTTTATCGAAGGGCACAGGTAACACAGACACTCGGTGTGAACAGTAACAACAAAGGGAAAGTGTCATTCAACACAGCGGGACTGAATGGTCATACTTAAACACCTTCCAACCGCATCAGAAAAGGACACACTGCAGCAGCCCAAGGACACCTGGCAGTGTTGGAAACCTTTAAATAGTTTCCCTCTAACCTTTGAGGACTGAAGTTATATTACATAGGGTTCTGCCAAGTGTTAGGGCACACTACCAATGTTAACTCACACAAAAGCAGAAAGGGTTAAGGAACAGTCAGTGTCACTTTCTGCCTTTTTTTTTTTTTAATCATCTTCCACCTTTTTTTTTTTTCCTTTCCACTCCTGGTTCAGCCTTACAATTTACTTTTCTTTGTTATTTTCTCTCCACTTTCATAATTGTGCTGTAATGCATATTTAAGATGCTAACAGCACACAAGAGGATTTTTAGAAGAACACAGCACAATAAGTGAGCTGCTTATAAAATCCAGATACATCACAGCTGCAGCCAGTGGATGCTGAGTGTGTTCAGCAACATGTCTGGAGCTTCAGTGGAAGCTCACATCCTCAGAAAATGTGGCCCTGAGGTGACAGACTCCTTAGTATTAATGATTGATCCAAAAGTGCAAAAGGACTCTAAAGAAATAAAATGGAGGGGGATAAAAATGGAAAAATCGCAGAAGAGTGAAAAAAATAATACAGACAGACCAAAAGGGCAGCTTTGCTTGTATATTAAATCTGGAAATAATTCTTGCACAGTCCAACCTTTCCCCCCAAAAGAAATCAACCAAACAAAAAAATCCAAAACACTCAAAAATGCCACAATTTGAAAGCCAGCAAATACATTTGGAGTTTGGACTCAGGTGCCAAACTCCCACCAAGTCAGTTGTACTAACAAGAAAGATAAGAGACTTATCTCTGTTACTGCTGTAGTATTTTCCAAATACACTCAGCTGAATACAAAATTTATTATTGTGCTTTTTTCTTTTTAATACTATCATATGGTAGTGAGAGCTTCAGGCAAGTCCAGAGGGCTGAGTCTTGGAGGATTAAATGAGAAAGTTCCTTGATATGTGGTCAGAATAATTTTATACTTTAGAGGCAAATATTCTTAATTTCCTAGCATGATTTTTGTAAGAGTAATATACCTTCCTCTTTTTGTTTGTGTATTAACCTCTAGATTCTGGAGATCTTTCTGCATGCTAAGAACAAATGACACTGAAGTGACAATTGTAAAACTATGGCAGTCTCAGTCCTACTCTGTGCATTGACTGCGCCACTGCTTAAAAACATAACCGAGAATGGTATGAATGCCTGGGACTTCCAGGGTGATTTGCAGGAGCAAGGTTTCATTAACATATCCTACAAGTAGTCCAGCCTCCCCTGCTATCACTATGTATAATCATGATGTGTAAATGTGACATTCTGGTCAAATGCTGTGTTCAAATCCCCCAAGTTAGATTTTTTCTGGTGCCTCATTTCAAGACGTAAAATGTTAGACCTGTATGTCTTTTCTATAAATCTTGGAGTGTATGCTACCTCTGTAATACCAAAACACAAACCTGGTTCTTGCTCAGGGCAGTAATCCCACAGGATTAAGTCATACTGTAAATACCAGACAAATTACAATCGGATTAGGTGGGCTGCCTGTTCATTTACTCAACACAGCTGCACTCCAGAGTCTTTTCACCACTGGTGTCTATTTATAACATGAATGTGTTTTTCTTAAAGTAAATGATCACAGTTTCTGTTTCATATCTCTGCTGCCTTACCATTTGTGACCAATAAGGAGCACATTTCTACTTCCTAAGGAGCAAACAGAATGTTCCTTGGGAGGCCAAGAAAGCTGCTCTTGGTACTGACCTGTAGGGCAATATTTAGTCTAAATTTATTGGTGAAAAGTCCCTTGAAAGGTTTGCATTCAATTTCAGTCAAGTGGAATATAAAAAATGTCTTTCTGAAGGTAGGTATGAGACATCAGCATGGATATACTGAAATTTCCAGGACTTCCTTATTGCAGGAATTTTTACAAATTCCAAAACTGCTTACACTGGTGAGCGTAAAACCTTCTTACAAAGCTCAGCAGGTAGATCTGGTGTCACATGGGGTTTACAGGGAATTTCTGCTCAATTCTGAATAAGAAGCATTTTTACTAATGTTCAATATTACGCGCACTTTGCCAAAATCTCTCTAATGCTTCACTAAAATTATTTATAAATGTCACATCACATCCCTCACAATTGTTCCCAATTACAAGAATCATCTTGCCTTTTAGATACCAACTTGCTCCCATCCAGCACACAAATCTGGCATTACTGTATTTTTACTACTGCAATCAGTTAATGAAACCTTACTGAATCATGGAGCTGAAGCTTTCACAAAACAGGATTAACTATTGAAGCCATGAAAATAATAAAGCCAAATTAAGCAAACTGCTGCACCAGCTAGTATTCTCAGGATCTTGCTAGGTCAATTCTCACCTCCACCTTCTGATTTCAGACTAATTATTCCTGACGTGCACAGAGATAAATAATACTGCTGGAGGCTGTGGCAGTGGAGTCCATGAGTCAGGAGGAATGTGTTGTAGGCCAGCCCAGCCCACTGTCACCAAGCTTCCCCATACTTACACACAGGCGTGTAGTCACTGAGCTGCAGAGGTTTGAGACAGACATTCTCTGCCCTTGGAAACCCAGAGGGGGTGTTCTTGTGAGCCCCCTGAGTGTGCCTCAAAGCGTTGTGATGACATTGCAATGAGTAGTGTAAGAAAGTGGCACAAACACAATCAAAAGGCAGTGTAGAATTCACTCCTCTTTGGCAGTGATAGGGTAGCCTGGAAACCAGAATATCTTCCTTTATCAGGTATAAACCAGAGTAGCTTATCATATCATACTTAATATGTTACAGCTGCCAAATAGCCATAATATAGTACCTACACAAATATGAGATCAGCTATTCTCCTAAGAGACCTTTGTCACTAGGCAGGTGACAAGATTTCTAAGTCATAAACTGATTTTACTGAAGCTGATGGAGAAAACAGCTTAAGCCCACTTTGCACTCTGACAAGAGGTGTTAGAGTGACCTTCCACTGCAGGACACCGTCTTTGGCATCACTGAACAGTAATGTTTTTACAGTAGGATTACTGGGGCCAGGTTCTGCTTTCACTCACGCATGTGGCTCCTGTTGATTTCATTAGGAGTCTCCATGTTTCACAAGCTCAGAAGAGAATATGGTATAAACCTGAATGCACATGGGACAGAGATTTTATGATACCGCGTATGACAAGTCAATATTGGCTTAAGGTTTTCTTGCACAATTTCCTCCTGTGCTTTTTTCAGTGTGTGTTTATAGGCTATGTGTGTTATAGATCATGTTGCTTTTCAGATCGATTCACAGCATCACCTCCCAACCAGTCCCAGTAGCCCAGCTGAAAGAGATAGTCCATGTCACAGCACAGAAGGAGGCAGAGGGAAGGAACAGACTGGTTTACACAGAATCATTTAGGTTGGAAAAGAGCTCCAAGGTCATTGACTCCAGCCTTTGACCAAGGCTTAATCAAAGCTGGTACCTCTGGTTGCCATCGTACGTGCTAGGATCACTGGCCAAGTTAAGCGTGATCAGTGGATCTTTGCAAAAAAATACACAGAGAACTACTGTTTGCTTATTTTGCTACAAGCTGTTTGGACAGTGACTGTGTCTTAGCATCCATAAAGAAAGGGAGGATATACCATGGTAGGAAGACCCCAACTCACATGGAATCCTTACAGCTGTGGAAAAATTAATGAAAACTGATTCCTTTCTCAAGACCAAGCCATGACTTGTACTTCTATAATGCAGTATGCATATTTAAAAATCTCAAAAATATAACAATATGAAGACTAAAACAGTTTTGACAATAATTTTTCTTTCTGTTTCAAGAAATTTATATAAGGGATTCAGACTTCTAAGATGTTCAATTTTGCAAGCATCTGATTTAGTAAAATATGGTGAAAGATACTGTAAAAAGAAGAATGAGGAAAAATTACACCAAGGACTTACTTTCTGCAGGTTCCTTAGATCTTCTGCCACTGGAGGACTTCCTCAAGAGACTTCGTCCTGAGGTAAAGAGGCTGGTTAGTTCCTCCAGAGGACTGGTGGGTGTCCGAGAGCGGGAACCACTCTGACATGACGACCCGTAGGTACTGACCGAGGCATTTACCATCTTTCCTCCTTCTTGCAATGTGTTTCTGGCTGTAGAATGAGGCACTGATGTAGAGCTTCTTGAGAGACTTCCTGAATGTACAGAGTCATAAGGTGGAGGTCTTTTGAGGCTTAAGGGGGTAAGAGACCTACCCATACTGACAGGAGAAGGTGAGGCAGAATGACTTTTAGGATAACCATGTGGAGACTGTGTTCTGTATAAGGTAGAAGGATGAGGAGGTGAGGAGGTGTGCCCAGGGGTGCTAGTTCCATGAGATACTGTCTGGTCTTTCTCCAGTTTTTGATGGCCTGGTGTATGAGGTGGCAGTGAAGATGGAGAAGCTCCAGCTTGTTGTTTGATGTAAGACACATTTTCTAAAACGGGAAGCTTTGTGACTTCTAGTGGAGTTAGAGGAGACTCATCAGAATTTGGGGAACACTGCACTGGTGCTGGTGGGAACACCAGCAATGGAGGTCTGTGAGAAAGCAGATTTGGAAATGGAGGGGGTATATCACAAAGCAAGCCCTTGGGAGTAGATGGCACTGAAGACTTGGTGAAATCTAGGTCAGGCACTGTGGGAGTAGCACACTGAGAAGAACAAGTGTGATGGTCATATTCACATTGACATTTTGAATCTTGGCCTACATCATCAAATATAGGGTATTTCATCTCCTCGTAGACAGCTTCGCTTTGGTCATCCTCGTCTTTTTTGAAGTCTCTGAGAATATTCCCAACCATTTCAATATAAACAGGCTCTTCTTCCTCTGTGTCTGGAGCAGGACTGCTGACCTGCGATAAAGAGGCATCCCTAGTGAGCGTTGTCTTCATAGGGCCATGTTTTTTGATATAAGTTTCATCAAAAGATGTGCTTAGCTGAGTGTTTGGATTTCGTTTCGGCTTAGGAGGTGGAATCTTCTTTGTGTATTCATCACTGTGAGGTCTTGGTTTGGCTGACACTGAAAACAGAACAAAATATAAACTAATCAGAAGCATGTAACACACTTTGTCAACCATAGGATCTCCATTACAGTATCAGAATTCTGGAATAGATTTCCTGAGACCAGCCTATTGCTGGTTTTCTCTGGTATTATATCATTAGAAGACTATAAAAATAACATTCTATTCAAAGCACTCCTAGAGTTCCACCAGAGTGCTCTGACACTCCAGTAGTTAGTGAGCACTTCCCTTCCTCCGAGACATCTGTTCTTTCCCAAACTCTTTGGGACAAGGGACCTTCCATTTTTAAATATTATTCTTTTCAAATATCATTGTGGGATTTTAAAGATCCAAAGAGTTGTCAAAGACATAACACTGAGTATCAAAATTAACTCCTTTTGGCTCCAGGAGAACAGTTAAGATCCTGGACATTCATACTGGAATGACAATGATGTAACTCTATAGTGACACAGTGATGAATCAAGATCTTTTTATTTATAGTAACTTCTTGCATAAAACACAACAATTCTCTCAGCACTGACCAAGAAAGGAAATACTCATACACAAACTGTAAAATCTACTGTTGACATAATCCTAATAATTTATCTGGACTCTATCCTATAATTAACAAATCTCAGTGAAGTCAAGGAGGAACAAAGCATCTCACAGATTCAGATCCTCTCCACACAGGTTATTTATAGAAACCTTGTCTTTGAAGCTATAAATCAAAACATTGTGATGACATCCATTTGAAATAGAAGGTCAAGGGTTTCTTAGAAATTATCCTTTATGAATTAAACAATAAAGAAACTCATGGAAATTGCATTTTGTTCACTTTGTATAAAGAGCTAATAAAACATGTCATTAAATGTTAGGGTTAATAAAATGCCTCATTAAATATTTTGGGCGAAATCAGTTTTTATCCCAAGCAGATTCAACAACCTCCTTCAGAAATTAAGTTTGCCACATACACGAAAGTTAGTTTATATTCCTACAAGGTAACTGACAAGTCATTGGTAAGTTTCCCAAATAAAAACCAACCAAACAAAAAACCTCAACCAACTGGAAAAAACCCCTCCCGCAAAAAAAAGAAAAATCACCACAAAAAATCCCCTAAACTACAGGCCAGTTTAGAACGGCAGCTTTGCTGCCTTTCCAAACTTCGGTGCTCCTTGCAATTCACAGCCACAGATCTGCCACCTCAAACTGAGTGCTCAGAGAAATTTCCAGACACCCTCTGCTGAACCATCAGCAGGCAGCGAGTGTCTAACGTTGAACCATGCAGACAGTACTCATGGGGTCAAAACCCCTCTTTTAGAAACAGCCTAAAACATATTATTAAAGCCAGAACGGGGCACTGCTCTGCCAACTCAAAGAGTATTTTGAGCCTGTGAGGACTCCAGCCCAGGGCTGGGAGTCACCTGCGTTAAAGCACCTTACTAAGGTGATTTGGTCAGCACCAAAGGGGGATTCAAACACAGTGTTATCACTTCATCACAATTTTGCTTTGAACTGCTAAATAACCTCTGTTCAATTCCCACAAGGCATAGCAGAACAGGCAAATGAAAAACAAGTTTTGTTTAGGAATAAGGAGCCGTGAATGTATGCATGTGTACATATAAGAAGTAATAAGACCACTCTTTGGGCAGCGTTTGTTTAAGCTTAACATACAACTAAGGTACAACAAAGCAAAAAGAAAAAGAAATCTTGCCAAAATTAAGAGAAAAAAAAGCAGTCAAAAATGATATTATGCTTTCATGATGGTTCTAATTAATGTGTTCCACTTTGCAGCAGGCTAGGGACATGCAAAAGCTACCACAGATAAGAGTGTTTGGTAGCTTGATAATTTTTCACTATGTGGATATATCCTAATGCATTTTAAATTTGTCTTTTTAATTAACCCAAATTAATTTTCTTGAATGTATTAGGCTAGACTTTTGGGAATGAGATGTAGGCTACCAGAATCATTTGGGCTTTGCAGAAAATATTAGTCCTGATGTCTTTGACAATACTAGCTGATTTTTGTTGCAGGGCTTCCAGCTAAATCACTATTTCCTCTCTGTTTAGTCTGTTATTTGCATATTATGTTTGTATATATTCTATTGACAAACTTGATCTCAATCCTCTCTCCACACCTCTGTTAATCCGATTTACAGCCCCTGTCAAAAGCAATCTTATTCAGATTGCTGTCATTAAAACAGAGACAGTCAATGAGCCTGGAACAAACTGCCTGATCACTTGGGAACATGTTGCACATGACCTGGACTCTATTTTAGCTGCATTTGAAAAGTGTATTTTGTACACAGAGGCTTCTTTCAGTCTTCAGTTCCCTGTGCATTGTGCTCCCTAATGAATATCTGAGACAGAAACATTTCCTGCTCCACTTCTGTCCTCAGATCCCTGTTCCCTCTGCTGGTTTCTACAACTTCTGTGCAACGGGTGTCACAGTGAGAATGTGCTCTGTCTCACAGCCACATCCCCACTCTTCTATCTCTTTGTCTGGAGGGATGTTGACAATGGACAAAATAATCAAAACATGAGGTGGTCTTGTGCCACTGGCCACTCAAGGCTAGTGTTAACTGATATTTTTATCTAAAAATAGCCAAAAGTGGTTATGATTACTGTGTTTTCAAAAAAATTTCTAGAAAAAGTATATTTTCCTCTCCCTTCCTTCCATTTTCACAGTTTTTATCCAACTAATGAGGTTCTGCCACAGGGTCTAAACCTGTCCTTATGTGCTGAAGTTTGCATATACAACATTCACAGGTTATTACATTACAAATGAGGAAATGAGAAATGTCAAGGAAAAATGACTGACATTCTGCCATCTAGTCTTGTATTTTTGCATGGGTTGAAATTAAGTACCACAGTGAGATACAGAACCTCATCTGCCATTGCATGATATGTAGCATTAGCCTAAAATACCTTGGTGACATTATCAACAAAAAGGTCAAATGACCCAATCTTGCTGTATGAGACAGAGTAAAACATGACAAGGTGATTTACTTTCCATTTTCTATCTAAAGCATTTTTCTTCTGCCATAGTTTATTTTATTAAACCATCTATTTCTAAGAGGTGGTGTGTTACTGACAAATTGGACTTCTCAAATTACAATTTTAATCTAAATGCTTTAAGTATTTCATAAACCGTAAAAGATAAAAAGGTAACTCCTATATGCTGCACAGAGCATGAACATTTGGTGCTGTAAGACTTCCTAGTGAAAATGCACAGGTAAATGGATAGAGTAAATAAGAAAGGAATCTTTTTATCAGGACTGGGAACAGAGAAATTATTCAACACCTACCAGGAACTCTCCTCAGCTGCAGGGGGACATTCAGGAGGCAAACGGAACTTTAAGGCTATGATGCAAGACATTTCAGTTTATTTAATGAAGGCTTCTACTCTGAAATACAGTTCCATGGCAAGGGCTGAATTTTACAGCACACCTGATAATGGAATATGGATCATGAACTACTGCTCCAGCCCTAGAACAACAGAGGAAAAAAACCAGGAACCCTGCAGCTAAATGGAGCTGTGCAAAACTAATGAAAGGAGCAGGGAGTATTTGTGCAGTTCCTGTGTTACCAACATTTGGCAGAGATAGATGTGCATGAATGCAGAAGCCCTGGCAAGATCCCATACCCCATGAAAGGAGATTATTTGGCAATCTCCAGAGAGGAACAGGCAAGATTGCTTAAAGTACTTGACATTTATCAGGCAGGAAAAGCGTTCGGTGCCTGCTGGGAACATAAACTCCTATGAAAAGCAAACCACACAGACATATTGGTGATACACATACTGCTGTGTTGTCTGCTCTAAACATGGAATAATTAAGTGCTTTTCAACATGGATTACTATGTCCTTGGGGCAACTGTTGCCAGTAACCTGTGTGGAGACCCTGCCAGCCCTACGTCAGAGCACACAGGTCCTGATCCAAAGCTAAATGGAAGAACTGAGAGTGAGAACTATTTCTTTCCCTGCCAGGGGCAACTTCCCTTAAACACCCATTTCAAAGTGCACCACAAACCCCTTGTAAGTGCTTCTATTACGGACACACACAAGGGACCACCAGGCCTGTGAGGAGTTTGAACAGACGGGAGGCGCTTGGAGGAAGATAACTCAGCTCTTGCTCCATGGTCCTCTGCCCTCACAGGGGCTGCCTCAGCTGTGGGAGCTCAGAATGCTGTGCTAGCAGCTCCTTGTTAGCATCAGAACCATCCAAACTACCATAATTGATAAACTGGAGGCACAGCAATCCTTGAAAACAAAAGTGAACTTCACAGAGTTTACATTGCTTGGGCAGGAACTCTCCGTGTTTAATGGTGTCCTACTACCAAGCAATTACCCAGCTCTGGCAAACCTCAAGCAAAACAAGAGATGCAGGCTCTAGTAACTTCAGTTCTTGTCTCGAAGCAAGAAGTCCAGTGCTTAAAATAGCCTCACAGAAGCCCTACTGAATAAGGAGAACATGACATTTTTGAAATATGATATTTGTGGCGCAAAGGTTACTCATAGCTTTCAGACATGCCCAGATAATCTGCCTTTCATAGTTAATTTTGGAAATACAGAATGCTTTGGGTATTATCCTTCTGAAGTATTATTTTTTACTGTTTAAGGAGAGACTGAAATATGAAAATGTGTTGTCATATTGTTATTACTTGCTCACTGTATAAGGAATGAGTGAAAACATCTAAAAATTAAAATTGATTTTGTAATTTTTCTATTGTCCTTTGGGTATTTTCCAGCTTTTGCATTTCACAGAACAATCCAATGAATTCTGCTGTTCACTGTAACAAACAGAATAAAAACACATGTAACAAGAAAATTCCTCCCTTTCAATTTCTACAAGAGGTTATAGGATTCAATATATTTCTAAACAAATTAATGAATTGGGGCCTAAAATTTTTTTAAATTCTTAAAAATATATCTTTAAATGCTGAAGGAATTAATCCTGCTGTATTTTGAGGGATACTGCTATCAAAAAGAGCCTCTAGGAGTGAAAGGAAATAGAATTTCTTTAATTAAACCCTGAACATGTTGGATACTGAATCACAGATACAAAGATTCTGATTTACATCACATAATTCAACAGAGAAAATCCAGCTCTAGGGTAGTACAGAGCCTATATGTATGTATATATGTGTATGCAAGTTCAAGACTATGAGTAACCCCACTGGCTTTAATGAAATGAACTGCTTGTTCAAAGTTGCACATGATCTTAAGTGCATTTGTGCACCAGTGCTTATATTGGGTTGGATTTCATTATCTCCATAGATGAAGTTTGAATATTCTTAGTGAAAGTGAATTTAAAAAGGCACAGTCCTCTGAACTGTGCAAAAGATCAACACTCAGGAGACCTGAGTTTAATTCATCTCTTTGTCACAGGCCACAGGGCTTCGCCTGTCATTTTACTCCTTAGTGCTGCCTTTCATTATCTATCTTTTGCCAGTTAAGGCTCAAAGGTTTTTTAACACAAGGTTTTTATTTTAATTTACTTGATTTTATCAAAACTTGCGCAGAGCTTCCTATCATTGGAAAGCAAGAGTAGAAAACAAAAGCAAATTTAAATGTTGTTATTGGAGACATGCAGTGCTGAAGATGCATCTTTTCTTCTCCAAGGAATATTTGAAGTCAAATGTTCACATACTGTGAACAGCCAGAAAATATATACACAAAGATGCATCTTAGCAAGTGATTATAGAAACAGCATCACTAGATTGAAATAACATCAGATAACATATCTCTGTCATGAAAAAACCCTGCCTTTCAAAATAGCATTGTCCTCATAGACACAAGGTCTTTCCCTGCAGGTTACCTCTTCCTTTCCTAAAAGATGCTCTAAAAGAGAGGAAGCACATGGAAGGAGAAAAAGAACGATTTGATTAATTCAAACAGGCAATAGGTGGTTTCAGTACGATGGTTTCATGCAGTACATATTTCTTCCCCCTGCTGAATCTATTAGCTCTTACTGGAAATTATTTGGGCATTTAAAGAAGACAAAACTATACTGAAAATGAAATGACTAAAAGTCAGTGTCATAAAATAATAACTGATGTGCTACTTGTATGTCTCAAGGCTATGATTAAGGAGACTTCCTCAAAAGTATTCAGGTCCCTTTATTTCAGCTACAACTTCTTTTGGCTCTTAAAATGATTGATTTCTGCTCTAATTCAAAGTGGTAGAAAGCTGGTAGCTTTGGGAGTGATATTCCAGAATTAAACATCAGTACAATGGAGAGCAGAATTGGGCCCTGCAGTTAAATTCAGTTCTGCATTACTCTGACAGTACAACTGCTGCAGCTGATAGGTGCTGTGGCTGAGACATTCTACTGCCAGACTCAGCTTAGGCTGTGCATCGGTGCCACAAAACTGATCTCTGAGCCCCAACACCCCGGCTCTTTACACACTGTGTATGCCAAGATTGTCCCACCTGTCCGGGATTCACAGAATCACCAGCTGCCCCCCTGCCAGTGCCTCTTCCCAGCACAGCAGGGGCTGCCAGTCCTTTGCTCTGCAGCATCAAGACCAGGGCAGACCCAGAGATGCCAGGATACACCAAAACCTTTGAATTGTCAGCATACTGGAGAGAGTCCCTTCCCAAAGCACTACATTCCAGAGCAGACTGGCTTCCAGATTTTCTCCTCCATAGACCTCCACTTCTCTGTGCATCCACCTGGCACACTGAGCCCTGCTTATTAGCCTTTCCTATAGTGAAAACCTCTTCAAAAACTTGAAAAAAATATGAAATGACTAAATTTTCTTCTGAATGCCTAGCATCGTGCTCTCATTTATTTTGAGCTTCACATCCTAGTTCTTTTAAAGAATGAGTAATTGATGTCCCTGATTTTTTCACATAAAATTGAATACGCAAAAAAAGACAGGAGTATTTGAGCAATAATTACAAATTATTTGCAATCAAGCTGTTCTGTACTATTCACTGAGGCTAAAAGTTATTGTCAGTCGGCACAGCCTTCAGAGGCAGAAAAAGCAAGACTTTGGATAAGTAAGAAAGGAGTAGTCAATTTTAATCCTCCTCCTTTTACAGGAAAACTGATGAGCTGTGTGCAAATGAAGGCAAATAAAAATCTCACAGTAACTTCTTTTAGGTTACCCTCTGAGTATCCATCTGGAAAAATATCCCTGAACTAAAATGCTCAGACACAAGGGGCCAAGATCTGTGACATTACATGGGCATAAGTTATGGCAGTACCAGTGGAAGAGGCTCGGAGGAGGGAGTGGTGGGAGGATTACTGCGGAAGGATCCTCAAGGATCCTCATACTGCCCACTCATGCAAGGAGTGTTTTCGAAGTGCTGGTTCGTTCTGTTTCAGACAGCCTGCAGTCTGCAATATGCAAAACAGATTTTGCAACCAGTGGAACAGTAACAATAAAAATGTTTGCAACTCTATATACTCTGAAGGAATTCTAGATATAGAAAGGCAATTGGCATGGGAATTTATCCATCACAAGCATCATTAGTGAAGAGTGTGCAAACAGAATTACTGAATCATGCTTACAGAGAAATTAATTTACAAAGTGTATGTGCTTGTTTTTGGTACTGCAGGAACCTGTACAGAGCTGGAACACTGAAGAGTTACACATGATCACAACAGCGTATGGTAAAACTGCCACAGATCAGCAATATGAGCAGAGCCTTTCCAGTTTATAGCAGCATTTATGGAATCTTTACTCTCATCTCAAAGATGAAACCTGAACAGTTTGCTGTTTTACTGCAAACTAACTGCTATTTCTCTATTCTTACAGCTCCCCAAAAATTGATTGCTCTTCACACAGAGAATGATGGGTCGCCCCCAGCATCTCCCCAGCCCAGCATCTCTGATGTGGTGCAGTTCCCATAGAGCTGTCACCCTGCACCAGCTGCCCCTTCTCCCTCTCTGCAGCTACCCTGTAGCTATTCTCTGAATAGCACACAGAAGATGGTGAGGCTCTGCATTTTCTCTGAGTTTCTACAGGCTATGCCATGGGATGACTGCAAGTGCAGCAACATTTCTGTTAGCCTGTAAAAAGAAAAGATCTCCTCTTCAGAAAGGGATGGTTCTAGGTATGTGTAAAGAGCTAAGTCCTATCAATACATGCCTTAGACAGCTACATCACATGAGCTATGTATGTAGAGGACACCACTGTGATACCAACAAGCCTTTGAGGGCTGAGTTTCTTATTCATATGTTACCTACTGCCCAAAGGGCACTGAAGGTCTCACTGGTATCATCTGGCAATGCTCATGTAAACAAAGGCAGACTCCAGTTAATGCAACTCCTGGCTTCACAGGAGCAACACTACTATTGATTACCAGCTACCGTAGCTGAGGGTGATGACGTGGGAAATCATTTGCTGAACTTTCATGAACTTCTTGGAGAAGGCACAGTACACAGGCTTTCTGACCCAGTGCTCATAGAGACACTGAACAAAACCGATCTCTGCAAGAGTTCCTGGCTCTGGGGGATTTCAAAAACCAGGACGTGCACCCAAATAGTGGACTCCGAGATTAATTTACTGGGGAAATGGTAAAGAAGGAAATCAAGCTAGAGAAAGAGCAAATGCTTCATGAAACAGTAAGTTTAATTCACCTTCTGTATTTATCCAGAAAAATAGTCTGTATTTGTTTACTTGATTTAATTGTTTTGGTTCACAAACAACCAGACCAAAACACTGGCAGTTACTATACACAAAGACTTGAATAATTTATCCAGAGATATGAGATATTTCATTTTTCAGATCCACAGCAATGCCTATCTTCTACTTACAGCTACAATAAGTAGGTCAAATGCATTATTTGCTTATATAAGTAACAATCTGTTTGCTGAGCTTCTAAAATAATTGCAGCCCATTAAATCAAGCTGGCAGACCTACCAAGGTGGTATTGTGCGGAATACTGAGTGCACGGGGAGTTCAGCATGAGGTTTACTGTGCCCACCTATTCCACAGACGTGGCAGCCCCACACGGGCTCCTCTGCTTCCTTGGCATCTCCCCCCAGCAACAAAGAACCAACATATATCACTAACCCCCTTTTCCCCAGAAGTTTTCTGGTCTTTTTGCAATTCTTTCCTTTTGTCTAGTGTAAAAGAGCTCTTGCTGCCACTGACTGACACATCGGGCAGGCCTTTCCTTCCGCCACGGAGCTCGCATTTCAAAACACAGCACAAGGTTGATGGCTGGGGTCAGATGAGTCACCACAGCAGCAGCATTGAGAAAGCAAAGGAGCCACAATGAACAAGAGTTCATCTAAAGGGGCACTCTTTCCTCTGCCAAAAGGAGACAAGGTCACCCTGCAGAAGCCGTTCCTGCAGGTTGTCAATGAGCATCTTTTGGGTTCATATGATGATAGCTGAAGTGGACAGAGCACTGTCAGAGCAGCTCACAGGCAGGCAGTAGTGCCTGGAAATGTAACAGCAACAGCACTATGGTCAGGGGCTGAATGGTATGAAATACTCACTGTAATCAGCTTTAGGAAAAATGCCTCACAGATATTGATTTTACTTCCACGTCCATCGGGTTGACTCCTCTCTCCTCCTCAACTCTAAATAAAGTGTTGACAAAATTACAGACAAGCCACACATTATCAGCTGCCTCCCACTTGGAGCTTCTCTGTGTGCCTGGCATCTATCATTTCTTTCTGCATTTATTTGCAGAGTGGTGTAGTGAAACTAGTAGAGCCTGTAATGGTGGTCATCTACAAGGGTCATGAAGCTGAGCCTAATCACCATAAATTCACCTGGTATGGCAGAGTACAGCAGGTCCAGGCAAGCTTTAGGAGAGCCATCTCCTGTTTCAGGTGCTGGGCTTGGCCTCATTGTTCCACCTGAGAAGCAAGGTGGAGGATGAAAAGGCAGAGATGGACCACAAAAAAGATCAGGAAACCAGAAGCTATTGCCAGAACCTGGTGCTTACAGACCATTTTATTTTGTTGCTGTTCAAAAGCAAAGCTCTTTGCAGGAATTCAATCACACCACTGAGGCACAGTCTATGGTAGAGCACAGCTCAGAAGAGCCTGAGCTCTGAGGTGGGTTTTTACCTACCATCTCCTGGGACCATCTGTTCTGTAAACCCATGGCATTCACCATTTCACAGAGCTGGACCATAACGGCAGCTCAGATTTTGCCATCCTTATTCATGGTCTGCAGCATCAGCGATGCCAAGAGGGGGCTGGGAAAGGTAACTTGAGCAGTTCCTATTCTGAGTAGCTGTTTGAAGTCATGGTTTCCACAGTGACTGCCCTGAGTTCACAAATGAAACCGTGCCAGATGTGTGGAATTTCACATTAGCAAGGACCGTATTTTTCACATATTCCCTTCTCCACTTAGAGGCCTCTTTCTACAGTGCTGCTCACAAAAGCACTGACACATGTCCCATCAGCTCAAGTTTTGAATGTGAGCAGAGACACTCTGATCATAAGCTGATTGCAAACTACTCCACTAAACAAACCTTTTGTCACTATCGCTGTATTACAAAGGAGGACTCTGACACTGAGAGTCAAGTGAAATGCTCAAGGTGATCTGTGGCAGTGGTAGAGCTGTGAAGAGCCTGTTCCTCCACTTACACCCCTGGGAGAAGATGGTTAGTATTATTTACAGAAGTCTTCATTTTGCATAACACTTACTGACATGCAAGTATGCATTTTCAGAACTGAGATCATATGGCAATTAGTCACTGCAGATATTTAGCCACAACACCAGCAAAAATTATTTCGCTTTTAACAGAAAATAACAAATTCAGAACCACAGAACACTGAGTTTTCATGCATTTGCTTGCAAACCCTCATAATTAATAAAATAAGCAGACTAAACATCAAGTTTGTGCATCCTCACTAGCGGTTTATCTTCAAATTTGTGCTTGGCACACCTTTGTATGTTTGCTTTTTTGGTCGTGAATTTTCTTCTTTTAATCAAAAGGTTACTTACCATCTTATTCATCAAAATCCAAATAATAAGACATGTCCATTGTTATAAGCAAAAACCTAACGCCACTGAAACTTTCCCAACTGAGGAGACTACTGGCGTCCCCCCTCTGATTCTAAGACAAGGTTTATAGCCAAGCCATCCTCTGGTATTCCACCAAGAAGAAATAAGAAACAGCTCCATTTGCAGTCATGCATGGAGGGGAGAATTCCAGGAATCTCCTTAATCCCACAAAACACTATTATGGCCAACAACCTAAAGGTTATACTGCTCCCAACACAGCGCTGAGTTTCTCCAGGCATGTTTTTGCTCAGAGTCCTGTAGTTGCAGTACTGGTTTTGTTTTACTACTAAGCATAAAGGAAGCTAGAATTCTTCAACTGTTATTGCAGGATGGTTGAATTTGAAGGCAGAGTATTATTTATGATTATCTCAGCAAAATGATGGCAGCCATGACAAATATTATACCACTACACTGGGAATTAATATTAAGCTATGCCTCTTGCTCATGTCAAGTACACCATGCTCCAGCTTTTTACTGCCCACATCTAGGCTTCCCCTCACCCTAAACTAGCAGCCAGCTGCACACCCCATCGGACTTTGGGGTATGTGCTTCTTGTCTGACATGTCAGAAGTTAGGCTACTAAAATTAGCACCAAAATTGTGTGTGCTTAGTTTTTTTTCCCTTTGTGCATCTCTGAAAAGCTGAGGCTGATACACTGTGACCTCCAGGCAGGTTGATGGCACTGCACGAGGGGAGCTGTGCTCTGTTGAGCTGTCACTGCTGTGCACATTATCCCAACGCAGCACTGTTTGCACACGGACGGACAGAAAAGCATGAAGTGCCAAACACAGTTGTAGCATGTCAGGCATATGTTGCCTGATGTCATCCAACACTAAGCCAATTGGAAGAGATGAAAGCAGCAAACCAGAATACCAACCAAGAACACTATATTCAAACTGTCATTAGAAAGAAATTACTGATGAAACAGAGGGTAGCCATGACAGGATCTCACCTGGAGCTAGACTTGAATCTCTTGGGATGTGACTCTGCAAACACTGTGCATTCCCAGTAAAGCCCATGTGAGTGTAACCCATATAAACCTCTTGGCACAAAATGCTTTGAGAGCTCAGTCATGCTTCACTCCCTTTGGTTGTTTAAGTAAGAAAAAAATTAAGGGCACCAGTTAAAAATAAGGTAAGACAAAGAAGTGGAAATGCAATGTATTTGCTGTAGAACAAAAAGTGCTGCTGTTTTGTGTTTTTCCTATTAATTTCAAATGAGTTTTGCCAGGCATCTCTATTATGACAGACCAGCCCTGAGAGTAAACAGAGGTTTTAGGATTTCAGTTTAATCCCTCAAGCCCTTACTCATTTGTCCACAATGCCTTCAACAGACAATGCCAAAGACAGTATGCAAAACAGAAGTGTAGTAGAAGTATTCTCAAATAGTTATTTTTGTAGTTTCACAGCCATTTCATTTTACTCAACAAATTGTGATGTGCTGTCAAAATAAGGCAAGAGAATTAACCTGGATTTCTCCTCCCTTCCTCTCCTAGCCTTGACTTCAGAGCTATTCAGTGAAGCAAAATAATGCTAGAATCTAGTATTTCATTGTATTTCAGCTCACAGGTGTGAATGCTGAGAGGGTCCAGTATTATGGTTCCCTGAGGTATAAACAAAATAAAAAATTTGAGCCACAAATATGATGACTTACAGTGATCTGCTGACAGTGAATGGATTTATTAACACTATAACCTTACAGTTACATAGGGGCTGCCTCTTGAGGCTGCAAATTAACCAGACAGTGAACAAGACCACCCATATGATAGCTTTCTTCAGAGACTCTCCCTGCATTGTGGCCTTTCTGGCAGAGATTATTGATTCAGACACCTCAAAGAGCACATCTGAAGTACTTCCTTGGCTGGGTTGGCTCTAAAAGCAGCCTAGTGACTTTCATATGATGTGAAACCTGTGCTAATACTCTCTCCTAGATCCCAGCTGACTGCATGAATAAGTGGCTCACATTTTCTTGCCTTGCTGGTGTGTCCAGGGACTACAGTGACCCTACACGGTCAGCAGACTTCAGGCTGGCAGCAGCCTGAGAAAATTTCCTATACAGCACATTTGCATCACACTCAAGACTGCTTTTAGGTCTGAAATGGTTTTGCTTATTCCAGGGCAGAATGATGTGAATTCAGCAGCACAGTTTGGGCCTGCGGTTGTGACCAGGCTTATAAACTCTCCTGAGCGCTGGCACACTGGGATACAGAGTGAAGAAAAGCCCACACACTCACAGCAGGTGTCACAAGTGTTTAGCAGGGCTTGCTGTCCTTGGCTTAGGGCAGGCAGCTCCTCCTGGAGTGGCTGCATTTGTAGTCAATCTGGTAAATCAGCACAACACTCCCTGAACTCACATTATTAAGGCTTTTCTGTTATCAGGAACATCACAGCTTCCATCACCCTTGAGAGCAGAGCAATAGCTGTACTGCAGGGGGCCTGCACATTTAATTTCGTGCTTTTTTACAGAGGTGCAGAATCTCTCAGCAAATGAGCAACACCCTATCGTGAAAAGAGAGAGGAGGAATATATAAAGCAACTTTGTTAAATTAAGACGAATAAAAGAAAAGACACTAAGTACACATGATAGACTAGCAGAAGATAGCTAAAGTACCAAGTGCCAAGTCCTGACCACTATGTGATTCCCAAGTGGGTAACTAGAGCTTCGTGTCTTTTACCACTGCATGGTCTATTTTCTGTTCAGTACTCGAAGCTTCCATTAACGTTAATGAGTATGCATATGAGCCTTGAGGGTAAGAACATATTCCCTCTGTGGCTTCAAAACTTGTTTAGAAATCCCTCCAAAATCACATTGTGTTCATTGCTCTGCACAGAAAGCTATTATAAGAACTGCTGCTTTCATTCCTTCCTTTCCCCTTGCCCTCCCTTATCTGAGGGACCAGAAAACAGATCTGAAGAGATGAAGGGCTGAAGGAGGTGGTATATGCAGGAAAGTAACCCAGCTCTAGGAGCTGCAATCTGAAAACCAGCTCACTGCAGGGAGGGCCAAACTGAAATCTTGGCAAAAGCAGAAAAAAAACAAATCCCAAAGCACTGTAAAACTACCACCACCAACAACCCAAAAAGCAAAGCCTTTGAAAATCTCTAAGCTATTTAATGATAGAGAACAAACTGAAATATTTTTCATGTCCTACCTGCTAGAATGCAGGTTGGTGGGAGCAAGCTGCTTCAGCTACCAAAGTGGTCGAACACAAAGAAGAAGCACTGCTGGGCAAAGTCCCAAGGCAAAGTCAGGCCAGCACTGCCCTCCACCCTTGCAATCCCTGCAGCAGCATGGCTTGTGAGAGGCAGGAATGAACAAAGGGTTCTATTGGAGAGACTGCATGGCTGTAACACTGCTGAAAGCACCATATCCATCCCTGTGCCATCTGGACACACAGGGCACTTCTCCAGAGTCGTGTATCATAGTTAAGAACCAACTCCACCTCACTCTGTTGACAACAGGGACTGTGATTTCTGACACCGGCTTTGACTTTTCCCTCCATCATTGCCAGATGCCTTCTCCCAAAGTTTCTCAAGCCTCACAGGCTGCATTTTTGTACATTGCAGTGTACAAAAAACAATGGATAAGACAGCATTGAGATCAAGAATCAGATGTGTGTGAAGGAAAGCAGACACAGGGTTCAATAGTGGTTTGCATTATACCTATACAGCTAATGTGAACACTATCTGCAGCTTTCCATGGGGCAAAAGCTGTGCTTGAAACACAGTGCAGGCTGTAAAAAAGAGGAAAATGAGTTAAAAAGCATACGGTGCACAACGTACAAGCACTCAGGCCTCTCTGGCATAATGACCCATTACGGCTCCAGTGGAGCATCTGGGTATGGGAAGCCCATGTTGTGGGAAGATGCCTTGGAGGCTGGAGCTCAGGAGGCAGCAAACCCTGTCCTGCCACAGCCACACAGGCTGCCCTTCCCCTCTTCCCGGATCCACACACCAGCACTGCACCAGCACTGCAGGCCACCGTGGCAACTGGCTGAGAGGGAGTGCGTTGTAAGAGCCATCACACAAGTCTCATACTCACTGCTCGGGGCTCTGACAGACTTCACTGCAGGATGCTGCTCACCAGACCTGCCTGCCCCACTGCTCTGCCACAGCTCCTGCCCTGCAGCAGCACCTGTGTCTCAAATCACATCCCTAAAACACTGCATTCTGCTATGTCAGTGCTGGGCTGTCACACAGGCAGGAGACCAAGCAGATAGCCCAGAGCAGTAGCATCCTAAACTGCCCATAGTTCAACCCACCAGAACTCATCTGTCAGTCCCTTTATACTCACTAGGTCTGAGCAGGGCTCATTAACGATATTTCTTCCTTTAGCAGGCATGGATAAAAAGATCTGGGAATAAGATCTTGCTATAAGGAAGGACATGACACGGTTACTGCCGTGGACACTTTTTCAAAGTTCAGGTTAAATACATTAGTCACCAAGGTGAGAAATAAAAGGAGTCAGCACCATGCAAAACCAGCAAAAGTGCTAAATCCCTTTAATCCAAACTCTGCTTAATGAGAGTAGCAAAAGTTCAAGTTTACAATGAAGAGCCACTAGTCTAGCTGACAGAAAACTAGATTTATGAGAGAGACCAGCTGGACTGCAACCTCATTTACAGTTACCTTAATTGCTTTTCTCCAGAGGAAAATTTTCCTTACAAGTAGCCCACCTTTAGGAATTGCTGAACCCATTGCATGGGCTTAGAAGGCAGCAGCAAGAACGATATCTTCTTTCACATGACACTTGGAAACAAAATACTAAACAAATTGAGTGGGTTCAAGAGATGGGCCCCCTGCAAGTATTTTTCCCATGTCAGAGGTATATTTCCCTCTAGCTCTGGCAGGACCAAAATTACAACCATGAATATAATTTTTAAAATGTTACTCTGAGTTTTAATTTGCATTTGTGTGCACATTTCTATGTACATGCAAGTACATACAACTTGCATTTTCATTATACTTGTGCAAATTATGAATACATAAATTAAATTATATTACATGTATTTTATGTGCATTTATTTATATAAAGTAGTCCTCCATACTACTAAGCAAAATTTTAAAAATAAGTTTACTTTCAAAATGCAATTCACTTATACTTCCTTATTTCTGTTTGTACTGCAGCAGATCTGCAAATCTTTTCTGTGGACATGCAGTGATCATATCAAAAACACTGCTTCAGGCTGGTTACATTGGCCAATTATACTGGTTTATTTACTTCCTTTTTCTGTAAGATTGGGCACTGAAAACACATCAATTAATTACGCTCCTGCTTTTTCTCAATAAAGAGCCTTTCAGGATCAAGATTAGATATGCCTTCCATGCTGAAATGTTATTTTAAATTACCCTTTTCAGTTCACTTCTCGCTTGCAATGTGTGATGTACGGGGCATGGCTCCATTTGTTTGCTGTTCCTACCAGAGTTTGAAAACTCTGAAGAAAAGACAACCCACGTTTTTAAAAACAACTTTCTAGAAATCTGTCACGGAGGAGAAATGCATTGGCTGGAAGGCGTTCCGTGGGTGCATATTAGAGGGAGCCAGAGGAGTGAAAAATGGAATGTTAAAGCACAAGAAGGGACAGAGAGCATGGAAACACAGCAACAAAGTGAAAGTCGAGTTAAGGAGAATGAGGCCTTCAGGCTGGAGAGTGCTCTTACAGGCAAAGCCAAAGAGGGGCTGGGATGAAACAACCAAACCAAGGTGTTATACTGCTGCTGCACAACGAGACAGGGTTAATTTGTGTCACTGCAACTTAAAAGAAGGTTCTCACACTCCTACAAATACAGAAGCAAGAGCATTTACAGGAAGAGTGTACAGAACCAGTGTGGGCGTTACTGATGCTATTTGTGCCTCAGCAGGAAAAGAGGTCTTTCAAGCTCATGACCAAATTTCTTTTGCCCCTTCTGCAGAAAAGTCAGACTCATATTCAAACCAATATAACATTGTAGCAGTTATTATGATGGGATGAATTCAATATTTTGACTTTACCTTGATCAGAAAAAGAGGTAAATTTACTATCAGTACCTGGGGTTTTTTTCCTGTAAATGGGATTGCTATCTAAAAGCAAAAAGTAAACATGTTTAATCAAAATGAGTGGTAAGACTGTCCCTGGTTGTCTAGAAAAGATAGAAAATTACTTTTCAAAGTAGCCACAGGGTCAGACAATAGGTATTATAGTTCGAATTATTCTGCATTGTCATAAAAAAATTGAGCTGGGAACAATTTTGTGACAACTCCTTTGCAGAGATTCCACAGTAGTTGATGGAGAAACCATAGGGGTTTTCATCATAGTTTTCCCCAGTTCCTGGAAAAGCTGTAGTCATTTAGCCTGTAAACACCACAAGTACACACGAATGTGTGAAACACATGCATATACAAATATTTGGGTACAACAGTGGACAACCGTGTCTGAAAGTTAAACTTTTGTGTTCTTGGACTTGAGCTTTCAAAGGCCTTCCAAGGAGAACATAAATATTGTATCCTATGGACTATCCTACCTGAAATTGGAAAGATACTGCTACACAGAGAAAAACAAAAACCCAGACTAGCAGAATCAGAGATTCATAGGAATCTCTGAGCTAGGCAGTTTTGACACCACATTTTCTAGGAATTAATTTTAGAGCAACAGTAGTAATTTCATACTCGGTGTCAAAGCTCGTTTAATATTTTTACCAATCAATATTGCAGATAATGAAATTTGACTTCCATCTGGTTCTACTCATCTTTAGATGTCCTCATCAATGTATGACCATAGTTTTTATATAAACATTCCTGTGCTAGCCAGATGACTGTGAAAATTCTTTCATCAAAACAAACAAGTTACTTTGGAGTGCACAGGTGATAACAAAGCCTCTTCCAGTGACAGCAACACATTTTAGAAATCCAGTCTGTTCATACACCATATTGTACCACCCTTGAGTATATAACAGTCTTCAAAATTTGACTGTTTACTTCAGAAAAAAATCCTACAATCTGATCTTTTTGTGTATTAAACTCTTTGCTGAAATCCCTATAAGTAAATACACAGAAATAGAGCAGACATTCTGCACACATGAAAACAACAGTGTATCAATTCAAAATCTCCAGGAGCATCATCATTTTAGCCTCAAAGAACCCATTGCTGCTTCACATACAAAGCAGCAGAATGAGTATAATACAAGTCATATACTAAGCATCATAGAAATTCTCAATGTGCCATGAAGGCATTTAGTCACACTAAAAGGTAACATTTAGGTATTATCTTTTATGCTAATGATGGAGTATTACTCATTCATCAGTTCTTTCCAGAGATCTTGCTATGAATATTCAGCACTTGATTACAATACCGAATCCAAGGTGCTCTGCAATACTTAGCACTATGTTATAGTAGTACCGTTGTCACACAGATTAACCAGAGTGCACATGGCTACAGTACCATGCATGTCACTCATAACCATGATAGGATAGGATAGATCAAGCTCAACCTGCACAGAGTGGAGGATGCAAAATGTCTTTGGAAACAGAAATGTCAATCAATTTCAAACTTTGAAATCTGTCAGAAGGGATGTGACTACATATTCCTTCCTAGGACTCAAATATCAAGAAGCCTGTGCTGTGAATTCTCCTTTTGTATTAAAGAACTGAAAGTGGTCCTTGGCTGGTGGGCACATAACCTTGTCCTACATGCCACCTGATAGTAATCTCTTTTCCCCTTCATTTTGAATAAATTCAACTAATTCCCCAGTATACAAGAAGACCATTTAAATAGTACATTTCTGTGACCAATGTCAAAGGCAAACCTATCCATTGGTCCAAAATTTAGACAATAGTGATCTAGGATACTGTGCTGGCACTGTTACACAATTCTTAAATGCAAGATTATCAACTGGATAATCTTAATCACCAAAACACCAAAACCCTTTTTGTCCAAATAATTATAGTGTTTACCTTCAGTCCTGTCCGGTAGTTTCCCACTTTTACTTGTTGTTCCTGTGTTGACTGTTTCAGATGAGGTGCTGAGTTTGGTGTTGGGGTCTCGCTTCGGTTTTGGAGGTGGCTGCTTACGAGAGCTGCTACTTTCATCATCGGTTCCTCCAACAGAATGAAGAGACTGGGATCTCACCGTAAAGCCGCTGGAGCAAGGATGTGGCAGTCTGTCCTGAGGAGCCGGCATTGTCATAAATCCCATGCGGAAATGTTTTCCCACGTAGCTGCCTTCATTGCCTCTTGCTACTTCTCCACCTATGCTGTAAAAGAAAGTACAAGTAAATGATCCACCTTTGCCTGGACTGTACCTGAAAGAAGAGTCTCAGTTTTGCCTGTGATGAGCAGGTTGTACTTTTGAATTTGAAAATGAGCAATGCTCTTTTCTTTAAACAAGATGACTACTAGAAGTCTATTTTTCAACATAAGCTGCCAACAACTGAGACACAGATACACTGCTATGCACTCAAAATTTAACAAGAAGAGATCAAGAAGAGCTTTTGTCAGGTTTCATGGCATCATGACTAGAAATTGTCTATAGAATAAATTTCAAACATCAGAACTGAGTTTTCAGGAAGACAGGAGACTGTGAGTAGGGCAGACAATAATGCTTTAGAAATACAATATTGCATATTGATCCACACTCCCCAACGCTCATCTTTGACTACAGATACACATGTAGCTTGGGAAACAAGGCTCTTGGGGCTCAATCATTTCCCTTGAGATTAGAGAATGGTAGAGAAAGAAATATTCTAAAAATTACTTGGATATAGGAAACTGAACATTAACATAAAATCCACATAAAGCTGCAACACAAGCAGCTTCAGACTAGTAAAGTTACAAATGTAGGAGATGAAAAGGCCATAGGCTGTGGGACACCAGGAAGAAAATAACCTCCAACTATTCAGAAACGTAGGTATAGAAGAAGGAAAGTTCAATTGAAACAAGTGCTGTCATACCAAGTACTACATTTCACTGTGGGTGGCAGGACTGAGAACCTGGTATTATTCCTGCTCTACTCATGCATGCTTATCAGTTCTGAAAAGCAGCTCTTGCTGGTGCTTATACTGTGAGCCTACAGCACCTTTCAATTAAGGCAATTCAGTGACTCTGCAAAGAAACTCAACAACACACACAGGTCAACGTGGGCCTGTTTGCAAGGAGGTTTGAAATAGTACCACTGTGGGCACATAGAAATGTTAGTGCAAGAGCTGTGAAGTCCCAGGAATCCCTAATTAGCTCCTTTCCCCCCTTCACACAGAGTGAAGCTTTAATCAGAGTCAGTGTGCTTCTCTGAAAGTTTCTTACTTGATGTTGCCTTGCACTGGTGCAGCTTATTTGGTGCAGGAACACATTTCCTTTTTTAAAAACAAGAACATTTCTTAGTGTGAGCAGTAAGCAAGGTCACTTCATTTCCTGATACTGTCCCCATCTTCATTATAGGTAAAACACAAGCTGTATCTAGTTGTCCTAAAAGCATCAGACTGGAAATGAGCAGTGCAGAACTCTGTGCATGATAAAACAGAACTTTGTTTACTTACTACTGTCCTTGCATTTTTATTCAATTTCCTCTCTGAGTGGAGATGTCCACTTTCCAAACTGGTTGACCACTGAACAGGTCTAACTGATCACGTGCCACTCTCCAGGGGCACTTACACCTACCCACACATGTAAATGTGTGCACGCAGGCATGCCACACATATGCACACACTGGTCCATGTTCATAACCACGTTATTACCAAATCCTAATTGGCATCAATTCCAGAAGGATTTGCAGATCAAAAGGTAGAACTCATTAGTTTGAATATTTATAAAAAAGCTGCAGCTAGTTGAAATTATTAACTATGCCTCTACTAATCTTTTATAAATTGTTCTGAAAATAATATAATCTCTGACACTGGACTACGAAAAGGGCCTGTCAAATTATTTAAAGAAGATTACTATCCAAAAATGCTGAAGAATGCAGGTGGGGAGTCTGCTTCCTTCCTTAAATCCATTGGATAAATTACAATTAGCAAACAGAATTTCCATTTGCCAGTTTCCAACATTACAATTCCTAACAGGTTACTCTATTTAACTAGTGCATTTAATTCACTGATGCTTGAAGGTGTTTAAACCACACACTATAACCCTGATTCTGTACCAGAATGACTTGCACAAATTCCACAGAGGTGATAGGTTTCATCCTTTTCCTAAGAATTCACAGAACTGCATTTATATGAAGCATGAGGATTTTTTGCCAAACTGCTGCATCTTGTACTCCAGAAATAAAAACGTTTAAAATATAAGTCTGGTGTCTAAATGCACTGTCTTATTAAATAATTAAACCACATCATTTCTCTTTCTTCCCTTTCTTTAACTTTTTTTTTTTGTTTTTTTTTGTTCTTCAGGGAATTCCTTTCAAAATCACAGCTGAAAACCTCTCACCTGCTTCCTATGCTTCCTTCAGAATAAACAGCCTATAGCTAGGTCAGAGAGAGGCTGAAGTTACAGATGGGAACAGAAACTTGCTGTGCTGCTTCACAGTGAATCTGGTCTTGCTTTTCTACATCCTCTGCTCGGCTACTAGACAAAAACAGCAGGACACCATTTCCCCCTTCTCAGCCACATTCAAAATAGAGTCCATTTTCATTGGGCATAGAAGCCAACCTGCAGCTGGTGGTTAAGCACTGTAAACCCCAAGATGAAGACGACTAGTCTTTCATTCTTGGTCCTGGACCCTGGTCATTGACCACAATCTCAAAAGGCTTAAGCTTGTTCCTTAGGCTGGTAGCAATTCCTGAGTGTTAGGCAGTGAGCATTTCCGAGCAGAACCTGACATACGTACCAGCGTAACACAGGGTGGAGTGCCAAGTTCACAGCTCAGTAATACAGACTGAAACCCTCCACAGCACAAAGAGAAAGGAATCACTTCAGACTCATACCCAGAGTAAAAGTCCAAAAGCAGGATGACAGATTTCAAACATGGCATACCCTCCCCTCAGGCAGCAGAAAGCTGAAGCTTCATCTGGACTTATGCAATGCACAGTGCTGCTGATGGTACATCATGAAATTAGACAGAATTAAATGATTTATTTATACACTCCTCCTGCTTGCAACCATAAGAATTGGCTGGGGCCAGTGCATGTCCCACTACAGCACAAGCTGAGAAACATGTGCACACACCTTGTTACATAAATGACTGCAGAGACAGTGAGGGAAAGTAATTGTGTAGATCTCACTCCATTATTTCTGACAGGAAAGAGTCTGTGCTCCTCATTGTACTGATAATGAGTTCTATCTCATTTCAAAATGGTATCACGTGAGTGGCTGCAAGTATTACATAGTTTATTAAAATATATGGAAATACAGACTTGGATTATTCCACTGGGAAGTTTCAATTCGAACTTGGCCAGGATCAACTGCTTCTAAAAATGAACAGAATACTCTAAATGGACACTGCATGGGCATCCACCCTGCTTTGCCATGAGTCATAGTGTTCCTATTGACTATGAATATATTGTTATTTAGAAAGCTAAGACAAATAAGTTGTCATCGCATTGTTGAAAAATACATAGCAAAGAAAATGTATCCAGAGGCTGCCTGTCTCAGTCAGTGTGGTCTTTTTAGTTTGCATTGTTCCTGCTCAGCATTGCAAAAACAATTTTAATTTGCTGTGCAGTTTCATTATTTGGTCCAGACAGAAACTGAATTAATTCCTGGAAAACAAATTAATAGTTGTATGAAAACTTTTGTTTTACTTGCTGTTTCGTGTTTAACTATAAACAATATTAAATCCCTCAGTGCAGTTGTAAGGAGTAGAATTCTTGGGACTATCTAACTTCCATAAAGTCAGAATACCCTGGAGAAACATTTTCTTCCCAGTCATCTATCTACTCTTGGTTTTGGTATTCATGCAAAAATTGTCTTATCTGTTCAGACTTACAATGGATCAGTTTCATGCCTCAGGCATCAAGAACCAGTTGATACTTCCCCTCAAATTTGTAGTTTCTATTTTTCTCTCTGCTTCTTTACATGAGATTTTCTGACTTTTTAGACAAAAGTTCAAAACAGGAACTACACCTGACTATGAGATTTGGCCTCCCAAGCAGGAATAAGGGGAATGTACTTGGCTGGGGACGTGGTATCCTTGAAGGTATTCTGCCACTTCTTTGCCGTGATACACACCAGTCAGGGACCACAGAACCTCACCATCCTTCTAAATGCTGAAATCCCAGAGAACCATGAGAAATTATTTCAAATTGTGCCTCTTGTGCTTGAAGACTCAGTCAGAGATCCTGGTTTGTTAGCTGCCAGAAACTGAGCTGGAATTCTCTTCAGGCTCCTGTGTGGAAACGGGAAGAACTGTTAAATAACAGGGCAAATGATGCACATGGATGGCCAGGATTTTTCCCTCTGGGGAGCTGCAAGCCCACACAGAGCTAACCCCCTATGACATGCTTCTAATCCATCAGGGAAGCCATCTGAGCCAGAGACTGAAGAAAAGTCACAAAAAAATTAACTGTAATAATATAGGAAGAATTTTCTGTGGAAATGACTGATCATCAGCAAAAACACAAAAGGAACAAAAATACCTAACTCAAGGATTTTATATGAGCTGTCTTGGCTTTGCAAGCAGTTTATCCCATGATGCATATGTCTGGGTTAAGAGAGTAGCTATTGTTATTTTAACTATTTCCTTACTCTTACAGCAATAAACACTCAGCTTCTCTCCTCATATCAAATGTTCTGCATATGAAGGGCTGAAATGGCTTTGAAATGTCTATTCCCCATCAGAATAAATTATACACACATATACTAAGGATGACACATTTTACTTTGTATCTGAGAAGCACTTTCAAGATTAGCATAAATTATATTTGTAAATTAGAGGTTGGATGCCAAAAAACAGAAGATATACTATTTTTATCCCTCTAAACATGATTTCAGCAGACCATGAAATGTAATACTGAAGAAATAAGGGCAGGATCACAATTGTGGATTCAGAAACTGCACTGCAGGTATGGTTTTACACAAATCTGCATCATTTTTGGTACAGAAATTAAACATACAAATTACATACATTTCTCTCTCTCTCTCTTTTTCTTTTAATCACCCTTCAGAGGCCCCCCTCCCTTATTCCCAAAGAATACACTTTTTTTTTTTCCTTTATTACTTTTCTGAAAGACTTCAAATGACTCACCATGATCTTACATCAAGATCCAGAGGATAATACTACCATCCTTTTAGATACAAGCTGAAGTGTAAATGAGTCATGACAAAGGTCAAATTTAGAGCCACTTTGTGCACCTGGAGGATTATTTAAAGTGAGCAACAGACATGTCTACACACATCAAACATCCTACCTCTGCCATATGCCTCTGCTTTTGAGGTAGGAGATCAGGTGCTGCTTAAGAAATCAGGTCTCTCAGGATACAGAATATATTAGTGCTATAAAATAAAATTTATTCTTTTATCACACCTGTCAAACCCACGGGCCCGGTGTTTGATCCTGCAAATATGTGATGAGCTGATGCTCCCTCTTGGAGTGCCTGCATTATTACCCTGAAATACCCAGGAAGTTTTCTGGAAGTCACTTGTCACTCATTAATCTGTTGTAAGCAACAGCACTCGCAGATTCCACGCAGTCCACATATTCTGAGACTGGATTATTCCTTCAAGCACTCTGTGCTACTGTTGAAAGTCTGGCTCTGCCATTCCCAACAGGACTGAATCTTGCTTACAGAAGATTCTTCAGATTAAACTGAACCACCACTTGTGGCTGCACCAAAAAATTAATTGGGTTTCTGGTGAGCAACCAAAAGATGTCTGTAATCCCTATGCAGTGCACAATGGACAATAAAAGCAAAACTAACCAAGACTGTTTTTCCATATGATGCCAGAAAACTTGATTCCAAAGTATGATCTGCTCTGTTGTACAGTCAACTATTTTTATAATGCAAAATGTTGAAAATGCTACCAATTTGAATAAATAGAGTCTGGGGAAAAAAATCAAAATCAAAACAAGCTTAAAACACTTTATATGGAACATCAATAAATAAAAGCTCTGTATGCTATTCTTAGAACAAATCTAACAACCTCAACAGCTTGGAAAGGAGTAATTGAGGAGTAAAGACCTTTCTGATGCTCAGAGAGCTTAATAAAACTGTATTCCAACAGAAGTGCAGGTACTATTTCTGATTTCCACTGGCATTCCTTCTCCTTAGAGTAGGCTGCCTCTTAAACCAGGGACTAAGGATGAGTAAATTGGGCTGAAGAACCACAAGGGCCTGGCAGTGCTTTCCTCAGAGGACCAACACTCGCTGCTGTATCTGGGGCACAGGGTCTCCAGTGCTCCAGCCCCACGTGTGACTGCGACCAGCTGACGCACATGGGAAGGTCTGTGAGTTGTGAATAGACAACACTTAACAGGCAGGAGCAAAACGTGCTCTGCTTTTATATGGCTACAGTTATTTTTAATTTTGCATTGGGGGATGCACAGCTGAAAGCCAGCAAATGAGAGCTCATATGTTCAGAGTCACCTAGAATTAGACATCAACCATATGCAACGTTTAAACTGAGTGCAAATGCATGTTCGTGTTAATGGAGTGGGGTTTTGCATCCTGTCAAAAATGGGTGGAGCCAGAACAAGGCTGTATTTTTATCACATTCTGTGGAAAACCACATGGCCCAGACTCTACTCTGCCTGAGCAACTGTAGCTAAATAAATATTTCAATGAGCTTTGGGAATAAATTAGCATGCAAAATAATTTTTGAGCATTTTTGTAATAAAATGTTTCTTTGGTTTTGACTCAAGAAGTCGTAATGGAAGAAAACTCTGTGCAAAATAAAAAAGCCTTTTAATGGATCAGATGCTGTGAAAAGTTTAAACCTGGAGAAATGAATGAAATGTGCTGACACTCTAAAAATGGTGACCTGTAAACCAAGTGCTCTGTGCAGGCTGAGATGTTACACTGGGCCCATCCTTTCCAAATTTGGGCTTATTTCAAACACTGAGTGCTTAAATAGCTATTTAAATAGGACTAAATCAATTTTAATCTACAGATTGTATTTTTTAAATTTTTATTTAAGGACAATACACAGTGTGAGTTCCTACTAACAGTGCAAGGCTTACTTGGGTATTTTCCCTTCTTACAGTAACTGTGCTGAACCAGGCTTTAGACAGGAAACAGAAAGTTTAACTCACTGCTTACCCTGCCCTAACTACATTAATGTTCTGCTGGATACATCACTTTGCTGTCACAAGTTCTGGAACTCATAGAAATCTTCACCAGAAAACCCTTTTTTCCACTGCAAGAGCCCTGCCCGAGTCCTTTGCCTCAACTTTAAAGCTAACATTACTAACCTTGTGATATGAAGTATCAACATCTCTGTTCCTTCTGATGTCTAGAGGAAAGGTTTCAGCTCTTGTCAATCACCACTTTGTGATTTAAGCAGACAGCAGTGAGTGTCTGGCCTTGCAAAAATGAAACAGAATTACTTCAAAAAAGTAAGGGAAATATTTTCGACAGGTGTGATAAACCCAGAAAACGAGAAAGGGAATCACTCCACAGACGTGTGCATTGGTGTGTCTCTCTTCCCCTCCTCCTCTGGACAGTCAATCTGCTAAATAAAGCTACATAAAATCCTGTACACCAGTTTTGACAATTCTTATTGCCAAAGCCTGGAGAGGCTTGTTCAGTAAGATACAAAGTCCTTTTGAAAATCTCTCTGCTTATATCACTTTTCTATGCATAGCAAAGGGACCATTATTGCCACAACCAAATATTAATGTGCTTTAAACCTAATTTTAGAAATAACAATATGAAACAACTCTTTCTCTGTCTTGATGGATGTCAGTTTCTTAGCCAGAGTTGTCAGAAGCTGCTTATTTGCTCAGAGAAATAAATAGAAAAGGACATTATATTTTCAGAAACACAGCTGATTTAATATTGCATGTCAGAGCATGTGAAAAGCAAGTGTAATGGGGCATATTGGTGGTGAAGACCTAGTGATTTGAGTCAGGACACTGAAAGAGGGTAGCCAGCAAAAGTACAGCTTTCCCCATGCATACATGAACCCAGCATGCCCCTGAACAGATTCCGTATTAAGGTCTTCCAATGCATTCATTGCATCTCCAGGCATTCGTTTTAGAAATCAAGGTGAATTGTCCAAATGCAAAGTACAGAAATCCTTTTCTTCTCTGTACCCATGCACAGAGCTAATGGGACAGACACAGGAACTCCAGCAGACTACTAAAAGGTCTTCATGTATATAGGAATTTAACACCAGAGACAACTGGCTACAATAAAAGCTGCCAATAAACTGCCAAAGCTGCCAAAAATCAGCACATGATGATTTTAATCACTCTCAGAATTACTTTTGCAAATGGGAATGTTCAGATAATTTTGGGCACTGCTGTGTTGTGCTTTTTTTTTCCCCTGCAAGACTAGATTTTTGTCAAATTTTTGAGCAAAACCCTACATCCAACAAGTTCTCATAGTGAAGGAAGGTGGTACTTAAACACTCCTTTAGGAACATATACTTACATTGCCCAGAGGGTCATTGCTGCAGCCTATGAAGCTGCAGTGAAATGAAATTTTGCTAAAGCAACAGCTTGTTTTCCAAGCTGTGAAAGTCTGTGTGAGGATTTCTTGGGGAGCTAAAACATTAAAACAAAGAGCAAACACCCTTGTAACCTGCATTCAATGGTGTAATGCTAAATTAAGTGAGGAATGTACTAGTTTAGTTCCCTGTATGAGAGGTGATCAGCTCTGTGCTGTTCATACTGAAAGTGTGTAAACTCCCCTTATTCCTCAGGCAACTCTTCAGAGCTGTCATTCATTGAGAAGCATGTTCAAAATATCTCAGCTTTCAAGAAACAGTGCTTTCTGTGTACTGAGGTGGTGAGCTGTGGCAACCAGGGTTACACAAAATCTGAACCTAATTTTACATAAAGATGACAAACCAAAAATAACATGCTGTGGCTTTTCTTTGCTCTACAAATTACTATTAAAATCTGCAAAGCTGCTGGTAGTAAGTGGCACTGTATGTACATTTCCAGGTCACTTAAGCCCCTCTGAAAAGTCTTCTATTTAGAAACCATAACCCTGACATAATATGAACTGGTTTTCCATCTCCCAAAGCTACATTGAGGCAGCAGCTTGCTTTAAAACAATTTAAACCTGCAAGGGGCTTGAGACACCTTATATGGAAGCACCAAGCACTGCAGCCCAAATCAACCCAACACCAGCATGTTCACTACTAAACCATGTCCCCAGTTCTAGAAGGATGAACTGTACTGAACTTCACACACACTCTTCTGTAAATTTGCATGTGAAATGCTTTTCCAGCTTACCTAGAATGACACACATTAATGTTTCTGGTGATGACCAGCTCACTATTCTGGTCTCTAGAATCTCTAGTTTATTTTTTACCCAGTAAGAAGTGAAAACAAAAATTGTTAAATAAAGGCTATCAGCATGTAGTTATTTAGTCAGTGGACAAACTGCATTACAACAAAAGCAGATGATTAGAGGTAAAAGAAGATAGAAGCATCACAGTAACATTATTGCAGCTCTAAAGTGCACTCTAGAAACTTCGTGGAGGTAAAGGCTAAAGCCAGCATATTCCCATGAAGGTTATGAGTTATACAGTTATCTGTGGTCATGAGTTTTGCTTTATCCACAATATACTCTTAAATTGAGAGCCAAGGCTCCTTTATAATACTGCTGTTGGATTCTAGAATGGAAAACTAAATGCAATCTAAGGTTGCAAGACAGAATCAAAATTATGGCGTTTCCCAGATGTTTGTGAGTGATCCAAACAGAAGCTTTTAATCCATCCTCAGATATTGAAAAGGAGATCATATTTCACAGGTGTATCCACTAAAAGTAGGATAGCTTTGATTCAAGACCCTGAACAACTTCAAGGGGGCTCATGAAAGAATAGTGCCAAGGAAAGAAAATATCTCCTAGGGAGAGATTCCCTCCTGTGAAAGTGACAAAATTGGGTTGTCTACTAGATGCCAGCATCTATAATTCTTGAAATGCAGATAAAAATAAATGCAAATTATAACCTTTCATAATACATAAGAGTTATTTATGCATATGCTTACTAATCTGTGTTTACTGCCCTTCAAGTCAAATAGAGAAACAATTAGATCCCTTTTTAGCCATAGTACTATGGAACATGTAGATATGGAGCTTTGATTTAAAGGGTATGACAGGCAATCAGTGTGTCAGAGGGAGCCTACATCAGCAAAGAGACATGTTAAAGCCACATTTGAATTTTCTTTTTTAGGACTGAACAGATGAGTGTTCCCTTTATGTTCAGAACACAGTGGGATTGGGAAATAACCTGAATTGCAGCCTGGGAGAAAATGGATTGCTTCAAATTATAGGAAAATGAACAGCACTGATTTAATTCCTCAATTTCAGCAGAATTGAGCAGTGCACAGCAGAAGAAGAAAAGCCAGACATATCCCTAAGTCTTTTATTATATCTTTCCAGTTGTATACACCACAAGTAGCTGGAAATCAACTATTTCCATACATTTTTTAGTCCCATGAGATAAACATTAAATTTGGCTGATGAACTGAAAAAAAAAAATAGAAAGGCTATGGATTAATATTTTTTAAATGATTAAATGAAACAAGAATACAGCCAGAGAATGAAAGCCTGGATTCCTGTATTAATACTTACGTACAATGAGAGCAACTAAAGATCCCTTTTAAAAAGACATCAATATTACTTCCACTAAATGTTTACATTGGTTGTGAGAGTATGAACTGACTACTTGCTTCAGCTGGGAAGTGCCTGATTGGAGTCACAAAGCTGTCAAAGATGCAGGCTAGTAGGAAGCAAACATCTAGGCTGTCAAATCAGTCACATTTGGCTTTTGAAACCAGAACTCAAATCATTATGTCTCAAGTTTGAAAAAAAAAAACACTACAAAATCAAGAAAGCTGAGCAGGGCTATACTCCCCAGTCCTCTCTGTCCCATTATCATGTTCAGTCTCCTCACATCCTTTGTCAAAGCCAGGCTCAGATCCTTCCCACTAATAATGTATATGCTTGGTCAGGACTACAGAGCTAGAGAGCAGTATAAACAAACTGCTCTGTTTTCTATGGAAATAAACAAATGTCAACTTTTTTCCTCAAGGCAAGTCACACAGTGACCGTAGTGCACGTGAATGGCTGGACAAATGACTAAGGCTGCCCCTGGAGAGGAGCACTCTGTGCCCTGGTGCATCTTTTGGCTAGGAAGAGAGAGTGTCTCCCTGTCCTGCCTTTTAACTGCAAAGTGCAAGGTAATTGAGAGTCAAAACAGAGACTAAATCACCCATAAGACAAAGCTCTTGAAATACAAGCTCCCCAAAATTTCCTTTAGAGACAGTTATGCAAACACATATACCTCTCACATACACAATTTACTCATCTCATGCAGAAAACTTCACTCTCAGCTAGTGCTGTTTTCAGTGGCAATGTTCCAATATGTAATGCAATAATTCCATTGGTGTTCTTTGAGAATAATGACCATTGTTGTTCCTTTTTGTTTTGCTGCATTTTCTGTCTTTGCTGCCTTCCATCCCTATTGTGTTCTATTATTATTCAGGTTCTTGCCAAGTCTGTCCGTTACCTGCTCATTAGAACTCCTGTGGTAGAAAGTGTTCCTGTAAGAACCCAAATCCAGTACATTTCAATTTATTTTCAGGTTGAGTGAGTCTAAAAGCTCAGATTATTAAGGTAAGCTTGTGTTTGATAGGCTCTGTATCTTATATTAAGGCAAAGGGAGATTCACGTATAAAGTTTTAGCTTATACTTAGAAAGCTGAACAAAAAATAAGTAAATCTAGACCATCAAAGAACTTTTCTACACTGGGGCTAAAAGTGACTAGTAGGTCACCAGGCAAAACAATTTAGAGTGGTTTTTTTTTTTACACATATGAGAGGCATATGTGGCAATCAGCAGTACAAGCTTGTTCTGATGACTCTTTGACAATGGAACCCCTTTTGGAATTCTCCAAAGCAAATTTAAAATTTCCAAGAGCAGAAAAACAGGTGTTTTTAGTTAAAAATTGCTAATAAAACCACTGAGTAGGTCAGTGAGTTGAGCCTACAGCAAGCTCCAGCAGCACAGAACTTTTATATGCAATTTGAAGACTGAGTTCCCCACAAAATGACTGTAGAGTTCCTACTGCACTGCAGTTGCATCTATAAAATATTACCAATGCTATGTAAATGACAAGATATTACATGAGAAAGGCCTTTCAACAGGTAACAGCTGGGCCTTCAAGCTACTCAAAACAGGCTTTATTACTTGTCTCCATGGGGTTTTTTAATCATATGAAAGTTATTTCCTAACACTTAAACTAAAGAAAAAAAGAAACAAAACTCAGAGTTTAAGTAATCATAGCTAAATGGTTTATAGCATGCACATTTTCTCCAATTTATTATTAAAAACAGCAGTAAAAATTGACTGTGATATTGCAAGGGCAGGAGAAAATTAAGCAATGTCTCATCTACTACTTCCAACTAAATTTTAAGCACTCTGAGGCTCTTAATATAAATTGCAATTTTATTGCTGGCATTAGAGAAGTAGTTATCCTGGTCTCCAAAAATGCCTACCACTTTCTGGGCAATTCAGTGAATTATGTGTAAATTATTAACCACGGGACAGGTCATCTCAGACACAGAGCAATTACAGACTGTTGCAGAACCATATGAAACTGTAAAGCCACAGGCAACAGAGGCTCAGAATTGAGAAAAGTAGACTAAGCCACTGGCCAGCCACCCCTACCAGAACAACGTGGTCTCACCTCCCTCTTTCCTCTCTCCTACATTTATTTTCTGTCATTCCCTGAGGCAGGACCAGTTGTGCTGGTGTCCAGCAGGCAGTACCATCGCCATCACAGCCACTCTTTGCCTCCGGGAGACTTTTGTCTCCAAAAGAGCCATAATAGCCCAGAAGCATCTTGTCAGACCAGCCAGCCTGAGCAGAGAGAGCCTGGCTCTACCCCAGTCATGCCTTAATGAGAAGATCATCTGCCATATTACAAAAGACACCAAATAAAACTGGATATTTAGGAACTCATACTGTCATGAGAGGGAAAACTGCTATGAAGTATTAGCTTATCACTAGGTATCCAACCAATTTCACAGAAGACTAGCAGCATCTCGTTAGGTTTATAAATATAAACTGTCATCTGTTCAGTCCATTAATAAAATGTGGGAAGGCAGCAGGAAACCTAAAGAGTCATGGGGAGTTTCTGGAGAGAAACATCCACTGCTCTCTTTCGCATTTCTGTCAGCCTTTAATTTTAGCCTCATCTTTTCAGTTCTTTCTTCTCATTTCTGTATGGTGCCTGTTACTGCAGAACCACCAGTCATCCTGTACACTCCATGTGATTCACTGAAGGAACTTCTGTGCAAATGCCCAGCACCATCACAGCTGCCAGCAGTGGATGTGTGCTCTGACATTTTACAACAGTGGATCTTAATCTGGGAACAAGGGGAAAGGGCATGAGGAGCACTGCGGAAAGCAGAGGCCACCCTGTAGTCTACACAGGAGTTTGTTTTGACAAAGCAGAGCTAGGCCTACAAATGGAGCTGCTTTGCAGGAGCATGGCAAGGACTGAAGACCCACTGAGAACATGGGGGCCAGTCTGTAAAGCTATTTTGTATAGTTATGTAGTCTCATGGATTTACACTACCTTGGCATCTCCTAATCATTTGCCCTTGGATAACTACTATTGCCCCATTTCAAAGGCTGACAGATTATGCAGAACATACAACTAAGCAAAAACCTGAACTCACATCCCATAATTTCCAAGCTGCAATCTCAGACCCAGCACCACCCTCTCTGCCACACTTCTGCTTTTCTCCATGTGATTAGAATTTCACGTCTGAAATACACAGGAATAATGGTCTCACCACAGTGCATCGTGCCAGAACACAGCCCTCAGAGAGGGGTGCATCACAAGACACTACGTATCACTTCAACTCGGGAAGAAGCTGTTGACGTTATGAACATCCCCCAACATGCTCTCTTTTGACACAATTGACAATGGCAGTCTCTCAGGAGAAGACCAAGCCTTGGGCCTGAGAGCACAGAAGGGGTTTGTAGTGAGGCCTCAGACCTGGAAAGCAAGGGCAAAATGTGCTTTTGGTTTATCTACAGCTGCCATCTCATTCTTTCCCACCTTGCTTTCCGAAGTTTCCCAGCACACTAGCAGGAGAAGCAAAAGTCCAATGACATGTAAAATACAAGATAAAATAAAATTCCTCATGTTGCCAGTTTGATATAGCCCTCAGCCAGCAACCTGTGAATGGATTTGACTATTTGGACAACCTGCTCATAGCAAAAGACATGACAGAGAGAAATGCAAGAGTGTGTCCAGTATGGTGAAGTGCCAAGGTTAAGAGGACCAGTAACAACTGGAAAAAACCCCACATTATTTCATTTTTCAGAAGCCAGATAGCAGGAAGAGGAAGTTGAGAAAGAAATGGAAAATTCCTGTCCTTAGCATACTAAGATGCTTCATGGATGGATGCTTATTTGCTGCACTGCAGATACACTTACATATAATAAACCTGAATTCATTAATACTAAATATTTACGCTCAGCTTGTAACTCGTCCAAAAAAGCAATTATGATACATCATGTTGACAGAGAGTATAAAACCATTAAAACTTGGATCACTCACACAAGATACTGTGTCAATGCATAGTTAACAGTAACATCCCTGGTACTGCACATTTAAATGTGAACAGTCCAATGCTTTCTAATAAAGCTATGCAAAATCTGTTTTGCTGTGACACCTATCCTGCAATGAGATCCTTTTAACTTAAAATATGCTACAGTCAAAGCCAGGAATATGATTTCAGTTGCCCATTAAATTTAGCATACCTTATTGGGTAAACCAAGAGCTCTTGGGACTGTACTTTGGTTGTACTAATTTCCCAGCAGCCTAATATGTTACAGGTGTCATTCACAGAAGACCTAAAATGCAGAGATGAAGTGATAGCAACAGCACCTTTAGCTTCATGATGGCAGGTGAGGAGAAGCTATACAAGGAGAGACCCTGCATGACCCATCCTCAGCCACTTCAATCTCTTTGAGGAAGGAATAAACAAACAGCAGCAATTCCTTGGTTGGAAGTGAAGAGCAGAGCTAGTAAAAGTTAAACCACAAGATGTGACAGTCATATTCAGTTCTCTCTTTCACAACTAACAATCAGTCATAAGGGGTTAACCATATGGTCTTCTAAAAGGCAACACAGTCCCTGAAGAAGACATTGCCCATACAAGTGCTTCTGGATATGGCTTCCAGCTCTTAAAGTCCCCTGTCCTTGGAATCAAAGTCTGGTGAAGTGGAGATAGTAAGAGGTCTCAAAATTACCAAGAAATTACTTAAGAAATACGTAGCCTAAAGCAGAGTGCAAATGCACTGTAGGGAAACTGAAATACAAGCTGATGACAGAGGTTTTAGGAGTAGTTGTCCAGTTTGGCACTGGAAATACATCACTACAGCAACATCACCTACACAAGTCATGGGTGTCCCTTTGGATAACCCTGTATATAAACACATGGTGCAACTGGTAAAACATCACCTGGCAAGATAAATTGTAAACAACATAGTATTAAATCAGACATTTCCAGGGCTCAGATCCAAAGATACTAATCTTTTCACTGGGATTCAAACTGGCAATATTTCACATAGGAGGACATTTGTTCTTTCTCTGGACTGGATGTAAAATTCATCTGTCGACTCCTCTACTCTCAACTCCACTACTGAGTAAAGGCAGAAAACCACATTTACCTTCTGTGCGTCTCCGAATCACTGAAGTGACCATAAGTACAATGACAATGCAATGACACTATTTGAGAAGATGTTGCGATGCTTAGGTCCAGCTCAGATTTCAGATTTTCCATTGTATTTCGTAAAGTCCATTGATGGTACAGGAGCATGCAATGCATTTGACCTACATCAGAATGAAATGTACTTACCTCCTGTGTTTTGATACAGGCCTGCCTTTGTACATGACAAACCCAAAGTCTGGATTTAGATCTGCTGACATGGTTCTCATTGCTGGCACAAAAATGGAATACATCAAAATTTCTTTGCTGGAGCAAGGAAATCATTCCAGGATTATAGATACCATATTATGGAGCTGCTGAATATTTTTTGTGGTTACCTTCATTCCCTTAAAAAACTCACCTGCAGCAAGCAGTTTTCCCAAACAAAAACTGCCATTTTGACACAGAAAGATGATTTGATGATTTAAGTCAAACGGCATGTAAAATGAGTTGGAACTACTTCAGAAGATTCAGTCTATCATAATTTCCTTGAGTTCCAGTTTTGCCATTTTGTTTATTCTTGAGGCTGAGCCTCAGAACTTACAATTAAATCTAAGCATGGATATATGTTACTACTTTGGGCAACCACACACTATAAATATCACTGTATGTATAAATCAATAAACAAGTCTTATGTATTTCTTTGCTCGATTCCCATGCACTAGGATGTTTACAAGATGACCAGAGTCAAATAAATCATTATTTTCTGTGGTAGAAGTAAAAGTCTGATCATTACCTTGGATGTTCTATTTCACCCTTAAACCATGGGGCAAGAGTGTGACATTACCACTGAGAATAAACAAGAAGTTTATTATTTAAGGGAGAATGCCATTGATCCAAACACAAATCACAGTTCTGGTTTACCCAACTATAGAAGGCCCAAGGAAGTATTAAATGAAATGTTAAAATTAACATCTACATTATAATAATTAAATCAATTACCTGGGTGATAAAGAAATTTTTCCAATTCTGCGCTGGTTATTTTATGTAATAAGCAAAGAACCTCAGCCTATGGATTCCTATACAGGTCAGCAGAGCATTTTCAAGGCCAAGTCTTTTCTACTATGTGTGTATTAATGTGTCTTTTAACGTGTGAAATATGGCTCAGGCAATTCAGTCTGAAAACCAATTCATTTTTTCTACACATTCTTGCCAGGTTGAAATGGAAAGGTTTTGGATAACAACCATGTTTCAGGCACAATTTCTATAATTTAAAAATAAAACTAAGGCTTGATAAGCTGTGTTTTAGCAACTCTAAGGAGAAAACTACTTGTAAAAGCATGATATAAAGTATTACCTAGTAGAAACCATCACACAACTGGTCTATTTCCCCTATGCTTTATAAGGCACTTTTGTGCTCAATACATAAAAAGAAGTGCTTAGTATTAACATCACTGGTGGAACTCATGGTCCTAGGATGTGGTGTAAAAAGCATCAAAATCCACAGCCTTTATAACTTTCTGTTCACCAGTTTCAGCTCAGAGAAGTGTCACGGAATTATGTTAGAAGCATGTTGTTGACTCTTTTTACTCTTTTTTCAAAGTCAAGTAATCCCTCTCTTTTCATTTTTTGACTCAGGTTGCTTCTAAATGGAGTTACCTTGTCAGCAAAGTGTCATAATATTTCTTCAAAGTACTTAAAAATACTTTCTAGACGTGTTCTTTTAGGATAGACTAAAGCACAATAAGCCATTCCATTGCCTTCAAAAAATTGTAATAAATTATTGTGAAGCCCAGCATATAAATATGAGGCCTGATTTCCTACTGCAGCAATTATCTCATTTAGGCATCTGCAACAGGAAGTTAAGGAGGATAGCAGGGTGCAATAACCTACTCAAGCCTGCAAACACAAGCCACAGCCTCACCTTGCTTTTGGACAAACAAGTCCCTTTCCTTCCAGCCTGTGCCATGCAAGACCCGGGAGAGCTAACCAGTAAGCAATATCAATCAGACACACCAAGTAGAGGGAATAGAACTTCAAAGAATGACAAAAGCAGTTGTTCCATACAAGCAGATATATTTTGCTTCTTAAAATGTTTCAAAGGAGTTGGGAGCTGGTCAAGGAGTAGAGCTTGGTGCAGCCTGGGAAAGGCAGGGAAAGGGATGAAGGTAACAAGGCTGCAGAGGTGCTGCCATAGTGCATGAGACTGTCCCTGTGGAGGGGAGGGCTGATAGCACCCTCACACTCACTGAACCAGAAAGGCAATTCTGCTTTATTACTAGAGGAAATACCTTTGGGTCTGTGAAGAGCCACCAGCTTTTTGGGATGCAGCAATCCATCCTTTGAGCCTTGTCTTCTGCCCAGTCTGAAATCCTTGTGCAACCAAGCCCCACAGATGAGGTGATGACCCACTTGAAGAGATTGATCATCTCATGAAACAGGAGTTTCCTGTTTTCTCCTCAAATCAATCTCCAGGGAAATGATGTGCCTAATTACTGACTTTACAAACATTAGAATAATTCCCTTGTCCTTCATAAAGTATCTCTTACTGACCAGCATATAACCTCAGGTAATTAGGTAGATTCCTAGATGGCAAGTACCCAAGATTAGTCTTTAATCTCAAGGGAAAGAATAGTGACAGAGCTTTTAAAAGATTTTCAGGTAATTCAGAGAGACATTACATCCCTCATTACAGTCATCTTAAATGCAGCAGAATTGACTGAGTTGGAGTTTCTGGAATGAAATGAGATACAACCTAAAGCACACTGAGCAGCCCTTTCCTAAGCATCTCCCATTTCCTACTCAGGCCCCTCAGACAGGTGATAAATGAAATTTATCCATTTATTGGGTCATATTTCATCAAACACAAGTGTATGTGTCACTGTACATCTTTGAACTCCCTCGATGGCCTTTCCAGATTGTACTAATGGGGCTGCAGCACAACAGAACAGGGCTCAGGTCTCCATTAAGCGGAACTCAGGACAGCAAGGGAGGCTAGAGCAGGGAAACGGATTCATCTGGCTATTAATTCATGTCCTATTTGGAAAAATAAATGATCCATTTCTTCAGAAGACCCCTCTAATTTAATTCTCAGTTAAACAGTAAAGCCATTTGTATTCTTTCCTGACCTAAGAGATCCTGGGGTGAGCAAATCCCCAAGTAAACAGCTGAGGTAAGTCAACCTGACATGGGATTGATTCAGACCAGCTCAGTTTAGGCCTAAAGAGTAGAGAATACTCCAGACGGCAAGATTCAAAGTGGGGTGGTCATACCAGCAACCTAATATACTGCAATGCTAAATCAACCAAGTTTAAGTCACTGTTACTTCTTTTCTACTGCAATTACCCTTTAAGATCCCACACAGGGACTGAACTCTCATCCTACAGACCATGAAAAAGCAAGAATCCAGAGCTAGTCATTAAAACAGGAAGCCAACTACTGATAACCCCTGAATTCTGAATTAAAAATCCTCAAAATAAATTTTTAATGATTTAGCAGCTCAAGAATTAGCCGCAGAATTATCCAAACAGTTATAATAAATTCATTAACCTAGGAATAGAATTACAAGCCCCCCCTTAAGCAATTTATAAAGCAGGAAAATAACATGTCAATTATTTGCTGCAAAAAATGTTTTCAACTTTAGCTTTTACTTAAGTAATTGCAAAAATAAACAGCTTAACAGTCTACAACCATGTCAGCTTGGCATAACTGCTTTTGATTTTAACTCAAAACAAAAATGTTATGATTTTCTGAAGCTCACTTTGAGGAAAACAAAGAATATACCTTTTTTTTGGCTCTACACTTATAAAGTGGAGGGCATGGACTGTAGAGAGAATAGCCTACAGCACAGAAATCTGGACTGGAGGAATTGCAGAAATGCCTCTGGATGTCCCAGGCAGACCACCAGCAATCAGCGAGAGGCAACTTGAGATTCAAATGTTCCTGCTTATCCTGCAAGTTCACTAGATGTGACCTATTTCAAAGTTCAGTGAGATTCAGATACAAATCTAAACTTTCTCTCAATTGTGAAAACATAGAGTAAAATACTAAATCCAAACCCATTTCACATCTGATTAATCCTAAGTTTTGGGCCCAACCATCAAAAGGTTATTCTAGAAAACTCTTGGGACAAAAGCACAAAGCAGAGGCAATACTGCAGGACTGAGTGTTTCGATGAACAGGGAGATCAGGAAAATAGATGGGGAACAATTGAGGAATTACATCAAGAAGCAGCTGAGCTTCACTTAAGAAAAAGACAGATAATTGATTTCAAAGGGAAAGAGACAGAGTGGTAAAACGAACTATGTGGGAAACATCAGAGAAGCTGAATAACTCTTAACATATATGACTCAGTACTGCTCATCATGCAGATCAACTCTAATACTTTCCCCAAACAAACAGAACAATTCCAGCTAATATAAAAAGGAGTAAGTTAATGATATATGCAAATTTATATGTAAAATAGATAAGAGTACGTGGGTTTTTTTCCAGAGTATGGTCAGATCTATAGTTCTTGAACTGCATAGCCACTAATATTTCTATGCTTTAGATATGCAGTGTAAAACATGTGGACTGATTTTACTTAATCAAACAATTTAAAGTTTGAACGGCTTTCTTATTTAGCTAACAGCATATAATAACCATTAGAAAGAGCCATAAAGTTATCATCTTATTTGCATGAATACCATACTAGAGGCAATGAAAGTATTCCAGATTTACACAGCCATTGAGAGGAAGATCAAGTCCACAGTGTATAAACATTAAAAAGACCCTAATTAGAATCAAGTATTTTTGACAATTTTATTTCCAGCTAATTAGCACTGATGTTTTTGTTCTAGAACCTGACTTCACTGTATTCTGCAATAATGATGATTCATATCTACGTTCAAATAAATAATTCAGGAAAGAAAGATGCATAGAAGTGCTTTTGTTTATAGTGCTGTCAAAATGAAACACTGTGGGAAAAAAAATAAATGTTAATCGTCGTACATTTTTAACAGGTTGAGACTAGACTAAGTGCTATTTACAGGGACTCAGCAAGCCGCCCTGCAGACTCGGGATAATTAGACACCAGAGCAGGTTTCTTGCAATCTGACACATAGGGGCCCATTGCTGGTGTGTCTACACACTCCCACGTCTGCAATGGGAGTTCTCTGTGTACAACCAGGAGACTGAAGCTACAGCAGTATCATTCTGTGACATGTTATGTGGCTTCCTTTCTCAAGACTCTCTTAAAGGGAGGCTGGGATACTGCCGGCAGTGTGGGGGAGAGCCCTGCCCTGTATCCTGTGGAGGAACACGGTTATGCACTTGCATAACCCAGCACCTGTAACCAGAGTCTAGTTCCAGGGCTGTGCTCCACCCTGGGGCTTCTGCCACACTCCTGTGCAGGGCAAACTGCTGCCAGAATATCACACACCTGCTGAAAGAAACCAAGGGTACACTGAATTTACAGGTGCAAGCCCAAGAAAATGGGATCACTGCACTTGGAAATGTGTATTGTCATGTATAAAATCTTCTGTACACATGCAAAACTGTAAAGGCTACATGCACAAGCCTCAATATTTAATGCAGAATCTGTAGATGAAGCAGCCTGGAAACACGAACCACAGAGAGAGACATTTAACATCCAAACCCCAGAAATATATTGACAGTAGTAAGCAGTGAATCCTGAAGCACTCCTGTGCACAAAAGAATTACTATATCAAGGTGATTTTAAGAAAGAAATGATCTCTAGGACTGACTGCTATCAGAAATGGCACAGAGAATAAAAACAAAACTTCAGAACCAAGATTGCTGAGAAGGAGAGGTCACTCCTGAAGTCACAGGCCATTCAAAATTTGGAAGACCTCCATTCACCTCTTTGCTTCATGACACACACTGCCTGAGAAGACTGGGTTAATCATTCATATCATCATTTATAAAAGTATTCATTCTTTGGAGGCTCTTGTCCTTCCACAGCAGGTGCCCAGGCAGTTCAGATAGCTAGTTCTGGTAATTCATGGGACTAAAATGGGATGAATCTAAGGGGTTTTGCCCCATTTTTCAACCACACTGTTGACATCAGGTACACTGTGGATGGGAAGGTGCAGAGGTGCTACAACAAGAAGCACATAGGGACTCACATGTCCTGAGGAGAAGGGGTGCATTACAGCTACCATTTGCTTCATACGTTAATAAAACCAGTTTAACATGTAACTACCAGCAACTGCAAAATGGAATCCTACTTTTTACTCCAAATTTCTATCACTGTTTATCTCAGTGAATACAATTAATTGCAATGTCCTGTTTTTCTCCTCTGTTAGTAGCAATGCACTGACTTCAGCCAGAGTAACAATCCTATACTTGAATACCTTGGAGGTGATATTTCTGTTCCCTTGTCACAGCCCTGCTTTGGGCCAGATTCTGAGATGGTGTAGGCAGAACTTCATGGGGCTAAAAGGCACTGACTTATTGCAAATAAGGATCTCTGGTCTGTTAAGTATGAGGAGGGGGAAGGAGGGAAATTTATTAGTGTAGTTACTTTAAAAGGCCAATTACAATTTTATTAGAGGAAAAGCTTCAGCAATTTCAGTTATTTACAATTTAACAACCTCGCTATGAATTAAATTGATAAAAAAATTTTCACCCAAAATAATTAACACTATAAACAATAAAAATGAATTGAGTTTTGATCAAGACAGTTTGGAATAGACTGGTGGTATTTTCCATTTATTGAAGCCTTTACTATTACCACTTTAATGACCTAAGCTTAGACATTCTGCTTCATTTTACCATATGTCACTTTTATTCTGCCCTTCTGGATACATGTGTAGGAAGGAGCAGGACTGATGTATATTGCAAAAATTGAGTCAGTCAATTAATTAAAGCCTTTGTTTTTACACAGCTAACATTCTTGAAGCAGGAAATAAGAAATTGTTTCTAAACCAATAATAAAGAATCAACAGCATTAATTAGACCTTTAATAATGAGTGACAGTAATAACCCCAGAGAATAAATTCCATTTTAACTGCAGTAAACAAAAACTGATGCAATAGACTTGTGGTTTTGGTTCACTATCAGAGATTCCTGTACCTCACCTGGTATCTCAACTGAGGACAGTGAAGTCTTTGCTGAAGTCTCAGACAGGATCCTGGATTTGCACAGAGTGACTGATCCTGTTGGGTGTAAGCATTCAGCTCATTCCTTACTCCCAGGGAGCTGACATGAGTAGCCAGAGTCTGATTTCACACCAGTTTAGCACATCAGTAACATTTCAGTAGTATAATTCAATCTCTGAAACTATGCCTTGACTTCCACTGATAGCTGGCCAAGGTGAAAAATCAGGTCAAAAAGACAATCCCAGAAGCAAGGTAGCTACTGCCTGGAGACAGAAAAGGCACGTACCTCCCACATATCCATGCTCCACAGAGAGATTCATTTCAGTCCATTCACCCAGAACAAGCAAACCCACAAATAGAAGAAATTAAACATTCTGCTTCAGGCTTGGATCCACAGCATAATTGAACTAAGATCCATCCCCTCTGCCATGGGCCTATTAGCAAGCAGCTCCTACTGCCTTAAGGGAAGAAGAGAAATGGGGATACGACAACTCCATCACGCCCACACCTACCTGCTGCACCAGCAGGGCAGGCAGGAGTGGGGCACAAGAAATGAATTAGTTCTCCTCCAGCCAGATACAGCTACTTCTCTTCCCTCCCTTACTTATTTCTGCAGCTGTTACCCTAAGCCAAGCCTTGTGGTTTTGGTAATTACATCATGGATTGGGAGGGAAGTGAAGGCACCTTGGTCCTGTGGCTGCAGTTCTTCCCTCAAGAACAGCCCCTCCATGAGCTTCCCCTGGGCTGCAGCAGCCTTTTCCCTGGGACTGCTGCCACAAAGCTGCCTAATCCCTTCAGGGAAGAAGAGTTTGCAATCCCCAGTTCTGAAGCGAAGGCATATTTATTGCAAGCAGGCTCCAAATGCAGACGAGCTCCATCCTTTTTTGCAAGATCCAGTCAGTCAGTCATTAAAACTGACTGGGCCTGACTGCTGGATTCTGCCTGCTCCCATTTTACAAAGCAGCCACGGCAGCTCCTCCTTTGCTCCTCTGTGCAAATGTTAGCAATTATGGCTCACACATACATGAAATGTAGGTACGCAGGCTTAATTAGAGCTGGAAAGATTTAAAGACAAATATTTTCCTCAGAGAAAACTAATCTGAAACCATACTTCAGACACTTGCTTGGACAGCTTCTTTGTGCTAAAAAGAGTGATCCCCACTGCACTGTGCTGGAAATCTTTAAGGAGAGTAAAGGAATCAAGAGCTCAGAGCAAGCTTTAATTCCAAATGCGCCACTGATGTCTATATTCCTGTGATCCCCTGACACATTTCTTTAACCAGCCAGCTGGGACTGCAGCCAGGCCAGCAACATTTAGTTCCAGACTAGAGGAAAAGCTATTTGCACATTCAGCCTTCTGCCATAGATCAGCAGCACTAATAGTTATCATTATGTTATATATAACAGTGAATTAGAGCTCAAACATTAACAAGCTTTTAGCCAATACTTTCATTAGACCTTACTGCAGGGACTCTGAAACCAAGCAAAATGCTGTCACCTGTTTCATGTGAGCTGACTGTTACAGTTCCAGACAGTCGGTCTACTGTCATCTAAAGTAAAAGGAGAGATATTTTTGAACACCTTTGATCAGGCTTTCTTTTTCTTGGTGGAAAGAGTTGAAAATAAGGAATGTCTGGTGCCATGTTATCCTGTCCCCTCACCTACCACTCTCACTGACTGATTCCAGAGAAACAAATTCTTCGGCTGATGGCAGAAATCCTGTCACTTCATCAAAGTTGGTGACACAATGAGAGTTTCTGTGCTTGAAAATTCAGCTCAGTAAGGATTTATCTACCATACCAAAATGTGGTCCTGGATAGCAATTTGCTTCCTCCAGCTAAGTTAAAAATCCAAAGTTAAATTTCTTTAAAACACTAAACCAGAAAATATATTTCCTTCTTGAACAAACCCCATGTGGAAACTTTAGAAGTCTGAATCTTCATAAGCAGATTAACTTTGGCATCTCCCACCATGAAACTGGAATATTTAAATCTAAAAATAGCATGCTAAAGCTGTTTTAAGTTGGATAATTCAGCCGGAGGTGGCTTTCGTTTCATCTAGCTCTACCTAATTTGCTACAGCTAAAACCTATTTCAGACATGCTGAGCAAAACAGACAAGCAAAGCATCCTCTTGTCCACAGTTTAAAACTCCACATTAAATCTTGCAAGTCATTGCACACATCTTGTCCTATATTTAAAAGGTCACATTTGACCAAGTTATCATTAATCATACATCCTCACAATTTAATCAATTGGTAGAGAGATTATATTAGTAGCTTTCTGTAGCAGCATGCAAATCTTTCTACCCTACTTCAGCTTCTTTCCAACAAAGCCAAGTCAGTTTACAGCAGAAAGGTGAAAAGCTCATCTGTTAGAGGAGAAAAACATAGGAGATGCCTCTTCTTTTTGTTTTCCTGCTTAAAGATCAAGGAGAATGTACATCAGAATAGGGAGGCTGATGTTTAATTATACAATAGCTATGGAGAGATAACAATCTCTTTGAAGTGCTTTAACTTCTGTGCCACTTTCTCAAGTGAAAAAGAAAGGAAGATACTCATCACTTTGAATGATGCCAGCTTAGATCTGGGGGAGGAGACAAGGGGGAAGAATGTCACACTGAGGAAAATATATATTCAAACTGATTAATAAATGTAAACACATCATTAGATTAAATAGCAGGTTAGTTTCCTGACAGCTAGGTTGTCAGGAGGAGAGAAAAGAAAGACAGATCACAAAACCCTAAACAAACAGCAGCTAAAATAGTAGAGTTTGTTTGGAGGTTGCTGCTGTTTCTATTTGTGTGGATGAGAATCTTTCCATCAACTGGATGCAACAGGAACCAGCCCTGGGTTGTTTTCTGCAATTCTTTGTGTTGGTGTCAATTAGCTGATTCCTGCTTTATTCAGCTTATGCATAATTAGAATCTAATTTTTAGCAACATGGTGATTCCTTCTTCCCTGTTCAGCATTAGGCCCTCACAAGGGATTTCTTATTTCAAGGAGGATATTCTGGCCTGAGGGGGTAGGAATACCCTCCTGCTAGCTACAGAAAGATTGTATTTTCAGCTCCAGAAATATTTAGGAGTAATCAGGGAGAGGGAAAATACTGCAAGTGTCTTGAACTGATCAAATATGGCAAAAGGATATATTTTAGATGAACAACTTTTTGAACAGGGAAGGCAGAGTACACTGTCAGCATTTTTCATTCCACTTAAATACTTTAGAAATCTGTATTCTCACTAGACAAACTATAAACTTTAAAACAAATCTTTAGGAAAGAGAAAGTCTTGACCAAGAACACAAAGGAAAAAATGAAATTAATTCCACTCTCTGTTATTTACAGAGTGATCAAAAATGTTCAGTTGCAAATTTCTCTATTAAAAAACTTCTGGGTTTTTTAGACATAAAGATGCTGAACTTAATAAAAAATCTGGACTAATAACCTAACCAATGAAAGTGTTGCCAATTAAATTACATAGCTGATTACTTGATTACTATCCATTAAAGCAGAGGGAAAAGGGAAATATGATAATTTAAGCACAATATGTGGGAGGACATAAGAAGTGGTACCTTTTCTTGAGGGCTCCCAATCGGATCATGTAGTCTTCAGCTCTTGCATACAGAATTTTAGCCCTTTACATGACACGTTTATTTAATCTTACATACAAGATAAATGCCTACACATGTTGCAAAATGAAATACTGCTTAATTTAAAAAGCTTTTTCATTAAATAATATATAATTTCTATGTGCCATATGACACACATGGTTTGATTATCACAGCAATAACTTACACTTATCTCTGTGTACTTGCAAATACTCCCCGGAGACCAATAAAAGGGCATATGCATAAAGGCATCTCTTCAACTGTAATCATTATTAGTGACACATATTAAAGTATTGAAGGTGAACTGAGCACTTGTAAAATATAAGCCATTTAATACAGACGCTAGCTTTTTCTTTCAAACAAAATGAGTAGTATAAAAGATGGAACTCTATTACTGATGGCATACATCATTTTACAGTGGAAATGCTTCTTTAGGAAGCACCTACTTTTGGCAGCAAAACTGGCTTAAGAAGCTCTATCTCCCCTTCTTTCATAGCTCAAAAGTCCTTCAGGTGGGCTCATATTACAGTTTGGGTTAAAACCAATCCTTTTATGTGGAGGCAGAATAGAAATTTCTTTTCATTAAACATACTGCTCTGAGTGTGCTCTGTTCCTACCTTCCAGCCTTACCTTTGGAAATGAGCAAATATTTCTCACAACTATCCAATCCCACTCCAGCAGAATGACTGGTTACAGCTTATCTGGAAAACACAGCTTTGTTTCTGTAGCTCAGAGACAGGCAAAGCTTATGAGAGCATCTAACAGGCAGTGAAATTTGAATCCAGAATTAGATCTTCAGTTATATTTTCCCAAATTTTTGAGAGCTGTCTGGAACCAGAGAATTATGACTGAAGGCCAAACACCAAGGTTCAGTGCCTAAACTCACATATGGGATATGTTTTTAATTCAGAAACTGGGCTAAGATCCAATGATGACAATGGGGATGCTCATTTCTACTTTCCTTCCCAGTGAAGAAGCAATGGGTGTAAATAAGGGAACTATTTTTACTACAAAAATTGTTATCTGATGCAATGATGATAAGAGGTCACCATGTTGTGTCAGACACCAAGTAGGTATTGTCATCACAAAATTACACCTTTACTTGTTAGCTGAAAGTCTCCAGCTGTCATCCTAGTAGGTCAAAGGCAACCAGACCCCATGAACAAGTCATCTCAATTGCCCTCCCAGCATCACAAATACTACACAGAAACAGAGACACTGCCTGGGGAATGCAACTTGAACAGCATCACACATCTCATGGGGATTCTCTGACTTAATTCCAGCATCTAAACATGATCTCAAATTGCGCCTCAGATTTTCTCATGAGCTGCACTCAGGCCTTCAGAAATGCCATTCTAGTGTGAAGCATGATGCTGGCTTAATCTTCCTCAGAGCTTCTGGATGGTGCAGTTGTACAAATATCAGACAACATTATTCTTTATTGCTTTCCAAACAGGAATAATTAGGATGCATGTGACTATTTTTCTCATCAAGATGCATATTAGTAACTCCAGGACTCCACAACATTTACCTATGTGTCTATACACAAAAAAAATGGGGTTTGCTTATCACTCCAGATGCCTGGTACAGACAACACCTGATGCCCACAATAACAAAAACCCTGGGAAATTAAGCATACCAGTGTAAGTAGCAGTTTTATACCATATTCTGCCTCCCCTCAAAATAAACCAGCTCAGTATCACTCTGAAACAGACCAGAGTGAACAAGCTGTTAACCCAAGCTACTGATAAAAAGGTCTATTGCCTCAAAATTTACATCTCCACAGCTGCTTAAGAAGTACCTTATCAACTCCTTTTTATAACTTGTACTCCCATTAATGAAAACTGAAAACTTGTTTCCAGTTGTTTTCCTACAGGTAATGGAATTATATGGCTTCTGAACTTAAGTCTGTCTCAGAATCTGCAATTAAGGAATGTTATCTCCATTTTATATTCAGAGGCTTTCCATTATTAAAATAAAGCATGGCAAGACAAAGGAAGAAGAACAGTCCGAGTCTTCTAAAATGATCAACAACCTCTTTTAGCTTAAGATGATGAAGCAAAAAGCTCAAGCCCCGGGGGTACCCAGAACCCCCACATGGCTCCCACTGAGGCTGAGTGCAGTGTCTGTGGGCAGGTCACCCCAGCGACCGTGTCCAGCATCCCTCCCCTGTCTCCATGGTCTCATCACACGTAGTCACTTCTGTAAGTGGTTCATTGGCTGAACACAGCAAGCAGGCAAAGAGGGGGGAAGCAAAGGAAAACAGGTTTAGTGACTTTCTGAAGTTTGTATTTTGTAACAATGGCAACAATTTTTGCAACAATCCTCCTCTCCAAAGCCCTACTTTGGTAACTTTCTGCCCTCTAAAGTGCTGATTATTGCATGTGAGAGTAAATGAATCTCTCCAGCCTTCTTCCTCTGGACAATAGGATACTCCCCTTTAAGCTCTTGTCTTGCTTAAAAGGTGATGAGGATATATTCATTTCATCTCAAGTCATCTTATTGGAGACTTTTGAAACATATACATAACTTGCAAGAGATCTTTTTTATTATTTTTATTTCAGTTATCCTACTCCTACTCCTCCCTTCCTCAAAATCCAACTCCCCTGGAAATCAGATGAATTGCAATTTTTATGAAAAGGAAAGGAGCAAAGTAGCACATGCAAAAATTCTGTTGAAGGGGGTAAAAAAAAAATAAAAAAGAGGAATAAAGGAAGGCCAGTTATGCATAAAAACATTTCCTGAGAAAAATCAATGCAGAACTGGACAGGACGAAGCTTTTGGACATACAATTCTTAAGCCCAACTGAACCCCACCTTTTTGGGCTTCTGCTTGAAGATGTAAACAGCTCCAGCCCCAACAATGCTTCTGTGTTAAAAGCAGCAGTGGCAAAGCATGACAAATATTCTTTTTCTCATACAGGAAAGGATTCCATTTGCTTTGGGAACTATTCAGTGTTATCTACTACCCTCCAACTTAAAAGTTTTGTACAGTAAGAAAATAAAACCAAACATCACAATCGCACACTAAGAATAACAAGCACAAAACAACTCACGGGTACTCTATAGGCTGAAATTTGTTTGCACAAATTATTCAGTGAGCCCTTATGAATAATGAATGCATTGTGGAAGTCACGATCAGGTTATGAATTATTTATTAACTGAAATATGGGCTGAATTTGTCAGATAACCTTATTTTCCACAAATCATTCAACCATCTCCTACATTAAATGGTACCAACTGGTCTCCAAATAGCCCTACCTGCAAAATATAATCTCTGCTTTCTTTGGCACGAGAAGAGTTTTTTAAACCAAATTTCTAGAGACCCTCTATAATATTGTCTGTCAAAGCTTTGCTCTAAAAACAAGTAATTATCCAGAACCAATAGCAATGCCATCCTATATTTTAATTACCAAAGGCTATAATGTGACAGTTTGGCACCTACCCTATCAATCCCAAGTCTGAAAAGAGAATATGAGTGGAAATTACCTACCACATAATACTTTAGGAATACTCCTGCCAATCATAGTGCCTTTAAAAGGAGTCATTATTTTTGAGTTGACTGAGAGAGAGAGAATAACTAAACCACTACAGCAAGTGAATGAACATGACCAGAAATTTAAAATACTGAATTTAGAATTATTTTTAAATGCTTGGAAAATTAACTCAAGCTTGATAATCTATAACATAGCCTCTTCTCTTGAAGATGTTGTCCTACAGCCTGTTTAACCATTGCATGAAAGTAATTTATCAGTATCTATAAGAAACCTCCACATGGAAGGTAGCACTGGCACACAGAAACTGTCCTACTGGGTTGGACCAAAAGTCTAGCTAGCCTGCTGTCTTTGATGGCACTCAATGTTTACAGAAATTTGTAAAAAACACGCAGCAAGATCTCTGTCATGCTCATAAATATCAAAAGAACAAGCTGTTCCTCTTGACCCAATTCCTCCCAGGTGCCAGAGGCACACCAAGGTGATATCACTGCACCCCTCCAGATTCCAGGCACTGCTTATCTCTGGCCCTTTCACAGCAGTCATGAGGCAGAATGAAACTACTCTTAGCACCCTCTTTTTCCAAACACCCCACAGAATCAGAAAAACATTGGCTGATCTTGAATCAGGGAACATCCTATCTAAAAGCATGGTGATTTTACTAGTAAACCCTCAAGTGCACAGACAGAAGCGAGTTTAACACACCATTACTGTCAAATGGCATGTGGGCCCTACTGTCTCAATTTAATGCCCTCGATTTGCTGAGTGAACACCGGGATGCATAGCGTGCTCGCCATCGCACGCGATGTCAGCAGCCACCTCGGTTGTTCCTTCACAGCCTGTCACACCTTCAAAGAAAGGAGATGTGAAACAGCTGGCGAATGCATCAGCTTGAGAAGAAACAACTTCTCAGATGGGATTTCATCTCCCTTGGGGTGGAACAACTCCACATGGTGGAAAGCCACTAATGATCACGCAGTGCTGAGCTGAGAAAGGCAGCTGATTGCAGTGTGTTTGTTGCTTGCTTATGCAATTGCAAGGAAGGATTGCTGCAGTAGTGCCAAAAGACCTGGAGTGCTCGTGACCTTTTGTTTTGCTTACTGCAGTCTCTGGCAGTTTCAGCAGCGTGATGGCTCATAGCAAGCAGCAAACACTGAACAATTTATTTGGAGTACAAACAAATAATGAATAGGAGCTGAATCAGGACCCCTACATCATCATTCTTACTCTAATAGTGTCAAAATGCAACAGGCTACTCATAAATAAAACAAGCAGAGATGAAAAAAGTAGCGTTTCCCCAATGGCTTATTGCAAATAAAGTTCAGGAATAAGTTCATCCCAAGTGTTACTCCAGTAAATAGGAGTTGCATAAAATATGAAGTTAACCCTCACTGCTTCAGGACAAACTGTGGTTTGGGAAGTGGGAGATGTTATTGATTAAAAATAGATTGATTAAAGCCTACTCTGGTTACAGAATCCAGTTGTAATCTATTTCTTGCTTCTCATCGGGACAAATACAATGAAATCAAAGTGGAAACAAATTTAACATTTTCTGCAGTGGTGAGTGCTTCATTCTCTTTTTCTTTACACCTACTATCCCAAATCAACAGGTATTCTACCATGGCTGAGACATGGTTATTGTAATAACATGTGTCATTAGCATGGTCAGGAAATGGTTCACTTGCAGCAATTAGAACTGGCATAGAAGCCTTCATTATAATTACAAAATTGTGAGGGTTTTTGACCACACGGGTTTTTTTCCAGTGTGCTTACAGTGTGATCTGACCACAGACCCATCACACACTCCCATTAAAGAGCAAAAAAACCCAACATATCAAAAGCATCAGTCTGCAAGGAAGAGGATAAAGACTAAACTGTCTTAACAGTTTCCTCTACAAATAGGCATAAAAGCCCTAAAAGAAAAGCAACACAGCTGTTACAAGAAGTGGAAACCACATCTTATGAAAAATGATCACAGATTGCACCTTGTTGAGAAGACCTCTCCCTTCTGTTGCTTAGAGACACTTGATAAATAAAAATAATAAAAAAAAAATGCTGGAGACTGAGAACTATACTCCCAAAACCTGCTTGTTTTAGGCTGAAAACTAAATAATTAACCATGTATGCAATGAGATTCTAAAACTGCAATGAGAGAAAACTGGTTACTTTTAAGATTAAGTTAGATTAGCTCTTGAATGCTTTACCAGGTCATGAGAAACATTTGTTCTAAAGAATGCACAACTGGATCTCCCATTCCCCTTCTATGTTCAGTCGAGTGAGCTCAGAACAGGGTCTGAGTTCATGCTGCAAAAGCCTTAGCCACCACAGGGTCAAAAATGCTCAGATTAGGGTATGTCTCACTCCTTCCGATGCACACACACAGAGAAAGGTGAAAAAGACTGGGAAAAGTGATTTGCATCACTTTCAGCAGAAAGCATTGCGAGGAGACAAATGAGGACACAGCAGTGAAAACAAAGCAGCTACAAAGGTGAGGCAATCGGAGAGTATGAATCATCCAAGGAACTTTGCCACTGCTTGTCAAACAAATTATTCATCAAATTACCTCTGCTGGTCTTTGACTAGTTCTAATAAATATCACAAGCTTTAAAAAGCATAGTGGTAAACCAGCAAGATGAGATATCTTTACATCCTCTGGTCTCATAAACACAATGGAGAAACTGAAAATTCTTGCAAACTGAAGACACCACTGAGGAGGCAAGCAATAACTTCTGATCAAACAACCTGAAATTTGTTTTAGTTCAAATGAAAAAAAATAAAAATCAATGTTTTGAGTTCACAGAGGAGACAAAAAGAGCAGGCAGTGTATTTCTTTCTCAAGCTGTCATTTCACACTCACCCTTCTGAACAAGTTTCACTCACCCTAGCTATCCTAAGGCTACTGCAGCCTTTTAAAGTAAAAGCTCTGGAAGGTCTGCGCCATATGGAGATGGCATCTCCTTGCAAGTTCTAAGTTACTTACAGCCATACAGTAAATATTCAAGCAATACTGCTTATCCAGGCACCTTCTGTTACAACCTTAACACCTGGATCATATAAGTAGATCCATTTACATTCAGATATAGTGCAAAATTAAATCTGAAAATTGTTGTATCTGAGCCCTGTTTGCTTATGAGAACAGTTGTGGTTTGAAAAGCCAAAAGGTCTCCAGCTTTACAAAGCAAAAGGTGACCGTTGTGTCCTGTAAAACCTTGCATTCACCAGAACTGCAGTGCTCAACACACACATAAAACTGGCAACACAACAATCACTTTGTCTAAACTTTGCAGTTCAGGCTCACGTCTCCTGAACCACTGGGATCACTCAAAACTAGTCTGCCTAGGAAATGATGACCATTAGCAAACAGGCACCTCAATTTTCTTCATGTGTACATCTGTTCTCCTACTTCAATCCATGTGACAAAAAAACAATAGGAAAAATAAACAGTCAAGTCTGTAAATAATGACAGCAATATTAACAATCCTGGACTTAAGTGAGGAACTAATGCAAAGCATAGAAAATTAAATGTTTTAAAGTAATCAAAGTCCAAGTTACTCTTCCAATGAAACTAAAAGGCCTTCCTCAATGCACAGCCTAGCACTGTAACGTGATGGAGAGAGATTAATTTGTAGAGTACAACTAATTTAATAAAACCTTTTTAGAAACTTTACACCTTTTTTGCTGAGAGTTGACAGAAGGTTTCCATATGCTACAGAGGACATGGGAGAAAGGACTTCCAGTTCTCAAACTAAGAAATGGTGAGTTGTTGAACTACAAAGTGCTAACAGTACATAATTATATCTGACCACCCTGTTCCTTTTGTTTTGGCAGAAAGTAACTGATAATTTCAATTCCTCTGCTGGCTCCCTTTGTTCTATTTCTGCTTCACTGACTCTGGTGGTGGAGAGTTTATTCCAGAGGGCTGACAAGTACTGCCTTAAATCACTGATGGTTCATAAAGCACATGGAAACAAACATGCATCAACCACTGTTTGCCTTTGCATGATCTTAGTCCATGAGGTGTATTTGAATTCAGGCTCCCTTTTACTGTCTCCAGACTTATGCATTGGATTAATCTAAAAACCTCTGCTTGATTGCCCCTTATGCACTTCAGTGAAAAACCCACAGAGTCACATTTTCTTGCTGTCACTAGCACAGAAACCACAGCAAACCCACAGGACAGAACACACATCAAAGTGATGTGGCAGATTAACAGTGGTGCTGCCTTACAGGGAGAACAGACAAGGTGAGAGTTTTAAGCAAGCAGACTGAGCGTGTCCAGTAGTTCTGTCTGTTTGATTGGGGTTTTTTTGCATTTCATTCCCACATTTTGACCATAACTTACCTAGAATCTTGTGACAGAGTACCTCAAGTGAGAAAATTAAGAAAGATTTTGCTTAAAGCTAGTGTCTGCAGCCTATCCCACTTTTAATAGTATTCTATGCTGAAAAACAACAACTTAAAGGGGAGCACATCCACTAAATCAGTATTCAGCAGTCACATTTGAAGTTTTCGACATGTAGATGTTTCAACATGAAATGATCTTTAATTTCAGTATTTTAAAATTACATATAGAAAAAAATGTGGCTGTTGCCTTTTAAAATCATTTCACAAAAAAAACCTACTCTGGTTTTGGTTTTAGTTAGAAAGAAAAATTTGAAAGATATAGAATTTCCTACAAAACAATATTCTGAAAGTCTACATAATGCATTTGCAATCAATCACAAGTATTTTGCAGGAGAAAAACACTACTGAGAAATTGAGAAAAAGTTCTCATGGCAGACTTCATTATTGACTGATGATACATAGAGTGAGAAAGCACAGAAAAACAATAGATGCTGCATTATTATTTGCTACATTTGGTGGTATTAGACCAGGAGAATTCTAAACACTTGAAATATTTTTACTTTTGCACGGTTTATCCTGTATGTTTGTTCACTTTGTTTTGATCTCACCTTCTTCAGACCATTTCTTCAGCACTCTTCAGCTCTGTTTAGTAACAAGGGAAAGTTGTTGAATTTCTACCTGAGGATTTCAAAGCAGGCAGCTGCTAACTCTCAGAATTTACTCACTGGGCTGTTCAGATTAGAATGGAAAAAAACAACATTATTCAATGTTTCTGCCATAGTTGACTAGAATACACATGGGCCTAATATACCATTTAGACCTGATGAACAAGGAGCAGACAGACTGATAACTTTCTAGAGCAGGTAATTTTTGGGACAAACAAGGAATCAAGACAGGAAGAGAGAAATTAATCCAGCCTTCATGACCTTGTGCCAGCACACAGACATACAACTGTTACCACGAACCTGATATTTTATCCTCTAGCAATAGGAGGAAAGTAAATGGTATCCACATCCCAATATGGGCATACAAGTTCTCTATAAAAAAGGTAGATCTGCAAACAGCCATATATTCTATATTTAAAAAATAATTATGTTAATGTCTGTTTTGCAAATACGTATCAACTCAAATTACTGGCCCTCAGAATAAAATCATAAAAGACAGTATTTTTCACCAGTATCTCAAAACACAGAAAACATCAAGGGAAGATCTTTCTGTGACAGGGATTCCAAGAACTTCAGTGTCAAAGACAGTTTCTTTTTCAGGCTTTTCTTATACTATCTCTATATTGCAACATGAGGGTGGAGAATTGGTGATTACAGACAGCAAAATTGGAGATTGTGTATGAAAGGCTGTGTGCCAGAGAAACAGCAAGGTACACTCAGCATCACCTTGTATCAACATCATCACTGGAGTGTGTATACCAGTCTTTTAGAAGGCACTTTATAATATGAGGTCTACAATAAATATGCAGTCCTGATGACCTTGCCATTAAAGACTGAAAAAAGCTTTTTCCTTCTCTTATTTGCATGAAAGGGAAAAAAAAAAAGTTAAACATAACCAACCTCAATTTCTGTTGTTTTTGTTTTGGTTTTTTGTCACTACATTTAATTTGCTCTCAAAGAACACCCCAAAGTGAGTGTGAAAAAATGAAAGAAAAAAAAAAGTTAGGAGAGTCTTTAAAAGAGGGGGGAAAGTTTCTGGTTCAATTCTTTTTCTTCTTGACAATTGAGCTGAAATATGTAAAGGAACATTATTGAAATGATCCTATTTTTTCCTGACTATGTGTTTAGTGCAAAGTAGAAAAGCAAGTGGTCACACAACAACAAAACAAAATATTTGCAGCAAACCCCTCCATGGCATCTCCTTATTTCTCAGGACTTTCTGCAGCCAGACACAGCACATGGGTAGTGGCATTGAAGTCAAAATAGATCAGCTCGTGACAAAGCTTGGCCCTCCCAAACTTCACTGGCAGAGACTTTTCAGGCAACATGCCATTTGGTCCATGTTACACATGGGAGCTACCAGGGAATCACTGGGATCCCAAAGAAAAAAGAAACAAGCACCAGAAATCCCTTGCTGAGCTCCCGTGGCCTGAGACAAGCCTTCCAGAGCAGTCAACAAATGTCCAGAATAAAGCTGGGATTCAATCCTTTGGCTACCCAATGCAGACTTCTACTCTTTGATTGCTACCAGTGGAAGTTAAAAGAATGATCACCGGTGAAACAGACCAATGTGGCCACTGATGCAGACTTTGAAAGAGGGGTTTCATCAAAACTTAACCAAGACTCCTTTTGCAGGCTCAAGGATCAGAGAATGAACTAGAGTGACTCTGAGGGCCTGATACCTTCTCCCTAAATCCACAGTGTGCTTCCCTAAGAGGTGGATAGGAGGTGAGAGGCTACCAGCCTCTGCAAAATAAAAGGGCTTGCCAGATAAAGTTGTTCTGGGACAATTTTTCTGGGGAGGTGACCTGCAGTTTGGCTTTGCTGAAGATTGCTAAAAACGCTTATTTTCATCTGTCCTGAGGAAGTTCTGTGAACAGAAAGATTCACAGTCCTCGCTGGGGCAAGGTGTAGAGGCCAAAGACCAGGACAACCTGTCCTAGCATTCCCAGAGGAACATCCCACAAAACAGTGGTGCATCTGTATGGACATACTTCAGCGCTGCAATGTCAGAACCTCTGACTGAACACAAATTCAGACTTGAGCTTACTATTGGGCTGGTCAGAGTGCATATTTCTTTAGTATGGGGGTGAGTTCTTCAGTTTTACAGGTAGGGTCTCACAGTGGCTAAAAATGAATCTGCATTTCCATCAAAGAAAAAGCAATGGAAAATGCCCCCATTCTGAAAAGGGGAGAAACCTCTGCTTCTATTTACTGCCCACACTTCATTTACCAGATGCATGCCTTTAAAACCAAGCAAATGAATAGCTTAGGATGACATAAATCTTATACAGTCCTCATAATAGCCACAGTGACACAGAGAAATGTAAACTTCATTGTAGCACAAACTTAGTTTGCACCCAAAATAAATTGCAATACTTATCTCGAAGTGCAAGCACAACACAAAACATTTTAGAAAAAGAAAAAAAATGAGTCAATGACTCACCTGGTCAACCTTACATTAACATCAGCATACATTAATAATGGAATCATAACACAAGAGCACCAAGCACTGCTACTGTTAAAGTAAGAATACATAATTTTCAATCAAGCACAGCCATTAATTCTCTAACTAGAAAAACTGTATATTCCTATACATTCCATTTTTTCTTTTTTTTTTTGTATTATCAGTTAAAACGCATGCAATGTATGTAGATTTGGGGAGTGAGAGGGAAAGGAAAATAACTGATATTACACAGAGAAAAAACAGAGGTCAAAGTTCTTGTGTCACTTCCAAATGCCCTTAAAACTGCATTTGACAAGAAAATGCATTCAGCTTATTTTATGCATAGCTTAGAATTCAGGGCAGCCCACAACTCTCCCCCTTCCAAGGGTTTGGGAATGGTAAACAAATTGGCAGATAATTACATTCCGTCTCTTAGCAACCCTAAATGTCTTGCAATGAAGCTATTGGGCTTTTTTTTTTTAATGTATTCTGGTAATGACATTATTTTTACAAATTTTAGACCCAGTCTGACAAACCCACTTCACACAGAACCTCCTGGATCAGCACACCAATCAATGACAGCAAAGATCAGCTAGTGAAAGCTACCATCTTGTTTATAATCTCTTGGGAAGACAATTCACAATAAACATATACTGAGGACAAACAAATGACTAAGTAGGAAGAGGCTAGTCTAAATATTTTGTCATGAGCTGGGATAGCCTTTTACACTACCATAACTGCAAACAAACAATACAGAACCCTGAGGTTTAAACACAAACCTTTAGATAGCGAAACTCATTAACTGAATAAACGAAATTTGAAATTTTGGAATAGAAGGGAGGTTTGGGTCAGTTTCTCAGAAAAAGACATTGATTGTGATAATCTTTTTCGAAAATTCAATCCCACTCCTAGGCATGAAGGAATTCTAAAAAGCTGGTTCATGAAAGGGGAAATATTGCTGCCACTACTCCCTTTCTGCAGACACAGCACAACACAGTAGTAGCAGACTGCCAGGAGTGGCTGTCAAAATCTTCACTGCATTTTAGCAGAGTGAAGAGGGCCTTTGTTCAGTGCCTTCCTAAGAAAGAAGTGATCTCTAAGTTTTCTTTCCCTCTTAATAACATATCAGAGCAGGTATTAGTGATAAAAATAAAGATGCTGAAAAATCAGTACTGTCTTAAAATACAATAAAAACAGTAACCTAGAAAACCTTATTCTGCCATAAGATTTTTTATTATGCATCATCTTCAATGACTTCTTAGTCAAAGTTTGATTTTGTATTAGAATCTGTGTACAATCTCTGGCAGAGATGCATGGATACGCTCCAGAAGAGAGCGCCTCTCTCATGGTGTCCCTAATAACACAAATAATACTTCTCCTTTGTTTAACAGGTGATTTACATACAAGTACCTCTCTAAATTAATTCCCAAAGCAGGTTATTGTTCCCTTACAGTGGATCTTCTCAAAAATGGTAACCAAACAATAAACTCGTTTGAAACAGAACATAAGGAACCTGCAGTTTCTCACCAAATAGTGTTGATTATCAGTATTTGCACCTTGACTAGAAAAGATGAAAATCTGAAAGGCTAGAACTGAACATCGAAAATAGATTTTCCTCAAGTTCAAAAAGAACACCATAAATCACAAACATTATTAACTTCAGCACATCTACTTAAGAGTTTGTCTCTCTATAATGCTTGATAAATTGCACCTGCATAGCAGACAGGAGCCTAAATAACTTCAAGGATTTTTTGGCAATAACTAATTAAGACTAATACAATATTTCACAATGTCTTCTTGCTGTGCAGAGTGTTCTCCATTTTAGTCAGGCACCTGGTGATGTAGATGGGCTCAAATAAAGTTCTTGCCACAAAAACCTCAAATTCCAAAAGGACAAGAAAGAAAAACCATAGTGTTTCAATCAGGCATCTGACAGAGGAGAGGCAAACAGAATGGGAAAGTGATTCCTTTCAACTGCATGTTGCTTTAATAAAGAATCTAAAGAATCAGTGCTTCAGCAGCATCTTTCCAAGCACAGCAGTGTGCTCTCCTCACGAGCAGTGCCAGCGGGCAGCAGAGATGACACTGACAGAGGTGTACACTGCACCAGCCCTAGCAAAGGAATCGGGGCACGACTGCATTGCTGCAGTTCTCTCGCCTTTGGGAACATTAAAGTGCAGGCAGACACACTTGCTTAGCTCCAGCCCCATCTCTTAACTTCTCCTTGCATACACCACTGCTCGTTCCTCTGAGGTTACTGCCCTTTCCTAATCAATTGCCAATGTAACTTCTTTTAAACAAATAAAGTTAGGAAAAATTTCTATTAGGCTACATTTTTTTGGGTGAGGAGTCAGAGACCATTGTCATCATCAGGTCTAAGACCAAGCATGTAAAGCAGCAAGGAGCAAAGTTGTTTTGGGAATGCTTCATTGATAATGGAATGGTAAAGGGATGGGTTTGGTTTCTGTTTTTTTGCTCTGTCCTCATTTACTCTCCTGAAATGCAGTAAAATCTAGAAGATGAGAGCAAAAACATGCCCAGAAAAACAGTATATTCACCATAGTTCACTCAACAGCAAAGACCCCCTTAGTGTCTAATTTAAAACTCCACCATTTTATCTTCACATACAGAGTTTTTTTTCCAAATGAAAGACAAACAGAAATAAAAAAAACCTATGAGCAGAGTCTTTTCAACCTTCATCCATTTTTTTAAAAGCTCAACAGAGTATCTAAGATGAGAGGAAGGAATTCAGGTGAGGAGACATTGATGAAAACACTGTGATGCTCAAACAGAGTTTCCCTTTAAAAAGATGCCTAGGCAAGAGCAGTCACATGGCCAAATGGTGTGTGTCTGGGTCTGTGTGTGCCTGTTTAATAAACCATGAAGCTCTTTGGCTGAACTAATGTGTGCATCATGTGATACAGGGGTTGCCATGGCAAGCACATATGCAGTTCTTGATCCGCTTCATCGTGGACATATAGAATTCAGATTAACAATGCAGGAATATGATTTCCTAGAAAAAGCTGCACTTTGCTTTGCATAACAGTTCAGATGTAAAGCTGATGCAATTTAAATTATCTCTTAAATTGTGTTTGTGATATACTGATTAAAACATTTTCATCTCAGAACAATAACCACATAACATGAACCATAGCAGTTCAGTCTTCAAAAACAGCTGCATTTTGGCATAACTGCAGTACATGAATTTCAGAATACTTTTCCATTGAAATACAAAGAATATTGTATTTCTGCTTCAGCCCTCTAAATATTTATAACTGATAGAGAGAGGAATGGGGGATAACTGTTCTGGTGAAATAACAAAAATCATATGAAACCAACTTTAAAATTCAGTCATTTCCTTTTTATCATGTGGTATTCCACAGGCTGACAGTCAATGCAGATTTCTGTGAAAGATGTTCCTGACACTGAGGTAGAGATTTACCAACAGAGTTTTAACATCTGGTACCAAAATTAAGCAGCTTGCTAACACAGCAAGCTAAAGAGGACATGCATCATATGGGCTGCCATTCCTAACCCAGTGACAGAACACAGCTGGAGCTACTTGCAACCCAAAGTCAGGTTTATTGGGGAGATTCTGTTTCTTTAGGAGCAGCCATAGGACTGGTCTATCACACTGAGATCAGTTCCAGCAAGGCATGTTGTTCCTGCACTTTCAGAAACCTCCCTATGATGTCAGCCTCTAACATGAAACGCCCAAAGACTTTTGGCATACCTTGGCCTTCAAGGTTTCATAGACATACAAAGGGTATTCCAGTGTGCAACTCCTCCCAGAGGAAAGATAGACAAGTCCTGAAATAGCTTCAGATACAGAACAGCCTTTAAGCAAAAATTTAAAAAGGGCCTAACCATAAAGAGTGAATGCCCAAGCCTCTGAGCAATTATGTAAAAGCAGACAGATCTCAATGTAATTGAAATTTTTAATAAAAGTCAGCCCTTTGTTCTCTATGCTAGTAGAAGCACCTGAAAAGAGATAACTTGTATCAAAAAAGATGATTGATTCTTTCAGTGTTTCTTTCCAGCCAGAAAACCAAATAAAAATTCAATCTTATTTAAAGCCAAATAGATTCCCTGCACCCCTACACTGGCTTCCTAACTCTGCTCATCACTTACATGGAGCTGCTCTTGAAACCTACACCACCATTCACACCTGTAATTGCTACCAACTCAGGGCATCTGGAAGTGCAGAGCTCTTTCAGCACTTAAAGATCAAGATGTCTGTTATTTCTCCTTGTTAGAAGATACCATGCTGGAGCATCATGGGTTAAATTCAGGTCCTTCTCTTTTTTAACCTTATGCTTCTAACTCTGCTTATGTTCTTCATGTCCCCACACACATCTCACTTCCACTGTGTACCACAGGTTTTTCTCCAGCAGCAATAAAAGGGAAAATCTCCACTGCAAATCGCTTGCTGATTTAAAGGAATCAGAATACTAAAATACAAAGTGATGCTCCAGGATTTCCTCTCCATTAGAGTGGGCAGCATTTAGCATTGATTGCTCTTATTTCTAATCGGATGTCCATAAAATTGAAGACCTGCATCACTACTGATCCAATCAAGATGTTTCTCTCATTAAAAAATTGCATAACAGATTATATGGATTTTTTTCTGAAACTACCTTGACTCTGTCTGCCTATGGAAGATGAATATCAAAATCTAACCACTGAAATATCGGATACAGTCTCAAGAAGCAAAGAACTGATTTTGTTGTAATGTTGTTTTGTTTATGACAAAATTGTTGATCACCCTCTCAATTTCATCTTATTACCAAAATTTAGAAAAATGAGATCACTTGTCAGAGCTCCTACTACCATGATTTTGGTGTTAGATTAATTTTTTAATTAGCCTCTCATTGTTTACTTATTCAGACATGCATATTGTGGAGGGCTGCAGAATTGTCTAATGTCAGAGTTACAAAACTAAGCATAAGGTAAGTAACTTCTCACATTTCCCAATACCTCTCTTTCAGCCCTGAGCTTTCTGCAGACAGCAGGAATTTGCTTCTTCATAGCTGCATGCAGAGAAGCAAAACAAACTTTGAGTTTTATTACAGAAATTATTCTCTAGATGGGTTACATATTTAAACAATCTCTTTTTTGCAATACTAAAGGACTCAGCAGTTTCCCTTTGTCTTTAAAGATTCAATTAAAAGTATGTTTCAGAAATTAAATTACAGCATGAAATTAGCTAAGGGTATGAAATACGGCATTTGCCCCAGCATTCAGGGAAAGGCTGTACAAAGCAATTCACTTAATGGTTCCAACATGTGATCTCAACTTAATAACTAAAGTGCCCTCAGCTCGCAGAGGATCTATTGGTGAGATACGCCCTATATAACACACCAAAAGGAGAAATGGATTAAACGCAGGTAAATCTTATTAATTTATGGAAAACCCTGCATTTACTCTCAGTTTTGACCTTTCAAAATGTTACCATTTTGTCAAGAAACATACTTGTTGGCAGGAATATTTCTGTGGGTTTCAGCTGGCTGTGGGCTTCTCAATCTTGACACATTCCAGAAACGTCTGTGGAGTCTGTTGACAATGTTTGTTTCTCTCCAGCTTTCAGAGAGTACTGCTGCATGTAATTCATCACAAACACTGGGGATACACTTCAATTTGTTCTTTGCTCTACTAATATAGAGAAAGAAATGAACAGTTCCCTAACTCTTTAGCTGTCCATTTAGTCACCTGTTGGGTGCAATTTCAGCTCATGCTGTGAGCTGTCTTTCCTCAGCGTGTACTGGGTTAGTGTTTCAGAGGAATCTAATTTCCATTTGGGGTCCTTGGGTACTGCGCAATAAAAAGCGAAATAAGAAACAATTCCACTTTTGACTGCCTTCTGTGGGCCCACAGCAGCTCCCTTTGCTCATTCACAGGCTCCAAGCAGCTCGCACAGGGAGCTGCAGCATCCGCCCCCAGCCCAGCGGGGCTCTCCCCAGGGCTGAGCTGTGCCCACCCACGCCAGGCTCTGCCACGGCTGCTGCACAGGAGATGCCTTCTGGCTCTGTACTGCTGGTGAAGACCCTGTGCTCAGGACACACTCCATGTGATGTGCTTTTTTTGGGTTGGTTGGTTTTGTGGTGGAGTTTTTGTGTATTTATTTATTTTTATGTATTTTAAACTGACTACACTGAGGACTACAACTCAAATTAGAGTAGAAAGCCGGAAGGAAAAATAAAAGGCATCTCAAATTAACTATAAACCCCACAGCTAGCAACATCTCTGCAACCCATTTCTTCTCTAATCTCTCCTTATTCCTGTTTTAATCCAGTCACACAAAAATCTTAGCAGTACACATGCACATTCCTCTTTCCAAACAAATTTTAGCCACTGATCTAGCATAACTCAACAAGATGCCCTTTGTCAGGTGGTTCTTTTGCAGAAGTGGTATGACACTTTGTTTTCAGGGGTATAGCCTAAAGCAGAGAGTCTGCTCTTGGGTGAGAAAATAAGCATTCCAATTAAATAATCAAGCACCATACCATGTTTTCCTGTGGAGGAATAGAAATAAATAAATAAAAGCATGCATAGCCTATCAGAACTGTGCTGAGAACATGCAAAGGGCATAGACGCCTGCCAGCTGGATGGAGCTTAAAGCAATCTTTATTAATATTAAACCCAGCCAAATACAGCTGTGATTTATGACCCTTAAAAGAGCAACGCACTGATCTGTTTTGCTCAAAGAAAACATTTGTTTTTCTTCAACTTTATGAACAGGTATTGCTAAATGATGGATTTTTCTGAAGGTGCAGAAAGATTCACTCTTATTCTTCTAATGCTAGCACAGAGCATCAGTTCTGTTGAGTTCTCAGACTGGGGCTCTGTGTTCCCAGTGTTTATTACAGAGAGCTTTGGCAAAATTTCTGAAGTGTGTGTGAATATGTGTGTGTGCATGTCTAGGATGGTGATGAGCTGCATTTTTACTACCAGAGGGTCATGAGAGTTCTCTCTGCATGTTTTCTGTACAAGTATTTGTTCTTCAGGTTGTAACAAGAATGCTAAATTCAGGTCACAGGCAATTACAATATTTATCAGGTGTCAGTGAACTTCAGTATGGAGTACTTTTTGGTTACTGGATCAATGTTTTCAATTTGCATATTAATTGTGCTGAATGTACTACTGAGTGTGTTTCTCCACTAATGAAGTCCATCTTAGATTAGTTATAAAGACTTGATAGGGGTATGCCAGAAAACAGTCTTCCTTATTTTTTTATCCAGCCTTCATAACAACAGGTTTTATTCAATTCTACTCTACTCCATGCAATTTCATAATGTAATTGAAGACATTTTCCAAACAAAACCAAACCTTTGACTAGAAATAGTGACACTGCTAGAACTCCACAAGATCATGCAAAATATCTGCATTCCCACAGCCCTACACACCTCTCTTAGCAAGAGAGACTTTAGGGTTAGAAGCAATGCTGGATAATTTTAACTACCAGGGGGAAGTTAGAATCACACATCCTACAGGTAAAGAGTAATCAAGAGACAGTGAGAAAAAAAAGACTAGAAATAAAAGTGGAATGGGGACAAATGACTGCAAGGTGGATGTTAAGATCCGTACACCCCCTGGCATCTTTTAGCAATGGTGTGCCAGGGCCTGTCTCTGGGAGGTACAACATCCCTCCTCCGGGATGACTCAGTGTGCTGAGGCGGCCCCAGCCTGCAGGTTGTATGGGAACACACGCCCAAATGGAACTGGAGCAAGGCCAGCTCGCTCATTTACACAGGTGCTCAGACAGCCCGCGCACATTGATAGCACGGAGCCGCTTCGACTGGATTCTAACAAGAAAAGTCTCCTGGACTTTCTATGATCCCACACTTCCAATATTCTTTCAAATATAGCAAATAAATCCTGAGCAAAAATGCACCCACCTACATAGCGGGCCAGTATAGGTTTGAACAATTTGTGGAACAACGAATGGAAGAGATCATGTAACTTCCCTGAAAGGAAGTAAAAGTTGTAGGCAGAAGCCCTAAAATCAGGGAAGAGTTACTGAAAATAACATCAAGATTTACATGGCAAACTGATAATGATTTCTGCGTTATTTCCTTGTTACTTTGGATTACAAAGCTGGCTATCAGCCTGTATGGTAAATTTTAAATTACGTTAGTCGCATGACTGTTCTAAAATAAAACTTCTCAGAATAACAGCAACAGCAATATAATATAGTATGCATTGTGTCTGTTGTTTATTTTGTGTGGCAATAATACAGGCAGCCATATGGATATGAGCATTTGGAAGGGAGGATTTGTTGGCTAGATCATCACATCTGTTTACTTATAAATGCAACAAAAATACATTTGGAGGTCATTGACTGCACAATCATTTTACTTACTCCTGATGAAAAAAAATGCTACCAATGCTACTCTTTCTACATCAACCCAGCCTCAAAGCAGTCCCTATAATATCTTCATGAGAAAAATGTTTTGAAATCATAGTAAAATTAGTCTCCATCACAATTCATCAGCCACTTCCACTATAATGGTGGTATGAGAGCAATAACAATCTAGGATGAAAAGAGCATGCAACATGTCCAGCAGGAAGATAAAGAAAAAAACCAGTTCTCCAGTTAAGCTTCCACGTAACACAAACCCTTTGATTAAATGAGCACATACCACTGAACTCATATCCAAAAATCACATTCCCTGAGTGATCTCAGATTTGAATTAAAACCCAAAAACAAACAAAAAATCCCCCAGAAAGAAAAAAAACCCTACACCAACACACCACACCAATAACAATAGGTTAACAAGCTTGTAATGCATAACATCTCAGCAACATGTTTATAGGTATTTCAATTGAGGCTCTCACCATGAAACAAAATATTTATGGCAATTTCGTCACCTTTTTCTTGAGGTCAGGCTGTAAATATATTGTACTCTAGCAAACATAAGTGTTCCTGAAAATTTAGAAATGTGTAATTTGCTACACAATTTCACCTACAGAAAAACATTCAGAAAAAAAGAATAGTACTTAAAGAATTCTTTCCCCTAGAGTATTGTTCTGATTTCAAGACATCATTATAAACATGAAGTTCACAATTAAATTATTTTACTTAGCTTATTTTTTATTCTGGCAGAAATCTTTTGGTAGAAATACTTCAGCTTGTCCATACAGTCTAAGATTACACACATTTTCTCAGCTGAACAGAGCTTTTGGCAGTGAATAATCCTATGCATAAAAATATTTTTATATTTGCTTGCTGTCACCCACGCTTGATAACACTTTCAGCTGAAGGACACAATTTATGCCTTGTTCATGAGGGAAACTAAGGATAGGAACTACAGAAAACTTCAGAGACATAACACCCGAATTCAGTTGCTTCCACAACCTTAAAAATTAAATAAATAAAAGGCAATAGAAAAATATTATCTTACTTTTGCTGATGGGTTAGTCTTCAGTACTTGATTTGCCAAAGAAAGGAGAGGTTAGGATGACAGCTGTTCATTACAATTCCTTCTTTACTACAAGAGCTTAACTCTGCCACTGGCTGGTTGGCCCATTTCTGTTAGCTTTAGCACAGAACAGTGCTCCTAAAAGCTCCTCCTCTTGACAGCATCTGCCTGGATACTTCCCTCAACAAGCAGAAACAAGGCTTTCCACAGAGCCATTTAGGTCCTGAGAAGGAGCTACAACTAAGGGAAACGATTAGAAGTAAATATTTTGCTAAATAAGTCCAGGGTTTGGCAGGTAGTAATTCATGCCCACTAACACCACCAGCTTTACACTAGAGCAGTGTAACATCTTCACAGTGATACAAATCAAAGCAACAACCTCCCTGACTGAAACGCGTTCAAATGATGCCTAAAAAATAGAAGCCAGAAATTTGAAAGCATACATCGCTTAAAAGTGTACCTATGATTAATGCAACATGTCTGAGCCTTCAGAGAAGGAGGGTTCATTATATGTTTCTTACAAGATTTCGCATTTATGCAATTAAGAAAAGCATTGGTGAAGTATCCACACAAAGCAATGTATAATGAAGAGTCTAAATATATGTATTGCAGTCATGGATGACTCAGAAAGCAACTGCTCATTCTAACAGATGCCCTATATAAGCTCTAAATACTCACCTTTTTCCTGGCACCCACAATAGCTGAGGCAAATCTACCTTCTGTTCCCAGAAATGCTGCCTACAGCAGACACTGTATCATGGCAAGTGTACATGTCACAGCACTGCAACTTTATTGCCAGGGAAAATGATACTGCTCCACAACTTTATTTGCAATTTATAGGCTCTGTGGGAAATATGCCAGTATGTTCTCTTGGTCTGGACACAGCTGCCTGAATAGTCAGCGGTCATGTAATGAAACCAGCGGAATAAAAGATGGAAGAAAAAAGGCCTAAATACAATATATATATATACTTATTGTGACTTACTCTCAGCTACTAATCAGCACATTAACCTTATTTTCTCTGCATGATCGCTAAGTACCATACTAAAATTAGGTCACAAATTCAGATCAGATCAGCTGACTCAGCCCAGCAAGATCAGACAAAGACTACTTGCCTTTTTTTTCCAATCCAATACACTGTGTTTATCTCCTGCAATGTACAATAGATCCATACATTTTTCCCCACAATTAACCTATCAGAACCACACATGATGAGACAGCAATCACACTGAAGATACATCAGTGCTACTGAAGGAAGACAACACAAGGTATCCTTTGGAAGGCAAAACATGCAGTGAAATATTTTTTGTTTGGTTTGGTGTTTTTTGTTTGTTTGTTTTCCAGGTCGTTTTTCAGATCTTGTGTCCAAACTGCTCAGATTAATGCATTTCAATGAACTTAAGCCATTCAGCATAGTTATGAAATGATTTAGGTAAATAACTGCTTCCAAATAGTGTCCTGTGTGAATAGCACCACTTTATTAGGTAACACATTAATCATTATTATGTTTTTAAACACACTATCAGCCTCCTTCTAAGAGAGACCATCTGAACATTAAAATAGCTTCTAAATACAAAACCAGTAAAATAGTTTAGAAAAAAAATCAATAATTGGACTATCAGGTAATTTTCAGTAGATACCAAGGACCTACAGCTGCTTTATTTTGATTTTCACATGCAAAGGAAGAGTGTTTGTGGGAACCCCCTCTCCTGCTCAAAAATCTACCTGCAGTTAATCGCAGGGGATGACTCCCTTGTTGCTAAGGAGATCTTTTTTTCAGCTGTTGGTAGTGTCCAGACTGGCACCACTTATCACTGCACATGTGCACCACTTTCTATCTAGGCCACATTATCAGGAATTAGAGATAATATAAATATCCACCAAGATAAGGTAAAGACTTAAGGAATACAGTACAGGACAAAAAAGAAGTCAATCCTACTTTACCTTTCCTACCTGCTGTGTTTCAATAGACAACATGGTCTTGGCAGTCTCTGGAGGTTACTACAGGGAACAGACTCAATTGCAATCAGCCTAAGTGACTTCAGACATCATGGTTTCTTGAGATAAATCAGATGTTCTCCCTTGGTCTGCCACTGCTTTTGGGTTTTCTAATCAGGGATCACAAGTATCTTTTTTTTTTTTGACCTCTACGAGTTTCCATAGGAAAAAGACAGAGAAAAAGACATTGAGATAGTGTTTTTCAAGATTTCCTAAGGTGTTTTTCTTACTTTGTTTCCTCAGACAGATATTGTTTGTTTACCCTGTGAATGTTATTGAGATAAGCCAGATTGGGAGGGATCACAAGGAACCAGTGCAAACATGGTTTCCCACAAAAGAGCACTATATCAGGAAATGTTGATCCCCCCAGTCCATATACAGATGGACGCTATTCCTCTAATAAATCCACTGTGTTGCTCTTCCTTTTCCTTCTGTCTTCTAGCTCTGTAACTGAGCACCAGAATTCTGCCCTCAGTGATATCAGCTTAACATGAGCAAGAATTTCATGGTTTGGCTCAGCCCTAAATCATCTGTACTAATCCAGAGCTCTTCATCAGATCACTGTGCCAGGATCAATAAACAAAACCACACAAACCAACCGTAATGTAGGAAATACTTTACCACCATTCAAATCAGGTAGAGAAGCTTGGCTAGAGGACTATAAAGAAATAAGTAGGTCCACAACTTACTCTCTCATGTCCCAAGAAACTCATTCATAAAAATACTGTTCTGGTACTTAGTGACCTTTATGGTCACACATACAAAAACACATGCAAGCAAGTTAGCCACAGTACAGCCTAATTATGTGTATCCACCTTAATTTCACATTATTCTTATGACTCCAGCCAAATTGCTGACAATCCAAAAAGCTCTACTTCCTGAAACATAAAGCTGCCATATTTTTGCTTTACTTTCCTTTATCTCCCTCCTCTATCAAACTGTATGTACTGCTTGTTTCCTCTTAATATTTCATCAAAATTATCAGACTACTGAGGCATTGCTTGAATGTTCACAGCACAGCATGTTTGTTATACCTGGATGTACAGTACCCAAGACATAGCATAAAATGTAATCACTTACACTGAAATACAGGAGATTCATGCTGGGGGAAAAGAAATCCAAAGGACCTCCTATCAGTCTGTGCTCAAGCCATCCATTTGCATATAAGAGTTTAGCATTTAGCTGGATGATTTACCTGTATTACACAATTTTACCCTCACTTCAAGAAAACCCGTTTTTTTTAATAATGCAAATGTGTATGTAATAAATATTTATATATTCTATTTAACCTTCTTTTTCTCTCCAAGAGACTGCAGAGATTTCATTGATATGCATTGGCATAAGAGGCCAGGTCATGCAAGTGCTCCTCTCATTAACTGTCAATTAAAATCAATGGGATTGTTCAAGAAGAGCCATTATAGGGTTCTGCCCATCAGGGACTTGATCCATTTTCCTTTAAATGATTGCAATATTGTTACTGACTTCAGAGCTCACGGAATGGAAAGGAAATCACAAATTATAGACTTCATTTTCTTTTTAAAAACATCAGACAGCAATTTAAAAGCTTTGAAAAATTACCAGATTTAAAACACCAGCTCAGGGAGAGTTTGTTTTAACCTGTGAGGCTCTCCCTGTCTTGCCCACATACGAATATATCTTTGCACAAAGTACAAACTGTCCATCTAAAAGCACTGAGAGGATGAGAACCTACTTTTCACTAGAAGTACATCTTCTATTCCAAACACCCAAACTTTTTGTTACAAATCACACCTGTTCAAGATGCCACATATGCTCAAACTGAATATATTTATATGGGAATACTCTCTCCCATCAAGGGATGCAGAACCATTCACTGTCACATCTACAAATTTAAAACACCTGCAATTAGACCCTGACATGGGCCAATGGTCTGTACTGCTTTTATCAGCAAGCTGCTTAGAAATCAACTGGTCTACATGTATTTACTATGTTTGAGACTGAGCCCCTCACTTTTCATTCACTCTGCCAGACCACTCGTCTTTTTATCAAAACATTTACCGTTTTATTGCTTCTTCTTGTTTTCGACGTTTTTCACTCTTTTCTTTCAAGTAAGCCAGGTTTGTTTCATTCCTCATGCGATCATTCTCTCGAGCAATGTCTGATGCATTCTGTATAACCAAGCCATCATAGGCCTTCATCCCCATATCTTCAATATACTGGAGAAAAGCGCCCAAAGTGACCTCCTCCTGATTAGAACTCATCATCTTGCAGGAGATAACGAACAAAGGAAAGCAACGTTTCCTGCAGGTTGAAAAACACATAATACCTTAATCAGTAGGAAAATAGCTTACAGTTTATGACAGCAAGATTGTGTCAGTTGTAATTAACATCTTCATAAGAGACAATTTTTCAGACTTTCACCTGTTTAAAGGGTAATAAACAAAGCAATTCAAAACACAGAATGCTACTTGAGACAAGAGGAGACAAAACCAAGAGTCTCTTCTTCCAGGTGATGCAGATCCATCTAAGTACACACTAAATCCTGAAAAGGTTTCCTCCCATCCCTTCCATTTTTGTAATACCCATTAGTTGTATTGACACTGACATCCCTGAATCTTGGTTTGAATTAGACTGAAAAGGCTTTCCTCACAGGACAACAGGTTCTTTATACAGTTTAGATAAGGTTGCACCAAAGTAGATTACCAGAAAAAATTCCTATTCTTCAGGATATTCCAAAGTTCAGGTGAAAAATATTGTTCTATTTTCTGAAATAAAAAACTTCTCTACAAAAAAATGTCTTCAGGTTCAAAATCTAGAAATATTCTGAAATAGTTTTGTGTATTTCTTAGTAATGCAGATATGGGCCCATAAGCTCTGGTCATCTGCTACCTGACAGCTTGTTAGCTTAAAGTTCAAGAATAGACAAGAAATCCCAGCTGAGCTGGGACCTTCAGATCTCTAAAACCCTTGAATTCCCCAAACTTCCATATTTCTTCCACAGGTATGACAGACTCTTGGGTTTACCGTACCTCCAGCTAAGCAGCATGGAGCAGACACACTTGGATCCCTAGGTCACTCCTGACTCTGTGGCAGGCAGCCTAAAAGCTCTTAGAAAGACCCCAAAGGTCTCACCCATCTACAGGCATCCTGGAAGTTGCAAGGACTCTGGTGTATAAACACATCAGTAAATACTAAAGGAGGCTAAAGGCAAGGTAAAATTTCAAGATATATGCTGTTTCTCCCTAAAGTCTATACAACTGGGATTAACTACTTACTAAACAAGCAAAATAAAACTTAAAAAAAAATGGAGTTTTGCCATCTTATTTTTAACACTGATTACTGTAGGGTCCAGAGACATTACAGTCTTGAGTGGCATCATATGGGCACCTCATCTTACAACCAGGGAATCGCTGCAGGAGCAACTGAGCAACCTGCTGGCAGACCTGGCAGCCGAACTGAGATCTCTAAGGTACATTTGCTTATTCAGTACTAGAGCAATCCTCCCTTCCCCAAAGAAAGATTGTGCGACTTCTCGGAATCAGCCTGAGAACCTTGCCAGCACTACAGCTAGAAGAGATCTTATCGAATAGGGAAAGAGAATCCTGTGCGCACACAGATATTAGGGGCAGGGTTCCTCTGCAATCAGTTACAAAAAGCTTTCCACCTTTTCCTAATATAATGTTATCTTTCTAATCTTTATTACATAGCAGGACAAGTAGCATTCTCATCTGGATAGGCACTAATAAATAAGATGTTCCTAAGGATTCTAGCAATCCACTCTGGACCATCCAGCACATCCCTTACCATGAAAATGCAAGGGATGAAAAGAATAGAGAAACATTTCTCAAGCCTTGAATGTTTTTTCCTCTTTTTTGTTTACTTGAAGTGACAATGGCAACAAGCAGCTGGTTTCAGGCAGTTAATGCCTTAAAAGCACACCAATAACTTTCCCTTGTTCCCCATGTCTGTATATCAAAATTCTTCCTATACAGTGGTAACATGACTGTTTAAATGACAAAGATTCAGAGGATGCAAAGGGTCTTCTCCTATTACCTCTTGTGCCTCCCAAGACAACCCTTTCTATCAACAAAACCTGAACATGAGCATAAGGTTGATGTTCAGGGTCACTGAAGTGATCTTTAAACATTTTCAGGCACAAGTATAAGCATCTCCTACTAATCCCTGCAGGGTAAAACCAGTGAAGGAGGTCTTAGTGCAGCCCAACGTGCACTCACAGCATTTCACACAGCTCTGACATTGGAACTGACTAGAACTGCACTGGGTTGGAATATGCATTCAGCCATTCTATATATTTACCATAAGTAGCACACTATCTGCAAAGGATTGAATTGAAAAGATGACAATGAGCTAAACACTTTATCAATGTTAACAATGCTCAGCAGACATTATTTTAGACCAATTCCTAACCTTGCTTATTAAAAACATAACTTCAGATACCAAAGCCTCTTCCTGGGAGTGTCTCTTTACAGCACAAAGCCTACCTGACTAAAACCAATGCTAACAACATAGACAGCTCTAACTCCCCTGTCTCTGAACTCCTCAATGGTATCTGCTCTTTGATGGTTAAAGGCCACTTCCCCAGTAGATGATTAATTTACTGTATTTTGAGTTTTAGACTTCTAGTAATGCCTAGTTCCTGTATATGTTGAATTAAATTCAAATGAACCTGCAAAACAGAGAAATCTCACCTTAGTGAACTTAATGGCAGTATTGCCAGTGAATTCTCCAGTGACCAGATTTTACTTCTGAAATACAGTAGGAAATTTTATACTGAAGATAACTTCAATAGGCTTTCAATAAATGCAGTTCTGGTCCATTTTTACCCAAGACATAGAACTTCATCTGCTTCACATTTTCTTTGCTGACAACAATACTGCATATTTTTCCCCTCACTGTTTTCCTTTCTTTTTGAAGGTCAAAAATGAGCTGACACTTTACAATATACTGAATCTCCTTTTATTATGATGTTTATTTTTTAAACAGGAGGATAAAGTCACTCCAATTGCAAAAAGACTGAAATAAAAAAACCTTTATCCTGCTGCGTGCACTGAGATTCTTTATATGCTGGTTTATTGATGATGTTTTCTATTACCAAACTCATGACAAAACTTACACACTGTTTAATAAATAGATCAAGATATATTCTTTGTCCTAAAAAGGGTCCAATCCTCCAACAGTATGAGCAACTATAGCTACTGAACTCCTCTTGTGACGCTTGCATGCTCATGACAGCAAATTCAGCTTGGGGTACTCCTGGAGGTAGTTGGAGAACAAACATTTCAGAACCTTGAGTCTGCTTTTATGGCACCAACTCCAAAAAAGCCCTTGTACAAGCAGCAAGCATTTTCTGGATCAAAGCTCAAGTACCTCCTGCACACATGGTATTTTGCAGCCTCGCTGCATTTATTAATAGTTTACAGTTGTGCATGCTATATTTAAACAGGAATTAAAAATTCAAACAGCTTGTGCAAAAAGCTTAACTAATTACCGTAAACACTTTTTACAGTATTAGTATTCCTTGTGAGGCACACTAGGACAAATTTTACTTACAGGTATTAACACCACTTCAAAGATACCATGTTACCCTAATAAATGTGCATAATAACTGCAATAGGCTGCAAACAATACATGGGGCCCATGGAGTCCCATGCAGTGCCTGCCTGTCCCCTTCCTGGAAAATGAACAGACAGCACTGATCAACTTTTGATCAAAGGCTCTGCTGGCTGGTAAACTCAGGCAGTGAGCAAATCCTAACCATCTGCCAGGGCAGATACAAGTACAAGCAAGTGTTGTGTTGCAGTACATTTATATTTGATTAAAACGATGCAAATGTAAGTTGATAAATAAGTAATGTAGGTAGGTGAGGCACCACCATTCCGGTCCCCTAACATCCACACTGTGGCCAGAGATTTTGTCAGCCAGAGTCACCTAAGTATTTGCAATCAAATTGCTTTTTGCATTTTGTTTTCTGAAATCAAGCAGCCCTGCAACATTTTCACTGGGAGTTGCACCATTTGAAAAACTGTTTAGACACTCCTTTCTTTTTGTTTCCTCATTGTGAAGGAACAAAAGGAGACAGAAGGGCAGACGGAAAGCCCTGGAATTCAGCTGTTAAAGTCAGCATACTGTGAAGTGAACAAAAATTGTTTGGAGGAACTTGGTTCTGAGTGTTCACTGAACATGAACATCTTTGAAAATTCACCCGAGCACAAGGACACAAAGAAGGAGATCTCCATCATGTTCACTTTGCTTCTTAAAGGTCAAACTAACACTATGTGAAACCTCACTGAGAAAAAAAAACAGTCACACCCTACCATGCTCACTGACACCTGCACCTCCAGGTACCCCCACATCAGGGGGACACTGGCACAGGAGCACAGGGCAGCTCGCACTGGCCTGGCTCATGCATTCAGCTGTCAGCATGGGAGGAGTAAAGCAAGAAAGATTTTTTTTTCCTTCCCTGCCAGTGCATCTGGTTTACTGGCAAGGGCAAACAGTCCCCTTCCTGGTTTGCCTAGAAATATTTACATAACTAAATTCAAGATCATCATATTGATTCAGACACAATTTCTATGGGAGCATAATGCATTGTGTTTCACAAGACTGTTGCATATTGTACTTCTAATTTAACTACTTGCTCTGATGCCAAATATACAACATTTATGGTCAAACCATAAAGCTCCTCCTTTTCATATGATCAGCGTGCAAAAATATTGATTTCAGAACATGAGGAGTAATTGACCCAATATCACAGTACCCAAGCACTGCTACACATGTGAAGATTCAGACATGCCATTCTCCTTCTTATTCACATGAGGATCCCCAAAATATCAGTTGCTTTTCAGCTTGCTTGACAGCCATAAGCTGCAGCTGTGCTGCATTGAAAATTGGCAATGCTGACATTAAACTGAAGGAGCTTTTTGAAGTAATGACAAAGGCACTGATTGCCTTCTTCCAAAGCAGAGGGATTTGGGTTTTTTAAAAAAAAATTTCACATAGGAGAACAGAGCCTGGAAAAACAAGGGGGGCCGGAGGGACTGCCCAGAGTCCTGAGTCCAATACCTGATTTATAAAGACCTACTACACACCTCTCCAGATCTGCCTGATTCCCTCCCAAATACTGCCTGCTTTCTTTGAGAAAACATGTGCTTTCACATTACCTATCAATTCTCTCCACTAAATTCAGTATATCAGAAGGATTCTGCACAAAGCAAAGATGCTAATCAGCCATTCAACTCTCGAGTTTGAGCTGTTGCATTCTAGTTGCTTGCAAGAAAATAAGAGCAAAATAGACAGGCCAGCCATATACAATTTTCACAAACTGTTGGCCACAGCAGCACTAATAAGGACCTAATGGTATTGGGTGTACAAAAAAATACTTTTACTGCAACCAAGAAAAATGTAGAGACTACTTTGCTGAACTCTGTCTCTTATCATAACTGTGCCTTATATCAAGTGAGATTTGGAATACCCAGACAGCTGAATGTGACAATGCAAATTGCTAAGACATGCTTTTTAGAGTTGTATCCCCTGCTCCGTCTTAACAATGTGAAAGCTTTACTGTTTTCACCCATAGTGACAACAGAAATTCTAATGTCAAAGAGGAAAGACCCTCTGAAATTGACTAAGTTTCCTACTATATATCATTTGACACCTACATATGCAGATATTTAAAGAAAAAGAACCAAAGAACCACTACCATTATTTAGAAGTAAAAAATATATTTTGACCAGAACTACAGATTATATGCCTGGTTCTCATACTGTACAGCATGAGCTCTAACACCTGGGCAAAATCACTGAAGCAAAGTAGTGCTGAGCCCTTCACTTGAAGAGGTTAGAAGTGTCTCCTTCAGTAGACTGAAACTGTTACTGCATGGGTTTAAAGAAATAATCCATTTCTATAGATGTCCTAATGTTCATAGGGAAAAGCTATGTTTCCTATAGTTTTAAGAACTAAAAAAATACCCTGTGCCTTGAATTTTGGCTCCCTTGCAAGTGTCTTTTGGAAAGGAAAAATATCTATGCTAACAATGACTCCTCTATGACTCAAAGATGTAAAAAGCTGTTGTTTATTCTCAATAGAGCAACACTTCTATTACTTTTATCCCCTGAGGAAAACAAGGCTTCCTGCTAACCACATGGATGTTGGACCATTACAAACCTAGATTCAGAATGGCCAGCACCTAAGCACAGTTATGACATTTTACCTTCCCGATATTATGCAGAAGACTTAGAAACAAGTAGAAGAAATAAAAGCACACAACACAGACATATTCTGTGTGCAAACAGCAGTGCATTTGAACTCAGAAGAAATCATGAGCTTCTTGCTGATGGACTTATTTTTTCCCTCCGCTTTAAGAAAATGAAATGGAGATTTCACTACCACCAACATCATGTTAAGATTCTCTAAAATATTAATGGTGCAGCGGGTCTGATAAGTAACTATCAGAGATGTTAGAAATTATTTCAATTAATTCATCAGAAATTTGAAAACAATGGTCTTAATTATTTAACAGGGCTTTTTACAAACAATCAGCTGCAAAACACCTCTATTACAAGCACAATCAACATGTGAAGTACACAAAACCAGTCAAATAGATTTCAGTTCTTAGTTTAGCAAGGGCTTGATTAATACCTCCTAAAAATATATGCCACCTCATCATTATGGATTCTGACTACTCATTATTTCATTTTGTAATATTATTTATTCTAATTAGCACCATATTTTATTAGCATGCTCATATGATGTATTAAAACATGTACGTACCAAAATTTAAGTCCACGGGGACCACTAAGTGCAATAATCAAAGGTGACTTTTGCCTGTAAAAGCCCTTTCCTGTGGTTATCTCAGTGCAGTCGGAAGGGATATTTCAGCACCATAAGAAACAGATTTTCAGTTAGGCTCAGTTTTTTCTTCAGTTAAAGTGCATTAAATCTTGCTGGCAGAATTGCCCAGATTGTAGAATTCAACATCACTGTAAGTCAATGTGTTATGTTACAGATCTTCTTAACACACTATTAAAATGGAAATGGAAAGTTTGGTTTTTAAAAAAAAATGCAGTGGAAAGAAAAGACAGGTGCTTGCTTCTTTAAATCCACATTCAGAGAAGAGAGGGTATGGATAATGGGAGGGTATAAACAACACCCTGCTTTGAGGTCCAGCAGAAAAGAAACTGGATGATTTTTACCCACTTTACAACACAGAAGATTACAGCACCATCATATGCACTAACACAGAGATATCTAAGGTGCCTCATTTGAATATGTTCTGTGGAGACAAAAAAGAAAGGAATATAAGGAACAGCAAATATCCTATCCAAATGGCTTCTTGCAGCAGGAAAGACGCTCTCTCGCTCACTGCCACTTAGATACAGAAGGTCTGAAGCAGTCTGGCTTGTGGCATCGCCTCTCTCTCCCCCGTGACTACAGGCAGGCTTGCTCTCTCCGGCTGCCTGGGTCTGTTGGTGCTGCTGTTGATTAATCAGGGATTCTCAAACAAAGAGCAAGCCTACCTTCGGGTGCCAGCAGGACTGTGGGGCTCCTCTCCTGCTGCAATCCGGCTGCCCTGACCCCCTGCGCAGCCAGCATCATCCTAGTACCTCGGACAGCTCCGCCGCGCCGGGCCCATGGAGAGGCAGGACGGCGGAGCGGGGACGCGGCAGCGGCGGCGGTCCTGGCTCCGGCAGAGCCTCCTAGCTAGGCAACAGTCTCGCTCTTATCTCCACTGCACTGAAGTCTGATTAGCAAATAATCCAGTGCGGGGGAAGGAAAAAAAAATCTGCATGAACAGCACTGTACATCACATGGAGTCTATAGGTGGGAAAGAATATGAAACAACGCCCTTTCCCCCTCCTTCTCCCTTCCCAAAAAAAAAAAAAGAAGAAATTGTTCTTCCACGGAGAATGTGTAAGTTAACCTTTAGCCCATGTTATGGCTCAAGGAAATGAGCAGCCACTTAAAAGGAACATCGAAGCCTCAGTTTGATATCTCATATTGATGTATCTTTTGCACTCACCCTCACTGAAAAGCAGTGCAAGGCACACAATTACTGCTGACGCAGATGAGACTGCTGCTGCTTGGGGAAGGAGGGGAGGAGCTTCTCAAGCCATCAAAACAACCTCCCACCACCTGCTCCCATCGCACAAGAACAAAACTACGCCACTCGGACAGACTGAGCGTGACATTTATGCTGGTTTACTTGTATTGATATGCACACTCTGGAAAGAAGCATCCTGTTTGAAAAGCATTCAGGGTGAAACTACACAGTTTTATGCTCATCCAGAATTTGTGTAATGGTTTGGAAGAAAACATTTCCTTTCTTCTGAACTGGATCAATCTGTGTTATAGCTCCTCCTTGCAGAGTATGTGCAGTTTTGCTTTCTCTCTCCTGCAGCCTGGACACAAAGCAAAAGCATTCACTCCCTGCACCAAAGCCAGGAAAAGGAGCGATAGCTGAATGTGCACAGAATGTGTTACCCCTTTGTTAAATGCCATTTCATTCTTCCTCTTTTCTTAAGTTACAGGTTTATTTTTCCCCAGCATAAGCCTTGATTCTGATATCATAGTAACAGTAGAATTTGTTTCTAAAACTAATAACAAATTATAAAAATGGAACGAAATCCTTCCAAAGTAATCTGTGTTTATATGAAAAGCTGTGCTGGTACAAGAAAAGACCTCACCCTACAGAGCACAGGAGAACTTCCTGCAGGGTTATTGCCCCCCAACTGGAATATCAATATTACCTCACATTCAACAGCATTTAAGACACCCACCTAGACAAATTGCAAACATGGTGACCACCCTCATGCATTGAAAACATAGCCTGAAAAAAGCCTGATTCTAAAACTGTCTCATATTCACTAGTAATTAATTCCCTGCTCACTGTAATAGTGCATGACCCAGCCCACCTCTTGTAACCCTGTGAAACAGAGCAGCAAAATTTCCACATAACATCTCCAAGAGACCATTTCAAAAGGATGCCTTAAGAAAGGTTACAGAGCCAGAAAAAGAGAGTTTGAAGATATGGAGGGTTTTCCTCTGTGTCAGGGAAAATTATCTAGAAGGGAAGTACCTACAATGTAGAACTGGAGGCAGTCCTGGGAAGAGAGTTCTTTCCCTAGCCCAGAGGCAAGCCCACAGCTCTGCCTCTGATTTTTTCCTTCCTTGAAGGATACCTTAAGAGCAGCTGTGGCCATGTGGTAATTGGGGAATTCTTTGATTTTCACCAGCTGGAGATTCCTGTCACATGATGTCCTCTTATTTCCAATAGTTCTCCAGGATGAAAGGCCTTCCCTGACTCTGCCCCAAGTCATGCACTGAAAACAGAGAAATTGCACAGTCAAATTTCTTTTCAAGCTGCTTTAACAAAGATATTACTATAAAATAATGGCAGCTTCATGGGCAACTTGAAGAGCTACTAATTTTAATCGCAAAGTGTGAAACACTTGGCTATGTCTTCACTACAGAGTTCATCCCAGTAATTGAACTCACTCAAATACAATCAGCTTTCAGACTACATATGTTACTACATCTTTTGGGAGTGTCCACATCTTATTTTTTTTGCACAAGGGTTACTGGGAACCATATCTCCATCAGCTGTTGAAAGAAATGTCCATTTTTCCTTTGAGCAGCACTGGGATTTTATGACCTTTGTGAGGCTGGCAGTTCCATTCCTGGTTATCTCACACAAAAGTTACTTATTTGCTTCCACAGCCAGATAGCATCAACCCAAGAAAAAGCATCTACAGAACCAATCATGGCACTTCCTCTGTGAAGAACAAAAGGGCTGAATCAAAATTCAGGTAACATGTTTTGCGTTGTTCACTTCTGTGCTCAAATTTCTTACAGAACAATGCTTTGATCACCCTTTAAACATGTTTAATGACAACACTAATGAAACCATGACTGGCTTTCACTCCTTGGTTATGAAAGAATCCTAATCAATACAAATATAGGCATTCCACAAATGACTACCTGTGTTCTCATGTTGCAGAGGACTATACCTGGCTTCACTACATAGCATACAGATTAACCTATTTATGTATGTGTATGGACATGCTCACACACGTAACAAATATACATACAGACAGATGTCACTCTGACCTGTGGTTGACATTTACACACCAAAAAGAAAATGAACAATGTGTTGTGGAACTGCATACTGGAAACTACTCAGAGTAGCTGTGGGATACTCCAGCCTCTGCCTAGCTGTGAGTATGCTGGAGTACACAGTATGTAACAGGGAAAGGGTAGACCAGTGGAGGAGGCTCTTCGTCCAGGGGATGAGGTGCCCTTTCAGGCTCAGGGTCTGCAAGGCCTGAAGACTGTGGGCAGCACAGAGACAAGGGGCTTTCAAAAGGAAAAGAATACTCATTTCAGATACTAACAGATCACTTAGTGACTGACAAAGACAGTCTACCTGTCCCTGAAGTAAAGGAAGCTTGAGGACAAATGGATTGGAATTCAATTCCAGTGATACAGTTTCACCTTGGTTTGTGAATGACGAAGGAAGGCTCCTGAAGAAAAGGAACCCCCATGTTTCCAGGCCTAAATGTGGTAACACCTGACTTGATGACAAAACCCTCTCAGGGATGAGGAGAGGCTCACCCCGAGTTTGGGGTAAAGACGGAATGGCACGTTTACTAGGATGGCGCCAGCTTATACACAGCAGAGCATGGAACATTCTGGAAGGAAGCAGAACTTGGGAGGGGCATGACATAAAGGTGGGCTACAACCATAAAAGGTAAAGGAGGGTAGAGAGAACCATATAAGGGAAGACTCCACTGCGGCAAAATCCAGCCAATCAGGGAGCAAGAACAACATGAGGGAGAAGAAGAAATGCCATTTTGAAAAATATTCAAATAAGGATTTTTAACTTTACAACTCATAAACCAGGGAACCCATAACAACCTGATACGTGATAATAAACTCTTTTCTCTGGGAAACAGTTCTTAAAGTTCTCCTCCTCGACACCCGGTCTTGTCAAGCAGTCTCATTATTTCTTTTCCATTCGGTGTAATTTTGTTCTCCAACTTAATACAGGCACTCTTATGTAATTGTTTACATTTATGAGGGTCAAAAAGGACAAGTTTCTTCTCTTTGAATGCACCACTCCCCACATCATCTGAAGCTTCTTCAGAAGCTTCCTTCCAAGAAGGCTTCAGAAAAGATTTTTATATCTGACCAGCAGGCCATAGATGCAGAGCTCTAAGAATGGAGACTCCACAAGGGCTAAAAAAATCTTAAATAAAAACCAGAAATTGAGGACTTGAACTTCGAAATTCATGACACCTAACCAAGGGGTCCATGCTATGAACTTACATTCCTGTATCCAAACTCTCCACCCCAGTGAATGGTAAGGAGAGGCTACTGAACAAGACCTGTCCATGCAGCAACCAAAAGAGATGGGTTCCTATCAGTCAGGTTTTGCCAAGACCAGAATCATCACAGTGGAAGCTGAGGGTGGGCAGTTTACCCACACTTACAAATACGAGGCTATCATCTGACTCTGGCTGATTAACAAGTTTCTTGGCTAAGCTAAACTTCCTTGCTTATTTCTCCCTTACCCTGTCTCCTTCGCTTCAATTGTTTTTTCCTGTCTCCTGTGTGCTTAGTCCTGACTCTCAGTTTTTATTGCTCCCAGTCTGCAACTGCTCTAGCCACTTTGTGACCCTTGCACTATGGATTCCTTGCCCGATCCCTGGCCAAATCCCTTAACCTAGGCTTTGCTACTATCCTTGACCTTTCCAGAAGTTTCATTTAGCTTCTCTTAATTTCAACACCTAGCATCTGGTTCTAATCAGTTCCAACCGTTAAGACCTATTTAAGTCTATTTCACAATAAAACAACAGTTTCCTCACAGACACTTCCACCATTCTCATGTGCGAGGCAAGTGAAATTTTCAATGACAGTCTTACCTATGCTCCATTCAAAGCATCAGTTTAGCAATCACTGTGATGTGCCTTTAGAACTAAATGAAAAAAAACAGCTTAGATTTTTATTTGGATTTCAACCTGGGTTAAATACTTTTAAACAGAAGTGGGTTAATTCGAGGACCGTGCATAGAAAACAAATTACACCCAAACACAAGCACAGAGCTCACTACAACCTTAAGAAACTGTCTTAGATTTGGTTTATTGATGCTCTTAGCACCCACCTACCATCATGCTAAGCAAAGTGAAAACTTGAGGATCTATTTGCAATTAATTTTTAACATGACATGCTAAAATAAATTGAGCCTTTGGGGCCAATTTTCCCAAATTATTTTTTTCCATGCCCCAGATAAGCTTTACCATTTGTGTCTTTTCCCCTGAAGCATTCTTAAACCCCTGAAAATTCTGTGGTTGCTCCTTCTTCCATCCACATTTGAATCCTTTTGCGCCAGTCTCCCTCCTCACACATGCGCTGCTGCAGCAACAAGTAAAACTACTCACACAATAAGAGTAAAGGGAGCTCTCATTGCTGCATCTCAGCATTTGTTTCAGCTGTTTCACATCCCTCTGTATCATTCTTTCCCTTGCCTGGATCACACTGGCTTTATCCCTCCCAGCAACAGACTATCCACAACCATCATGTACATTTCTCTCTTCGGACTTCTGCGGAGGATTCTTTGAAAGGTAAACAGCAGAGGGGTCCCTACTCATGTAAAAAGTCAATTAAAGTTAAATGCTTAACTGCCATTTGTGCCTTTAAGAAAAATCTCTTAATTTTCCCCAGTGATCAATTTTTTTCACATGGGACCAATTTTGCTGTTACTGCTCAGGCAAAATTCCCATTGAAGTCCATGGGGAACTTTGCCTGAATACAAAATATGGAGCAAAACCCTGCGCTTATTTGCATAGACCACAAATCACAAAGATCATGTCCTGATGCAAGTGATTTATCCTACATGACAGCTAGTTCAACTGGGCTATTTTTAACTATGATTTGTTGTAAAATATTTCATGATATTTACCATGCAAAAAAGAGTCAATTGATTTGTTTTTCTTAAACTGGATTAGATTGAAAGATTCTGGCTGCTTTCCAAACCCATTAATTACTAAATGGTACATTTTCCACAGAAATGTTAAGCTATAAGTAGTTCTTCTGGAGCCAGTTAGCTCCTAGCTAAAATCAATTAAAGCTGGTAAAGATACATTTCCATGGTCAGGTCCCAAATACAGACATCTGTATTTATAGCATAGTGGATGCTGGTAAAATCCTCCAACACAGATGCAGTTGTACTAGCAAAAGTGTGCTTTCACTGTTCATCTCATACAGGGGATCATCAGTGGGGTTTTTATTCCAGGATAAACCCAGCTGTGTCAGTATGGTTGCACTCACACGATGCTCTATTTCTGCTCTAGTAGCCTCAAATTTCTAGCCCCAAAGAAGCACTCTTTTTCCTATGGAGTACAAAGGCCAAGCAGTTTAAGCTTGTTTGTCACTTCCCCACTCTACTGTTTATTCCCATTTGTGAGGCCTTGCAGGGAACTGGGTCATGGAATTGATCCAGAACAGAAAATTTTGGGTGAGAATGAGACAGAATAAAAAAAAAAACAAAGAAGATGGTGTTCTTTTCAACCAAATCACTTCCTTACACTACACAATGCAGAGGGCACTTCACAGCGTGAGAATGGCACCCCTGCCAAGGTGGTCCATGACTTTGGAAGTGAAAAGTCTCCCCGTGCTACATACACTCCCAGTGTGCTTAAACTTCAATCTGAGTGACTCCAGTGCCCAGGCAGCACACATGCCAAAGCTGCTGCACTGGGACTTGGCCTGCTGAAGCCTCAGGAACAAAGAAAATCCTGCAGTCAGGGACCTGACAGGCAGTGCTCCCTGCCCTAGAAACTCCACAACTCTGACAAGCACATGCAACATGCAGCAGCTTTAAGGCAGGCAGAGAGGGGCATGTACGCAGGACAACTGTGACCACGCATGGAAATTGCAAAGCGCTTTACCAGAGCACTTGAAAATCTCCAGGCTTTCCAAATTTTTATAAGCCAGCACTGCAGAGAAAAAAAAACAGAACCAGGAATGCAGCTCTGCTTTCCCCTCACCCCCAGCTATTCCTTTGGCCTTATGCTGGCACAAATGTCACTCGGCCGTGTGGCAAAGCAGATTGGGAAACTGATCAAGCTGAGAACTACCCTGGGATTTTGGCACCACATGGATGTTGTTATTTGTGAAAGGACCACCCTGCCTATGCAATCAGTGGGCAGCAGAGACTCAACACAGCCTACCAGATGGAAGGCAGGCCTGTTGTTTCTCATTCAGGAGCAGCCAACTTCTTGCTTTCATCGAAGCTCCACAGAGACTCAGCTGTGAGCAAGGAGCTCCAGTGAGCTCCACAGCATTTCTGAACTCTGAAAAAAAGTGTGTCTGGAAGCCCACAGAGCACAAAATCTGTAACAGCAACAAATGATGACACCTACAGCAAGACATTGTGGAATGAGAGATGAGAAGCTCCCTTGAAATTTGAAGTCTCCTATCTGCACTCATTGATATAATCTGCAACTTTTTTCCCAGCACTACAGGCAAATTAGTCCCATAATTACATTAGGAAACGGGCAAAGATGGGACAAGTCAGTTATTTCACCAAAAAAGCATCTGGACCACTACATGAAAGCACAGTAAATACTGAAAGGATGGAAAGATGCAGAGAAGACAATGCAATTTGTACTTTACTACTGACAAATCAATAAATTCCTCTATTAAAACTTGGAGTTATGTTATGTACATTAAGATGGTATTAAGAGTAAATGGTTGCTCTTGATTGAATTCTTTAAGGCATTAACTTTACAAAGAAATAAAATATGTTATTTGTTCAATAAAATGTGCTTAAGGCTTGCTTATAAGCTACAGATCTATATCATTAATTTCTCAAATGTGTTTGTTTTTAGTACGTTGTAAAAATCCACATGAAAGATTTTTTGCTACACACTTCAGGATGAGACAGGAAAGCAAGTGAAGAATGGATGAAGAATCTGTTTTACTCTAGGGAAGAGAATTTTTGCACATCCAAGTGAAGGCTGGGGAGGGAAACAGAACCGAGGAGCAATAGGAAAAATTAAAACAAAAAATAAAAAAAGGAAAATGGGAATGCCAGGAAGATTACTTCAAGCCAAAGAAGAGATGGCCACAATGGAAGAGATTGAGGGCATGGATATGTGTTTGTTTCTTTGTTTGTTTTTCCCAATAAGACAAAAATTGTCTCCTTAACTCTGGAGTTGAAGAAACAATGACCTCAAAGAGGGAGGGTTCACACCGGGAATTTTAAGTGGCAGGGAAGGCAGTTTACCTTTGCTGTTCACATCATCAAAATCAGTAAGTCACATTTGGACTGTAACTATTTAAGGTACTGGGTAGGCTCTAAGGTTCCTTCTGGTCTGTCAGTAGCCAGCATGAGGAGATGCTCAGCCCCTGGAGCCCAGTCCAAGCACAGAGAGCTGCAGGCAGACGATGGAGACTGGCTGTCAGGCAATCAGAAGTCACTGCCAGCAGCTTGCCGTGGTGGCACATGGCCAGGCTCCCCCAGCCCTCATTAGCTGCTCCTGGCTTAAACCCTGCGCAGTGATCCAAGGTTAAACAGCACAAGGGGAAGACCTTATTGCCAGAGCAGACTGGTGACAAGGTGAGAGGTAACATGGCAGCCTGAGCTGTTCCTCTGGTCATAGACCAACTATGCTCCTTTGAGAGCAACATGGAGCAGAAGCCAAATTTGTTGCCACCAGTATAGGGAGACAAGCCTATTTTTAGGTGTCTGAATGCCTAGACATGAGCTGTGTAAGCAGTTCCCTCACCACTTCAGACAGAAAAACGAAAGAGCAGTAGCTTCACTCTGACATGCAGAGAACCCTTATCTCCATAGAGAATAGGGTTGAAGTTTGCAACCTGTAAGTCACAGTATACACTTTGACTGACACAAGCTATTTTTTCATGCTCAGATATAAAACAATTAAAATTTTAAAAATCACATTCTAATTACTAAGGAAACACAAATTTCCTGCAGGCACTCCCTAAATAAATTCTTAGGAAAAATCAGTTCTCCTCAGCTATAGCTGGCTAATCATCATATGTCAGTTAACATACTTCTAGTTTTCCCTACTGCTTATTTTCTTGGAGAAAATATTATGATCCTTCATATTCTATCAGAATAAAAACCATTCCTATCACTGGATGAGCTGAAATTGCCACCACTCAAGAAGAAAGGAATGCAAATGAGGAATACCAATTAACCCCTTTACAATTAAAAATATCTCTATTATAGCATCCATTAGTGATACTCTAGTTAATGGTCTGTTAACATTTCCATTAGACCTTTTCCCCCTACTCCCACACAGGACTAAATCCTAGCTAATCACCTTGAATATACCTCTATGGATTTACGCAATACATACACACAGCTCCAATGAGGCAAAATATAGATTTCTGTTATCTTGAGCCATTAGATTCTCCTAAGTACCTGTTTTCTAATGTATCATACTAAATACTCTGTACTCCAAACACACTGAATAATTTTGCAGTATTTTTTTCAGTTACAAATACTTTGTGCACAGAAATCTCCAAGCAATTGCACAGACCTGTCCTAAATATACACTGTGAAAATCATAGAGTGAAGTTCACTTCACAGCAGACTCCTTTAGCCCAATATACTTCACATTATACTATCCTTTTTTTGCACTAGATATGAGACAGTGTGTTACATTTGGTGCCACATACTGTAATACTTAGAAATGACAGGGTGAATTGAGGACAAAGCTCCAGCTTTAATAGCTTAAGATCCCCCAGCATCCTTATGGTCAAACCACGTTCTCCACACTACTGTAATGTATTTGTGTGTGTGTGTGAAACTCATTACAAATGTATCACATTCATATATATTGGATTTGTTAGTCCTTTCAACTCTCAAAATACACTAAAGCATTTTATAATATGCTCCTGATCAACTATACTCATTTAAAGAGCTGTCATATGAGGAGGAACAGGAACTCTGATAACCAGATGGAAAAAGGGGGATGTATACAGCATGAATCCAAAGCTATACTTTAACCCTTCTTCTCATTACGGGTTTTCTCAGTAAATTTATGATGGTATTGTTTGGTGTCTATATAGTATCTATACAGTGTCTATATGGTGTCTTGGCACTACTTTGAGCAAGGAGCTCTCACACAGCAATTCAGCTACCCAGGTTTTCCTGGTTTGTTTATAATCCCCAAATAGAGGAGCCATAGCTCTGATGAAAACTAATTAAACACCTCTTGTACACAGACTACCCTTCAGAAATGAAACCTGCATTCTTACTTACCACAGTTAAGTGTTTAATACAGTGTGACTAGTTTTTGTTTGGACTTACTGTTTGCAAACTCTAATTAGACTAAATGAAAAGGATTCACATTTTACATATTACAGCTGATAAAATGCTGGTTGGAAAAACTGTCTATAAGCATACAAACCAATGCCACCATACACATAAGTGCCAGAAATACTGCTTTCCGGCAGCCATGCAAAGATGTCCTTAGTTTTAGAAACTATTTGAATTTACAGTACCCTGAATTCATGAGGCTACTGAAGGCCAGACCATTTATACATACATAACATCAATTTTACTCAATGTATATTTAAGAACTCCATTTCTTGTAGCATAAAGAAAAAACTTTAGTGTTCACTTTATCATCTAAACTAGACCAAGTATTTGTTAAACTAATCCTATCCAGAAAATAATAAGCAAAAGTGCAATGGAATTGCAGGTCACATCCTCCAGCGTAAAACTCCTGTAAAACTGAACATCCTCAGCTTCCTGGAAAATGGGCCTGGCATCACTGAAGGCCAACCACAGAATTACATCTTTCTATAAAACAATCACCTGTCTGTAGAACAGCCCTGAAACACCAACTTTTTGCTCAGCCATATAAGTAAGAAAAATAAACATTTTTTTCATAAATATTTAGCATCATATGTAATATCAGGAATGGTGTTTAGCATTGTTCCAGGGTAAACTTGAGAAGTAAACAGAAATAACCTTGAGTTTTTATGTTTAAGGGCCAGTTATTCTGTCATTTCTGTAAACATATCAAAGTAAAAACCTACCAAACAAGACACAGGCTAGGGAAGATGAAGGGGTGGACAGGAAAAATAAAAAAAAGAAATATGTTTATCTTAGCTCCATCATGCACAGAGCCAACAATAAACTCTGAATTGGACTGAGACTTTTTCTCCTCTGCTATCAGCATCATTTTATTTACTGTGAGACTGGGATGAATAAACTACAAGTGAAATTCAGAATAAAAGTTTGATGCAACTGCTGTTTTATATTCCAGTACAAAGAAAATGCAACATGGCTTGACTCAGACTTGATTCAGTTTTCCTACCTTTCTTAATATGCAACTTTTAAAAGGAAAGAGGAAATGAGGCTTCTGCCCTAGAAGGAGAGAGAAGAGGGCTGGGAAAACACAGTTTAGAGTATTTGTTGACTTGGGACAGAGCAGACCCATAGCAAAAGAGATCCTGTCACCCAAAGGCAATAATGAGGCATTTCAAAGAATTCAGATTAACCTTACACAATTAATCCTCTGTGGATTAATCCCTGGGAAAGAGGATCAAAAGGAAACATGTGAAGTAAACTTGTGGCTTGCCTGAACTTATTTCAGGTTTCTAAGATCTAAAAATCTTTTTGGAAGCCAAACAGTCATCATGATGAAAGAAATTACAAATCAGCACATTTCCCCAAAATGTTTAGGCTTCTGTGAATCAACATTTTCCAACTGAAAAAAACACTTAATTAAAATCACAACCAGATCCAACTTAAATGAGGCATAAAAAGTCAGGAATATCTCTTGAGCACGAGATATCCTGCTCTTGTTTGAGGGAGACCTTTCACTTAAAGCCAGTGACTGTGGAGCAGTAGGCAAAAGTTACAGGCATTTCTGAGCTTTTAATTCCCAGGTGACATTAACCATTTTGGATCACTAGAGATCAAAATAAGGTTAAATAAGCAGCACATCCCCAAAATTAGACAGTGATACTTGACCCTTTTATTATCTAGCTTAGATATTCAAAATCCTCTTAAAACAGACAGCACTGCATGCCTCTACCTACAAATCTACAGAGATTAATTCTGATTCAACCCTCAGATAACTCTTCTTAAGGGAAGCTTCATCCTAACTTACACAAGCTAAGAAAGCTCCTTGGGATGTCTCCAGAACCCTGAATCCTCATGCTCATTGTTCACTGAGCTTTGTGGTTTTTATTTGCCACAAATATACACTAACCATGAACACAGAATTGTCCTGGGCCTATATCTGGGAAGAAATAAAAAGGGAGTAGTTTGTGATGTGTCAGCTTTATTCACACATTGCTCAAAATGGGCATATCCAAGAAAAAGACACGAGTCTTCTCCTCTCCTTTCTTTATCTACACACTTCTTTAAGTTAAAGTGCACTAGCAATCTCAGATAGTTAATTCTTAATCTGTAGCAAAAGAGGCCTTGAATTTTCTCATTTCCATAATTTAAACAACTCTGATTACTCTTATCTGGTAGGATTTTTTTTTCCTTAATCATTCCTGTGACTCATAAATAGGATACAAAATAGCAAAAGGTGATGTGAACTCTGCCAGAATAGACACTCCAAAATGAAAGTGGCATTACTGCTTGTCTTCTGCTTCTCATTATTCATCCATTTCATGCCTCTTCATTGCCAAGATAGTCTAACATTTCTGATGCTTCATATTTTACTGAGGTTTAATTGCAAATAGTTTCAAGGAGGAAGAAAAAAGGCAATAAAGACAGACATGGGCTAAGGGATTTTTTTGCTTAAACAGTATATGTTGTCACTGTACAATTTGAGACAAATTAACTGGGAGGGTGACACAAAGGACTGAAAACAGATTTGACTGTTGGGATACGTGGAACAGACAGACTGACTTTCACATTGAATAAGACAGTCACTGAATGCATTTCCATCTGCTAAAGTACAAGAGGTTTACAAATATAAATGAGAATATAAGAGGGTTCCCCAACAACAGTCTCAACCAATGAAAAAAGGAATACAGGAAAGAGCTCTTCATCTGCATTAAAACTGAGCAGTGGGAATTAACTGGCAGTTCCATGGTGGATTCATACAGAAGTTCTAACAGACAGCTCAAGAAAGACCCTTCTTTTCTACCACTGTTCAGTATGATGTATTCAAATATTGCTACTGGCCACTTAAAAAAATCAGCGCAGGAGATGAGATACAGACATTGGTGTTGAGGTGAAGTTACTACCACACTCTGCCCCATCAGCACAGGCTACTGCTGCTGCATGAGACAACTGGCATAGGTTAAGGACTAAGACCAAGTGAGAACTCTGTGCTTATTTAAAAGGAACTTCAAAATTGAACATTTTTAATTACCCTTCACCTTTTTGAAGCATAAATCTAAAGCTGTTAGATGGGCTTATTTCTTTCCTAATATCTTCTCAGAGAGATGAATCATCCCTGTACTCAAGAAGAATCAGATCTTGCATGTCTTCACACATGTTTAGCAATTTTACAATAAGCATTAATCTGTTTGTCACTCTCTAAATCTCCCTTCAGAGCAGCATCTGGTATTGCTATAATATATAACTGCTCTAAAAATATAGTGCTGTAGGCAGCAACTTTGACAGTGAAGACCTGATGGAACACCACCAGTCCAGCCCCCACCATGTCTCATTTCTGCTCATGCCTTATTTGCTCCCTTACATCAACAAGAGTAAGGTGTACAGAGCTGCACCCACTCACAGCCTTCCTTAGATACACAGTGACTTGCCAAAAAGGTATTTGCACTGTCTAACATACCATAAAAGTTCATAGCACTCCTGGGTAGATGGGCCAAAAGATGAGGGTTGTAAAAAAAAAAAAAAAAA